>JABTTQ020000048.1:0-353141 GCA_016081115.2 Rehmannia glutinosa | reverse complement strand
GCGCTCAAGCGTGCCCGTTCAGTTACCGTATTTGGCAAGAAACTGACAAACTGAGAAATATTCCAAGCGAACAACGTGCTTATGTTGTCATTATTCTTGTTGTAATTTGCCTAGCTTATCTTTCACATTCTTGAGGTCTGGGCTATTCTTGATTACACTTGCACTCAATTGTATAGTCGTTGCTCGGGTTGTAATCTTTGAATTTTGGGTAATGTTCAACAGGAATATCCTTGTAGGTGTTAACTGTGGTAAGAACACAACACAGGTGATCTAAGTGTTGGAATTAATAAGAAGATTTGTGGTAATCTTCTTGTCGAGGTGAAGAATTTGGTATTCTTCAGGTTGAAGATTGTAGTGGTAATCTTCAAGAGATATTGTGGTAACCTGAGGTGGTGTTGAAGAAGAGTGTGGTACTCTTGAGTGTTGTTGTAAGTTGAATTTGTATTAATTGGCGGTAATTAATAATTCTTTTCTTTCGAAACCCGTCCGGATATCTTTGGGGTGGTAGAGCGTAGTCCCTAGGTGGGGTGAAGCTCTGTCGTCGGCCCGGCGTGTTGTTTACATTCCGCGCTTTATTATTGTCTTGACTTGTTTTGTTCGCGAAAAGAGGGCATTATCGAAAAGATGGAGATGTCTATTCACCCTCTCTAGATTATCGTAGTCATTGGACTTAAATTAATTAATTGTGCCGTTTATCATCATCATTACCGTCTTCTACCGATTGAATGGTAAGAATTATACTCATTTGCTCAATTGGGTTGAACCTCGAGTTTTGGCTTGTTGTAATTTTATTGATGGAAGTTTCATATGATTGGGATGGATTTTTAATTATGATGTATTGAATGGTGTTTTGAAACTGATTTGGTGATGAAATTTTTGGCAGTTCATTTACAAGAAGGGGCTTATACAACTTTTTATTTTCCACCCCTACAAAGTGTCTCGAATGAATTATACATGAAGAAAATTTCAACATTTACATGACTCATTTGCTTTCAAATGTCTTATATATTTATTAGGATCATGTCTTGACACTCAAATGAGATTTTGCAAATCAAATGATCAATTTTCCCTTTTATTTGAAATTTAAGCCTCATTTTCAAAAACGCTCGATAAAGCGATAAAAGTGCGCACTTTGATATAATTGTATGATGTTTTTTATCGTGTTAACATTCTTTTGATGATTCCAAGGGGATAAACAAGAAAACGCTCCTTATGCCTCAAAGCGAAATAAACTTGCAAGAAAAGCTATAAGTTTAGCTCAGCGAAAAAGTCGTGAATATTACTTAGTCCATTTGATGTATTGTGACTTTTATGCTTGACTAATGATGTTTTGTGACAGGGGAGCTTCTATGCTCAAATAATTCAAGCTTGTTTTGTAAAAAGCTAAGCTTTTAGCTTTTAGTTGGTTGTTTTTATACTTGTTCTTATATGCGTATTGATAGGGAGGTTGTGCAAAAATATTTTTTGAAAAATATTTGCTCATATCCTTGTGTGTTTTACTTATGGTAAATCGGCTTGTAATGGATTAATATTTTAGACCGGAAAAATATGTTTTGTTTTAAAATGACTTTCCTAAAATTGTTTTGGTTTGTAATCATCAAAAAATGGGGAGTTTTTTTTTTTAGGGAAAAAGGGGAGTTTGTTAGATAAATGTTTTTATCAAGATTTTGATGATTTTGTTTAAATGAGTTTTATACCAAAACAATGTTTATAAATGTTGTCAAATACTCTAAATGATTTAAAATATTTTTACGATTTTTGGGTATTTCTTAGAGAGTTTATTATCTCGATATAAATTGACAACATTTTTTGATGATTTTGTATTAATTGGTTTTGTCACCAAAACAATGTTTTTAAATGTTGTCCAAATACTCCCCAATTGATTTAAAATGTTTTTACTAATTTTTTGGAGTATTTTTTTAGGATTTATTTTTGACAAAATCGGACAACATTTCAAGTTGTAGGTCGACGTCGAGGCAAAAAGGTCGACCAGGTAGACGAAGAAAAAAAAAACTTGAAGCGAGCGTCGGAGTTGAAGAAAAATGAGGGAGGGGGGACCGGTCGGGCGGTCGGCCGATCGGTCACCACTTGGGCGGCCGTCGCACCCCCGACCTGGACCCTCCCGAACGCACCGGATCGCACTAATTTTGTCTAACGTTCAAAATTTTCTGAGGGTAATGACGATCGCCGTGTATTGATTTGATGACAAATTTCTCTTGTTGGAATCCTTTATCGGCCAAAGATTTGCTTTTGATTTTTGTACAATATTTCTACATCTTGTGATCCTCATTTTTGTAGACAAAAAGTGAAGAAGGATGAGCCTATGTCTATGAAGACTCTCCTATAAATAGAGGATAATTTGAAGACACAAAACAACACATACAAGCAAACACCAACAAGAAATCTGCAAATTCTCAAAGCTTTCATTTTTACACTCTTGTTGTAATAGCTTTAGTTTTTGCACTTGCACAATCTTGAGGTCTAGGCTTTTCATTCTTGATTACACTTGCACTGGTTGTATACTTCATTTATTGAGTTGTAATCTTGAATTTTTCTATCATCAAAACAAGATATCCTTATTAGTGTTCTTGTGGTAAGAACACACTTAGGTGATCTTAGGTGTTGAAAGTGTGGTACTTTCTTCATAGGTGTTGAAGGAAGATTGTGGTAATCTCCTTTGAAGGTGTTGTAAGAAGATTGTGGTAATCTTCAAAGGTGGTGTTGTAACAATTGTGGTAATTGTTAATAAAAAATTTTTCTTTTTTGAAATCACTTCGGATATATCGGGGTGGTAGAGCACGTAGTCCTGGTGGGGTGAAGCACTATAAATCATCGAGTGTTGTTTAATTTCCGTATTTACATTTTGCCATTTACTTGTTCATTGAAAAAGAAGGCCATTTTGTGAAAAATCGGCATAATCTATTCACCCTTAGATTATCGTGGCAGCCACTGGACTAACACTCTTCAATAAGAAGATCAGCATAATCATCTTGCGGCTATCACCAGATCATCCAGTGTGTTCTTACCACAAGAACACTTTCTGAAATGATATCTTGTGTTGAATGATAACCCAAATTCAAGATTACAACTCGATAATGAATGATACAAATTGGAGTGCAAGTGTAATCAAGAAATAAGCACTAGACCTCAAGATGTAAAAGTGATAAATTTAGGCAAATTATAACAAGAATAATAAAATGAAGAACAAATATGTTTGCTTGAATGTATCTTGTTGTGTTGTAATATTCTCTCTCTTGTTGTGTTGCTTCAATTTTTTCATCTATTTATAGAAGATGTCTTGTACAAGATAGGCTCCTCACGGGGAGATTGAAATTTTACAAAAACTTGCAAGACAAATGAAGAATATAGTTGTTAGAAATCAATCCACAAATTAGGAAAAAGTTGTTTGTTGCTGTGATTTAGAATTTTTCTTTGTCAAACCATGGGCGACCGCGTCGCGCTTACTAATGTGGAGAGAAAAAAAGAACACGGACAAAAGTACATTTCGACCAGGTCCAGGGTCCGACTCGCGCCTCCATAGGAACCGGTCACCTGCTCGAGTTTTGAGAAACGAGACATTATGTATTCTCTTCGGCACCAAGAGTCGCTCTTTGTGCGACCGGTCGACCCTCTAGGGTTTTTTCAAAATGTCACGTTTCTATTCCAAAACTCGATCTTTTGTTCTGGTTGCCTGGTTGAACCACGAGACAAAATGTTGTCGAATATTTTATCGAAAATAAACTTGAAAATAACTCCAAAATTACTAAAAACATTTTAAACCGCCTCGGGAGTATTTTAGACAACATTAGAAATATTGTTTTGATGAAAAAAACACATTAGCACAAAATCATTAAAAGTGTTGTCAATTTTGTCGAAAATAAACTTGAAGAAATACTCTTTCTGAAAATTAGTATAAATAATTTAAATCATTTAGGAGTATTGGACAACATTTAAAAACATTGTTTGTTATAAAAACAAAATCATCAAAATCATGATAAAACCATTTATCAAACATCTTATCACGACATTGACGATGGTATCTGTTGAGATGGTCGACTAGAAAATCTCCTAATGGCTACGGTCATACATGATGAGTAAATCATATTGATCAATCTATGGGAAAAGACGCCTAATCTCCTCCCGAATAAGGTCCAAAACCCGACTATCTCCCGATCTAGAAGCGTCATTTAATCGAGATCCCTCCTGCAATGAGACTCTCTAATGTCGAGTCATATGGTCCTCCAATGAGAAATAACTCTATTGATATATGACTCACGTCGAGGCGGCCGATCCTCTGTCGTCTCTCCAAATGACTAACCTCTCGTATAACTTCCCTCATTAGCACCAACATCGCCCCAACCCGGTGGCTCATTATCATTTGTATCCCGGGGGTGATGGATCATCGAGATGATGGCCCGGTGATCATCTGTCTGCTAGCTAATATATCACTGTGGCGCCATCACGAGGGATCATCTACTGGTGGGATGATGTTCAAAATCGTCTACGACCTGCGAATCGTAGGAGTAGTAGTGGGGTCATCTGGTGCTCTATCTCTACCCCCCCAGACCCCCCTAGCGATGTGTCGGAGTGTGTCTTGACACTCTGCCCTACCCAGCAATGGTGGTGGTAGAAGCCGTCAATCTTATACCACACCTGTTGCTTTCTGCCCTCCCCTCCACTACTGCCCAAAATCTGGTTCTCATTCGGGATGAACCAAGGAGGACTAAGAATAACATCCTCATAGATACGCCACACATATATCCGGTGGAGCTCTTGCTCACTCGGATCTAATGTCTCATAATCACTAACCCGTAAAAAGTGATTTATCGTCATAAATAAATAAATTTAAAACTTAAAACAAATAAAAAAAAGTAAACAACGTTAAAATGCATAATCGGTCAAATAAGAAATCAAATCCAAGTCAGCCATGGTCTTCCACGAAACCTCCAACAAAATGCACTGGCGTCGAGGTGTCGGATCTCGAGTCACGCAAACATCACTGACCAAGACGGGGTATCGCCTCGAATGCCCAAATTTGTCGAACATATATAAATGACAAAAATAAGATTTTTAAATACTTAAAAACTAAATACATATACAATGAATAAAATAAATTAATATACGTACCATCGGAATATATATGGGACCATAAAAATGATAACTAGGTGGATTTATATCGCGGTGGCCTCCCAAGCCCAGGGGACGGCGGACAGCATCATTCAAATTCCAAAGATAATGCATCGAGAATCTAAAAATGAGTACTTTGCCTAAGGAAAGTCTCCCACGGTCTGATGTCCTCAATAAGAAATCATGCCAACGATCCATTCGCGGCTGAAAGCCATCGAAACACAAAAACATATAAAATACAAATAACACCTTCGCCACCTTTAGGTCATCGGTTGGTGTCTCACGGAAGATGCCATCGTATAAATAAACCGCGTAGATCACTAACGGTAACCGCGATCACCACGAGGCCAAAATGGTCGATAAATACCAGGTCTCGGGTGGCTCATATACTACGATTAGGGTCTGTTGGGAAATTTATTGTTTAGATTTTGATGAATGCCATGTAAAACTTAGACTAGAAAGTTGGCACCCCATTTTTTTATAATTTGCATTAAAATAAATAGAGGTTATGCGAGGTCGAGTCAAGTCTATGCTTTGGATATGCAAGAAGTCATTTGGAAACTAAAATGAAGACTCATTGTGCATTTGAGTATGTGAGAGGAGAAGTCAAGAACTCGGATTGAAGAAGTATCAGATTCTGATTGTGAAAAGTGTCAATCAAGTCCAACTTTCAAGATGACCGAGTCGAGTTGAAGTGATAGATGAATCTTCATGATTGGGAGGCGACTCAAGTCACCTGGGAAGTTAAGGAACCTGCAGATCAAGTCAAGACAATTGAAAAGAGTCACGTTTGCCGGTCAAAAAAGTTACTTAAATAAGTAATCTTCCCGTGCTTTGCAATATTCTAAAGTGCTCGATCCCGAGAAGTGCAAAAAGAATAAACGAATAAAGATAAGAGCACTTTGTGTCGACCGAGTTTATTTAATGCGGAGCTACGAAAAGGAAGGTTTATTTAAGCTAATCCTCAAGCCTAAACTTGAAGGAAATCAATCCCAACATTCAAGTTATCATGAAGGAAAAAATTCTCAAATTATTGAAGAATCCTACGGCTTTTGAAGAATAAAAGGGGAAGTCTACATTCCAAGGAGGGGTGTCTGTCCGGAAGGTTAAGGGTCAAACGGGCGGTCTCAGAAGTTATTGGAGGCTTCGTGATCAAATCCAAGCTTGAACAAGTGAGTGTAATAGCAAGGCAAAATTACCGTGAAGAAGTCGAGTCGAACGAGAAGCCACGGTATGTGACGAAGCATCTCAGGGTCGTCCCCTGAAAGGATCAAGTGTTGTGTGATGAGCATGGGTGATAACCACTTTGTACTGCGATCCAATACTTAGTGGATTCCTCGAGGAGTTGGAGAAGAGAGGATTAGAAGAATTACCCCATCTTCGAACCTCTATAAAATTTATTGTGTCATTTACATTTCATCATTTACTACTTCATATTATTTAAATATCTGCTGATAATTTGCTATCCATTGATATTTAACAAAGTGCTAAAACCAAGTGTTAAAACAAACTTAAACCAAATTCAAGGGTGTTAAGTCTTCCTGAAAATCTTATCACGGCCCAGTTAAGTATAAGATTAAGCAGGTGAGTTATTCTATCAAACGGCCCAGTCAGTTCGTTATGTAACTAACTGTTGGTTAATTAACTTAGTTGTCCATCAAGGACATAGCTGGAAATTAACTCTGAACTTATATAAAAGGACAAAATCAAAAAGTTGGTAAAGGTTTATTCAACCTCCCCTTCTAAAAGCCTTACTTACACCCCCTTGGGACTCTACAAGTGGTATCAGCGGTTGGTTCATTGAGCCTTCCGGCTGTTTCTTGAACTAGATCTCCAAGTTTTCAAATAAGTTTTTAGCATTTGTTCTCTCAAAAGCCATTTTTTTAAAACAACAAAGTTATTATCATGGAAGCAAATCTCACGCATTCTATGTTCACCATTGAAGAATTTGATGAATGGAAAATACATGCAGGCTCATTTATCAGCTTCACATGATGAAATGTGGATAGTGATAGAGGATGGGCAGGCTGCAAATAATGAAGGTGAACACAGCTCAAGAGTTGTTGCGGTGAGGAAGAGGAGGTTGCTCCTCTTAGACCAGCTATGGTTGAAAAGCGGAGCTGAGTAGACAAATGATGACAGAAAAAGATACAACCTTGACAATGTGGCCAGGATATACTTTACAAGATTTTGGACAAAGCCGTGTTCAATAAAAGTCAAATCTTGCAAAACAGCCAAAGAAATCTTGGATAAATTAACCTTAATTTGTGAAGGATCAGGCAAATTAAGGAAAACAAATTATCTTGTTGTTCAAAAATTTGAAAACTTTAAAATGCTTGCGGTGAAACAATGGACCAGCTGGATGCTAGATTCACTGAAATTACAAATGAGCTTTCAGCACTTGGGAAAAAGAATACACGAGAAGGAGATATGTATGAAGATACTCTGAGGAGTCTCCCAGTGAGTGGGAAATGAAGACCATGGCTCTAGGCACTCGATGGACCTATCAAAAACATCCAATCATGAACAATTCTCGGACCTCAAAGCTGAGTCTGAGCTGGAGAAGAAAAAGATCAAGAGGAGATTGCCAAAGAAGTGGGTGACCAGGAAGAGATTGCCTTGATGGTTAAAAGATTCAACAAGTTCTTCAACAAGAACTACAAAAAAAAACAAAGGTGAATCCTCCCGAGAAGACATTCGACTCCCTCTAAGTCAAGGAAGATAGGCCACCAAAGAGAGAGCTGAGTATCAAAAAGGTCGAATATCAAAGAGCTGACAACCTGCAAGAAATGAGAGAGTTGATCAAAACGTTGAAAACTTGGTTGAATTGCGGGGATAACAGGACACTTTGCCATTGATCGTCAATATCACCTTGTCGATAAATACAGAGGAATGAAGAAGAAAGAAAGTCTTGAGAGAAAGAAGGCAAGAAAAGAAAAGAGCAATGTGTTGAGAGACTTGGGAGGCGATACAAACCAAGTCAAAAGAAGCGGTAGACTCGGAGAGTAGTGAAGTTGACTACTCAAGTGACTCTGAAGAAGAAGCCTTAATATGTCTAATGGCTAGAACAAGATCAACCCGACCAAGAAGATGAGGTACATTCTAACTCATCTCATTCAGATTCTAGTGATAGTAATGCAGATGACACACACATGACTACCACCCACTAATCTTTATGATTCATTAGTGCAAAATGATGAAAGACTTTGAGCACATTAAATCCTCCACCTCGGCTATTAAATGAGGAAAAATACAACGACTCAAGAGCCAAAACTCATTTTGGGAAGGAGCTGAGTACTCTAAGTCACATAGGATGAGAACAAAAAGTTGAAGGTGAAAATGCTAAATTAACAGAGAGATAGGTCGCTATAGAAAAAGAGAAAATGATCTCAAAAATGTGATTGCTTTATTCACAAAGGCATCTAAATCATTTGGATGATCTTATCATGAGCCAAAAAGAATGTGGAGACAAGGCAATTATAGGGTTTAATTCCTTTGTGCATAGTCAACTCAAGAGTGATCTTGGAAAAGGGATCTTCAAGTAATGAAGCATCTCAAAAACCCAGGACACCAAATGTTGCACACACACTATTCAAAAGTACAATCACAAACAAACTGGCCTTGGATATAAAAAGAAAAGGAAAACAACCATTGAGTATGTTGAGAGGGACAAATGAGAAGAAATCGGCAGAGTTCCTCGGGAACTCCAAACGATAAGTACTCTGTAAATAAGAAACGTGAGCTACCAAAAGCCCCAGTTCTATAAAAGGAACAAATATGACGGAAATGGTAGAAACTACCCAAGTCAAGTTTGGAATATTGTGAAATATCGGCAAAGACCTATGGAATACAAAGCCCAAATGGCAAAGGTCTAGAACTTCGGCAAAGGTCATTCCAAAGGCAACAAAGCTATTATCGGCCACACATATGCACCCAAGCACCACACTCGAGACATCACGATTACCCCGAAGAAGGAAATTGCTAAAACACACACACATGCGTGCGTCACGGACAAAAGAGACAGCTTGTATGAACCAAAGCCCCCCAATTTGTCAAGTGAATTATGATTATGGCAGCACGAGATAGATGGCAAACCCCCTTAGAGTCAAATCATTTGGCTATAGGTTGGTTGGATCATCTTACAACACTAACCCCTCGGGAGCTCAACAAGAAGTAATGTTCACTTGTTTTATCTCTCAAATAGAGCCAAAAGATGTGTCTCAAGCATTGGATGACACACATTGGATTCGAGGCCATGCAAGAAGAACTAATCAGTTTTGAAAGAAACAAAGTATGGAATTGGTTCAAAGACCAACCCGTCAAAATGTTATTGGCACAAAATGGGTGTTGAAACAAGATGAATGAAGATGGTTACGTGGTAAGAAACAAAAAGACTGGTAGCAAAAAGGGTATTTCGAAGAATGAATAGATTTTGATGAAACCTTTGCCCCTGTTGCAAGATTAGAAGCAATAAGGATGTTTCTTGCCTATCTTGCACACAAGAACTTCATTGTATACCAAATGCATGTAAAAGTGCATTCTTGAATGGATTATTGGAATAAGAAGTCTATGTTGAACAACCTCCAGGGATTTGAGCGAGAAGACTCTTGGAGATAAGGTGTACAAGCTCAAGAAAGCTCTATATGGATTGAAACATGCACTAGAGCATGGTATGATACATTGTCTCATTTTTACGGCAGAGATAATGGATTCACCAAAGGCAAAGTGGATAGAACACTCTTGAGAATTCAAGATGGAGAGAGTATCTTTGCTTGTTCAAATATATGTGGATGACATCATTTTTGGATCCACAAACAAAAGAGTCAGTGATAAATTCTCAAACCTCATGCAAGGCAAATTTGAGATGAGCATGATGGGAGAGGCGACATTCTTTCTAGGACTTCAAGTTAAAACAACCAAGGATGGAACCTTCATAAGTCAAACAAAGTATACCAAAGATTTAATGAAGAAATTTGGTATGGAAGAAAAGTCATCTGAAAATACCAATGAATACATCACCAAGATGGATATGGATCGGATATATGGCAAGCCGGGATCAAACTAGATACGAGCACTTATTGGATCAACGCTTATCTCACAACCAAGTAGGCCGGACATCACCTTTGTTGTAGGTGTATGTGCAAGATTTCAATTTGCACCAAAAGAAAGCCATATGACTTGCAAGAGAATCCTAAGATATTTGAAGGGATGCCATGGATTGGCTTATGGTATCCAAAGGAAGGAGGATTCAAGCTATTGGTTACTCGACTCAAACTATCTTGGATGTAGAGTTGACATGAAGAGTACTTCAGGTACATGTCAAATGCTTGGAAACAGTTGGTTTCTGGTTTAACAAAAAGCAAAATTCAATAGCCACATCCACAACAAGTGACAGTACATAGGCTGCGGGCGGTGTTGTAGCCCAAGTCTTATGGATGAGACAACAAATGAGAGATTATGATGTTGAAGAAAAAGAAATTCCAATTATGTGTGATAACATAAGTGCTATTGCAATCACTCAAAATCATGTGTTGCACTCAAGAACAAAGCACATTGATGTCGGATATCACTTTATAAGAGATCATGTTGAAAAGAAGGACATCACCTTGGAATACATCTCAACCGATAAACAATTGGCGACATATATTCACAAAGCCATTATGTGAATCAAGATTTGAAGAGCTTAAGCATGAGCTAGGGTTAATTGGCTGAATTGACACTCGAAGACTCAATGAGAATAGTTGGAACGAGAAAAGATGAAAATAAGGCCGAGATCTTGAATCATCCAAGTAAATCGATCAGATGTCGAAAAATCACTGCATCAAGTTAGGCGACAAAATTTAGTACCTATGTGAAAAGAGAGAAGAGTTGAATCGGCTAAGGAGTAAGCGAGTTATCTATGAGCTAAGTACAAAAACGCATGCTTTTAATAAGCGAGAATGTTTTTAAGGATGATGTGAGCGCAATAATGAGCAGATCTGATGGAGCATTGTTTGCTACCGTCGGAAGGAGTGAATATATTATCTCCATCTTTTCGATTATGCCTCTTTTTCAAACAAAACAAGCCAAGACAATAATAAAGGTGCGGAATGTAAACAACACACGTCGATTTATAGAGCTTCACCCCACCTAGGGACTACGTGCTCTACCACCCCAGTATATCCGGGATGGGTTTCAAAAAGGAAAAAGAATTTTATTAATTACCACAATTAATACAAATTCAACTTACAACACCTTGAAGAGCACCACACTCTTCTTTAACACCACCTTTGGAGATTACCACAATCTCCCTTTGAAGATTACCACAATCTTCCTTCAACGGCACCTTTGAAGATCACCACAATCTTCAATCTTGAAGAATACCAAATTCTTCAACACCTCAAGAGCACCACACTCTTGATACACCTATCACATAGATCACCCAAGTGTATTTTTTCCACAAGAATACTCACAAGGGATGTCTTGTGTTGAATGATGACCAAAATCAAGATTACAACTCAATAATGAATAATACAATTTGAATGCAAGTGTAATCAAGAAATAAAAGCCTAGACCTCAAGATGTGAAAGTGATAAGCTAGGCAAATTACAACAAGAATAATAACTATGAAGAACAAGTGTTTGCTTGTAATGTATCTTGTTGTGTTGTATCTCAATTGTTGTATTGGTTGCTCCAAAACTCCCTCTATTTATAGGAGATGATTGATCAAGCATAGGCTCCTCTTGGGGATAGAAAATCTCTGAGAAAAATACAATTAAAATCAAGAATATAGATGTTAGAAATCAATCCCACAATTTAAGGAAAGTTTGTCTGCACAACTTAAATTTTCTTTAAAACTTAAGGGTGACCGATCGCGTGCGATAAGATAAGAGAAAGGAAAGAACAAAGCAAAAATACAAGGGGGCGAATCGTCCAGGGGTCTTTGACCTTGACCCCTACGGGACCGGTCCCCTTGATGAAAAAAACCAAAGATAAGATGTTTTGTTTCAAACGATGTTCCCAGATACCAAATCGACGGTGTGTCGACCGGCCAAATACAATTTCGTCTCATTTTTTGTTCCAAAATTCATCTTCAGTGCAGGTTGCCTATAGGGCGACTCCGGGTTGACCTCGAGACAGAAATGTGGTCCAATTTTTATCGAAAATAAACCTCAAGAAATACTCCGAAAATTTAGTAAAAATATTTTAAACCGATCGGGAGTATTTAGACAACATTTATGAACCTTGTTTTGATATAAGAACATATTAACATAAAATCATTAAAAGTGTTGTCAATTTTATCTAAAATGAAACTTGAAGAAATACTCCAATAAATAGTAAAAACCTTTTAAATCATTTAGGAGTATTTGGACAACAATTAAAAACATTGTTTTGGTGTAAAAATAAAATCATCAAAATTAAGATAAAAACATGTATCAAACAATCTCCCCCTTTTTGATGATTACAAACCAAAACAATTTTTAGAAATATTTGGGGACAATTTTTTTAAAACGATTTTCCGGTAAAAACATCTAACCGTTTAGAAGCGACTAACATTTTCAAAATACATAAGCAACCAAATAAGGGAGTGAATATATTCAAGGATAAGCACAAGCTCCCCCTATCAACAAGCACATCAAGAGTAATGTTCAAATAATCAACCACAAGCTAAAAGCTTAGCTTTTACATTTTGTACTTAAGTACAAGAGCTTATAAGCTCCCCCTGTCAACAAAACATCATTAGACAAGTATATAAGTTCATCATACAACAATATGACTAAGTATAGTCCACAACTTGTGGCTTTAAGAAGTCGTAGCTTATAGCTTTTATATCGAGCTTTTATTAGCTTCTTTGAGCTAACGAGCCAATTTCATGTTCTTCCCCTTTGGAATCATCAAAAAGAATGTTAGGATGATAAAAACATCATACAAGTATATCCAAGTGCGCCAAAGATACAATTTATCAACCATAGAAAAAATTAGGCTTAGAATCCGAAAATGGGATAAATGTACCATGAAAAATCCATAAGCTCGTTTTGTTTGCCAACACATGATCTCAATAAGTATTTAAGATATTTGAAAGCAAGAGATTCATGTAGAAGTTGAAATTTTCATTGAAACATTTAATCGAACACTTGGCGGGGCGTTAAAAATAAAAAACGGTGTATATAGCCAAGTTTTTCATACCATCACCAAAAGCAAATTTTTTCAACATATATCCAACAAATAAAAGGCCCAACAAAGTAAATTCTCAAGGTTCGACCCAATTGAGATAATTTTAGCCAAAAAAGATCAAGGCATTACGAATGCAATCAAGCAAAAATTTTAAAGAACCATCAAGTAGTTCATATCATCAAGCAATGCATATAAGACATTACAAATGTCCCAAATATCCATCTAAACAAAATGATCAAGGCATCACAAAAGAATTTAAGCAAAAATTAAGATAAGCACTTTTACCATCAAGTCTTCATACCAATAATCAAACAATGCCAAATAGAGTATTTATACCCTCAAATGCTCCAACAAGGTTAATACCATAACAATCAAAAGCAACTAGCATTCTTGCTAGTTCATCCCTTTTAAGAAAAACAAGCAAATCTCATTAGTGCAATAGAGTTGTACAAGATAGTTCATAAAACTACAAAACAACAAGGACAAGGTAAATAATGTTAAGATAAACAAGGGGTAGGGACATCAATCCTCATCCAAGAGAAGCAAGTCATGGGAATAAGCTCTTTGATGAATTTCTTCAATTTTCCCATAGACTTTTTCAATCTAGAATTTTCTTCCTTCACAACCCGGAGCTCTTTTCTAAGAGATGCAACATCTCTAAATGTCTCTCTTTCCACCTTTTCCATTCTCTCTTTGAGATTCAAATCTTCAACATCCAGGCTCATTTTCTCCATCCTCTCCTTCATTATAGTGTTCTTCCTCATTATCTTCCTCCCTAACTACTTGTTCCTCTTCTCCATACTCTTCTTCCTCATCTTCTTGTTCTTCGACATTACCTCTTCCAATATTTTCAACCTCATTGTCATTAAAGAAGTCATCCCGAGGTTGTTGTGGATTTCTAGCATGTCCCCTAGCGGCTTTGGTGGGAACCCGTGGTAAATTCTGTCGATTCTTACCATTTGGAGAATGTTGGCATTATGATAGTCATTATGATGAATTTACGTATTCATTTCACTTTCCCGGTAGCCCGATAGGTATAGTAGTCGACAAATCAAATTTCCCAACGTATATTTTTTTCTTAGTAAGCCTTCTTGATTCCGACAAACAATACACAAAAATAGCCCCATAATTTACTCTTTCTCCTCGGATAATCTTATAGGTAAGAAAGAGTTCGAGATTACTCGGAAGTTTTACTTCTTTTCCGTAAATACAATAGGAGCAAATAATAGATATGATCCGATGATTTGGCGGTATTGCCGAGAAGGTTACTTAGAAACACTCTAAAAATATTTTTACCTCATAAAGTGAAACACCAAAAATATCATCGTCCCAATGAGCGCAATCCACATTAACAACACCATCATTTGACACATTAAAATGATTACAAATATCGGCCAATGTCCACGAAAAATGCCTACCATTTACAAATGTATGAAGTTCCAAATGGATTATCTTCCGTAGCATCAATAATCCACATATTTGCATAGAAAAGTTTTATAAGCTCGTCATCATAATGCAAACACGGATTATCCCATAATGAAACCCAATCTTGAATTTCAAAATAAGCCCTAATTTCCGGATATTCATCATGAAAAGCCAAAATTGAACCATACGAGTGCAAGCAATTTTCTTGTCGTTCAATCCAATATTTTCATTGTGCTCATCCGCAAGTTTATTTAGAAATTGAAATCTATTAGCTCTAGGGAGGCTCGTAGAGAAGTGATAACTTACTTGAGTCCCAATGAATATTTGATTTTGAAATCCCGGCTCTCAATTCAACAATCTCATCTTCCGTAAGCCGGTTTTGATTATATCCTTGTGGAATATCATCTTGTTGGAGGTTGGAGGAAGATTCTCCCCTTTGCTTCCTTCTCCTCTTTTGAGGATTTCGTCCGGTGAATTGACATGGTGCCATGAAAACAAGATGAATTTGAGTGATATAAGCTCAAGGATGAAACAATTTGTGAAGTATTGGGATATTTTGTGAGAATTTTGGAGTGAGAGAGAGTTAGGGTTCGAAGTTTTTGAAAGATAGAATGAAAGAAAATAGCCCCTGTTTCAATAAAAAGACTTCTGCCCGATGAAATTACCCAGTCGACTAGTCGATTTGGGCAGCCGACCGTGTGACTGTTAAACCGACCTTCTGCTCCTGGGTACCAATTTGAAAGCAATTTCATTTTCCAAAATATTCAAAAATTCGATTTTCACCCCAAAAGTTTTAAAACTTTGCATAAAATAATTATGGACTAAATCCAACATATACGAGTTTCGAGAAAACATATATTCGAGAAAAATGAGTTTTTACAAGTAGTGCCCTTTTGAGAAAAATTCACAAGGTCATTTAATGGCACTTAAGGGGATGAAATGAAATAGTTTGAAAGAGAAGTGCAAAAACAATACATGAATAAAATATCGAGTTCTAAGAATAATACGAGTGAACATACCTCGATGGTTTAAGAATCTCTTAGATGAAGCAATAGACGATATCCAATGACTAGGAGGTATATATCTGCACAATACTTTAAACAAATTTTGCACAAGATATAATAGCACAAGTGTAGGCCAAGCAATAAGAGATATCACAATAAAATGCTTATGCTATAGAAATCCATAAGAGATTAAAACACATGAGTCTAAGTAAGTCCACAAGAGTTTAAAAACAACATTTAAGGTCTCATTTTCAAAGGATTTTAAAAACACAAATATATATTGAAGACCTTAATATTAAAATTATGAAAACTCATTTTGCAAAAACATGCAATAAAAATAAAATGCATATTTAAATAGGGAGATACGGTTTACCAATTTCGCCATTTCCATGAGTTGTGTCGTTCCCATTGTTGATGATATCTTCCCCTTTGAAAATCATCTTGTTGATGATAGCTTCTCCGATTGTTCCATCTCCAAGGATTGTATCCTTCCCTTTATTGATAATATTTCCTTCTTGGACATTCATTTTGGTGGTGTCTTCTTCTTTGATCAAATGAGATGGTCATTTGATGTCTTCTAGGCGGTATGAATTTTCTTTGATTATTGTTCCGTCGGGTACCTAATATGACATTGTTTTGTGGTACCCTCAAATGTTTGGGTCCGTTGGGATTAGTCTTGAGACTTTTAGGTCTCCAACAATAATTAGAGCTATTTTTAGCCCGACAATTATTAACCGTATGACCTTTTTTACCACAATAGAAGCATGTAATAATTCTAGAAGTGTAATGACCAACATGCTTTGAGACTTGGCTATTTTTCATATGATTAATGACATTAGGCTTATGATCAAGTCCTTGTTTCAATTTATCCTAACAATTTATCCTAACTATCAACAATATTGGTCACATTATCGGTACTCAAGTTGGATTTTGATAAATCCTTTTTCATGCAATTAATATCCTCAACAAGAGTACTATTTTCTTTTTCAAGGTTTCTAACCTTATCAAGTGTGGTGGTGTGAGCACATGATAGTGATTCATAGGAAGAAAATAAACTATCCTTATCATTTTTTAAAACATTGAATTCCTTTTTCAAATTTTTGTACTTAACAAGTAAACTTTGGAATTCATTTTGAAGGTCATCAAAATCATTTTGCAAATCACTATAATCATTTTGTATAACAATATCATAGGAAGTAGAGTAGGTTTAAGACATACCTCGTTTTCTTCTTCGATGCCCATAAAACTTTGTTCGACTACTTCATAGTTGGAAGTTGTAAAGGTTTATTCCTTAGATTTGACCTTGTATCCCTTTGAGAAGTAGATGCTTTTGAGTTGCTCCTATCATTTGCATATACTTAATGAATGGCTTCTAATTTTTGCCATACTCCATGAGCCAATCAATTCCTACGATATGATCAAATTCCAAATTGGTAAGTGAACAATATAAAATATTGAGAGCTTTACCATTTAAGGAAATGATTTTCTTTTCTTCATCATTGAGCTCCTTGAGAGCTTTGTAGGTGTATAGTGTGTCTTTCATCGGAATAGATTCTCCATTGATGACGATGTTCCAAATATCGAACCCGCAACCTTGTAAATAGCATTCCATTCTTTCTTTCCAAAATGTAAAATTATTGGAATCAAATCGAGGTGGCTTGGTGGTGGAGGTGCCGGAAAGGTGAGCTTCATTCGTAGCCGACGATCGTTCCTCTTCACTCGCGATGTGAAACGAGCTTGCCAAAGAGTTTGGCTCTGATACCACTTGTAAGTCCAAGCGGCTACGATAATCTAGAGGGGGGTGAATAGATTATCTCCATCTTTTCGATTATGCCCTCTTTTTTGAACAAAACAAGCCAAGACAATAATAAAGGTGCGGAATGTAAACAACACACGTCGATTTATAGAGCTTCACCCCACCTAGGGACTACGTGCTCTACCACCCCAGTATATCCGGGATGGGTTTCAAAAGGAAAAAGAATTTTATTAATTACCACAATTAATACAAATTCAACTTACAACACCCTCAAGAGCACCACACTCTTCTTTAACCCCACCTTTGGAGATTACCACAATCTCCCTTTGAAGATTACCACAATCTTCCTTCAACGGCACCTTTGAAGATCACCACAATCTTCAATCTTGAAGAATACCAAATTCTTCAACACCTCAAGAGCACCACACTCTTGAAACACCTATCACCTAGATCACCCAGTGTATTCTTTCCACAGAATACTCACAAGGATGTCTTGTGTTGAATGATGACCAAAATCAAGAGATTACAACTCAATAATGAATAATACAATTTGAGTGCAAGTGTAATCAAGAAATGAAAGCCTAGACCTCAAGATGTGAAAGTGATAAGCTAGGCAAATTACAACAAGAATAATAACTATGAAGAACAAGTGTTTGATTGAAATGTATCTTGTTGTGTTGTATCTCAATTGTTGTATTGGTTGCTCCAAAACTCCCTCTATTTATAGGAGATGATTGATCAAGCATAGGCTCCTCTTGGGGATAGAAAATCTACAGAAAAATACAATTAAAATCAAGAATATAGATGTTAGAAATCAATCCCACAATTTAAGGAAAGTTTGTCTCACTAACGGTTAGAATTTTCTTTGTCAAACTTAAGGCGACAGTCGCACACCGATAAGAGAAAAGGAAAGAACACGGCAAAAATACAAGGGCGACCCGGTCCGGGGTCTTGACCACGACCCCTACAGGGACCGGTCCCCTTGATGAAAAACCAAAGATAAGATGTTACTGTTTCAAAACGATGTTCCCGGTACCCGATCGACACCCGTCGACTCCACCGATCCGACACCCTGAACCAGGCCGACCGCCAAATACAATTCATCTCATTTTTTGTTCCAAAATTCATCTTCGGGGGTACGGGTTGCCCTATAGGCGAGGTTGACCTCGAGATAGAAATGTGGTCCAATTTTTATCGAAAATAAACCTCAAGAAATACTCCGAAAATTTAGTAAAAATATTTTAAACCGATCGGGAGTATTTAGACAACATTTAGGAACCTTGTTTTGATGTAAGAACATATTAACATAAAATCATTAAAAGTGTTGTCCAATTTTATCTAAAATAAAACTTGAAGAAATACTAGAATAAATAGTAAAATATTTTAAATTATTTAGGAGTATTTGGACAACAATTAAAAATATTGTTTTGGTGTAAAAATAAAATCATCAAAATTAAGATAAAAACATGTATCAAATGTAGAAAGAAGTGGCCAAACCTCGATTGTCTTTGCTGGGGTTGTCTACATAGTGACAAGAAGGCTGCCAAGGAAGATTACCACAAGTTCTTTGGATATTGTTGCCAAGTGTGTAGACATCAAATTTGGAAGCTTTAATCAAATTTGTCAAAACTAAGTCGATCGTGATGGTCTGCGATCATGGAGGAGAAGAAGGTAAATTGGGCCGAGTTTGTATACAGCAGACTACGCCAAAATGTTGAAACAAGTCTTTCAAGGAAGATGGATCGTTCGGAGGATCCTTGGGGTATGGCCTTGTTATTGGCGGTGATGGAAGTGAATGGAGTTCCACTCCGGCATGGAAAAGGCGTTCCATGTCAACAAGAAAATGTTCGAAGAGAGCTTATGCCAAGAGAGCGGATACTGGTGAGGGGAATCGGTGACATCGAGGAAACAAATCGTTGTCTTCCCTCCCAAGAAAAAAGCTACCTCTGCACTGAAAGAAGATCCCATGCGGCAAAGAAAACAATCGCACTGCCCTGCGCCTGTCCGCTGCCCCTGCCGTGTCTCTGCCCTGCAGATCGCAATTGAGAAGGAACCTCAAATACCTTCTCCGGTTGTCAAGAAAGAAGAGGACCGATGAGCTAAGAAAGCCGGCTCCTCGGAAAAAGAAAGTAGCACCCCGCGCCTGCCCGGGACTCGAGAAAACGTATCCAACCAAAAATTCCTCTCGTGAGGACCAAAAGAAGACTCTTCAAGCGTTGAGCTTGAGAAAACAAATTTGAGTCCGCCACTCGGTTGAACAGATCACCTAAACAAATTTGGAAGTAGAATCTCCGAGATTATTGATGAAACCGCCAAATCTGGAGGCCGATCAGAGAGGCAAGTCGAGACCCAAACATGGGATGTAAGTGAGGAGCAAGTAACACCGAGACAATGCTAAGTCTCCCTGTTGATAGGACTGTCTCCGCCACGACACATCTTCTTAAGGGTGAAGAGCGACAAGCTATGCTACCCTCCATTCCCGAGACCGAGGACAACACGAAGATGATGATGATGATGTAATCATGTTGTCTCCACCATATCCGACATCCAAAATCATCTGCGAGAATGGAGGAAGTGGAAGTTGAGTCACTCTAGGGTGCGGTTGAACACCAAGAGTTTATTGAGGAGGAAGAGGAGCTATTCGAGGTTCCTTGAAGTTGACATGGAAGGTTGCAAGCCCTTGATGAGGATAATCGCATCAACATGATGCAAATTCGAAAGGAAAACGAAAGCAGATAAGGCAAAGAGAGAAGCGAGAAGCTCAGGCGAAAAGCCAGATTTGTCCTCTAACTAGAACCATCGATCACACTCATCCACATCTTGACATACTTTCGAGATTGATGAAGATTTGGACCTTGCTGCGACAAGAAGAGCTAGAAACGCAGCAAGCCATGCGGGAATCCGAATGATGCATGAGCAACGGTGATGGAAAGACCAGGAGAGTCTTCCAAATCACATCCGGAAATTGACCCTATGGGAGTGGTGCAGCGGACAGAATTAAGCAAATCATGTTCTTTGCGACCACTTCCCAAGCTCATTAGAGGAAGGTTCTAAGGGAAATGGCAATGAAACCGGAACTTGGGGACCCAAGTCGAGCCAACCCCTATTGAAGGTGTCTTACCACCTACCCCAACTACTGAACACTCACAGAAAATAGCCGGAGTTTGGAGAAGAGTGACTCCAATCCAAGTCACTCACCGGTGGTGTCACCGAGAGGAAACTCCTCCACCTGCCTAGGTCGGAGGTTGCTGCAGACAACTTCACCATGAATCTCGGAAGTGAAGTGGAGACGGAAAAAGAAAATGAAACACACAAGTTGTAATCGAAGAAGCTCGGACGCGAGACTGTCTCTGAGGTGCCAACCGCCCGCAAGCCGAGGACGCCGCCGATGCGGTTGAGGCACAGGTGGTTTACGCCCGGGAGTTAACACTGGGCAATGAAAGTGCAATCCACGGAGTTGAGACTCCCGTGGATGCCATCGTAGAAGACCCCAAGACAAAATGAGTCCTGCCGGGTCGGGAATGTCCAAGGCCTTGTTGCGATTGAGACTGTAAGAGGTAATGAAGGCCTACGGAGGTTGAGACTTCCCAGGTAAAGAAAGCAATCTGCAACATCCCTCCCGGTATCATTGATGCAATCGAGAAGGAGATAAGTGCCATTCACGATTCCCAAGACAACCCCGATGTAACTTTTCCGAGATCTAAAGGTGAAGATGGTTTGAGTCATCCTGTTGCAAGTCCAAACGACTCACCGGTGAGGATGTTCTTCCCAAAGACGAGTAAGCCGAATTCAAGGTTGCTCGTTAAAATTTCAACTTTGATGATGAGCCACCCTTCAAGTCTCATCATCGTCCGATGGCGCTCGATACGATCGAGGACCAAACAACTCAAATGGAAAAATCACCGAGACCGATTAAGGCTGTTGAGGATAGCCGAGCTCGGCCACCGGGTCTATACCACAAGAAACCCCAGTTGAATCACGATCTCATCGCGGGCTCCCAATGCCGCAAAGAAAATCGACTCAACCAGGCACATCACGTCCACAAGTCATAGTTGAATAGATTCCCTATGTCCGTGATGATATGTTTTAAAACGTTCCTTTCTCACTAGAGTCCGATCTTGATGAAGAATCGGCCTAGAGATCAACAACGTTTCCATAGACTGATCCAATCATTCCCACAGATACCATCGTCCCAAACAGATTTTGATTTTGATGTCTTTTGCTTAGCCGCCGAGACAGAGGTGACACACGAGGTTCGAGAAGTCTTCAAGCAATATTTGTGGAGATAGAGAAGATGGAAAGGCACCAGGCCTCATTGGATATGCTACCCGGATAACAGAGATGCTAATCTTATGGCCGTCTGCGTGGAATCATAGTCGATCCGGGAATGGTGGCAACAGCAGACAAACAATGCGTGTGGAACAGGTTCGATACATTAAAGCATTGTACAATAAGATGCTAACGGAGCGACTGATAACGATGACATGGAGAAGAGGATGCAAGAAAATATTGATAGAATGCATACCTCTCATACCACAGAAATGGAACTGGTGCGCGAATTTCATCGAAAAGAACTTCTGCGCGTGGAAGAAAACATGAATGCAAAATTCAACCTTCTTATGGCTGAAATGAAGTTGGTGACAAATTTAATCAAAAGCCACCCACTCTGAGACTTCGAGAAAGATACTCCGCAGAGAATCCAAGCGAGAACTCGGCTATCAGCCGTCTAGATTTCATGCTTGCTTGCATGTTTCAAAGGTTCCTCTCTCCTTTGATGATGCCAAAAAGGGGTAAGAGGAATACCTAAAGAAGCGGTTTGGAAGGGTCTGCGGTTGAGAAGGAAGCAAAACAGTGAAGAAGAAGACAAATGAGGATCAAAAGAAAGAAAAGGGAAAATCATTGAGGAGGAAGGTTCGAAAGATATGACTTTAATGGTTTCTAGAACCCCTCAACAAGGACTTGTCACAGTGACATCATAAGCAAACTCCCGGTGACTCTGCCGCTCCAACACTCAGCTGTGCCCATGTCCGAGAAGAGGGAAATAGTAGAAGCGAGGATGAAGGAGGTTAAAGGAAAAATGGATGCCGAGTGTGATGGACGTTGAAACAATACGAGGCATTCCAGCAGGAAGAGACAC
The DNA here is from genome assembly GCA_016081115.2 of Rehmannia glutinosa. Taxonomy (NCBI): domain Eukaryota; kingdom Viridiplantae; phylum Streptophyta; class Magnoliopsida; order Lamiales; family Orobanchaceae; genus Rehmannia; species Rehmannia glutinosa. The sequence goes on along the minus strand of JABTTQ020000048.1, from coordinate 330,538 downwards.
CGATGCCATTTCGACGTTGGAACCGAGCTTCAGATCGCCGATGAATTCAAAACGCTCGAATCCAAAGGATACTTCAAGGCATGTCCATAGCCCAAGCCCGGGACTTGTATTGGGAAAAAGGCCTCAAGTCATGCGAAGAAGGCGTGACAGCACGACTCCTAGCAACCACTCTGCTGGTCACTCTCTTGGAAAGAAGAAGGCCCCGATACAATACACACCCGGAGGAAGAGGTAGAAGCGGTGGAGGAAGAGGTTTGAGACTAGACCTCTACCCAAAAATATCGAATATATAGATCCGGAAAAAAAATGAGGGATCTATTGGGCATGGATATGACGAAGTAGCCAACAGGAAGTGGCAAGGAAGAATGCCGACTATGTCAAGAGGATTGAAGAAGAAAATAAAAGATAAACTCGATTGTGGGAAGAAAGACAAGAAAGGAAAAGAAAAGATGAAGTCAAAAGAAGAAGAGCTTATGAGAAAAAGAAAGTGAAGAAGAGAAGAAAAGAAAAAGGTCGAAAACGACAGAGTGATGAAGAAAGAAGGAGGCAATGAAGGAGATGAAGTGTTGTTGTCACACCCTTCATGTAATTTACTATTGTAAATACATAAGTATGTAAGTCTTCCTCGTATATTATATAAGAAATATGTAAATTCTCTAGTTTTGCGTAGACATAGATGTTTGCTCACGATACACTTTGTAAACAATGATTGTGTAAAGGACAAGAATGTTATGATCAATAAAAAGATTGATTCTACGCATACATTCTCTGTTAATACACTATATGTATTTATCTTTGATATTTACATTTTGAATGTATAAGTTTTGGCATCATCAAAAAGTGGAAAATTGTTGGGAAATTTATTGTTTAGATTTTGATGAATGCCATGTAAAACTTATATTAGAAAGTTGGCACCCCATTTTCTTTGTAATTTGCATTAAAATAAATAGGGTTGTACGAGTTGAGTCACGTCGGCTATGCCTGGATATGCAAGAAGTCAACGAAAACTAAAATGAAGACTCCGCTATGAAGCAAAAACCGAGTATGGAAAGGAGGAGAAGTGAAGAACTCGATTGAATGAGTATCACCGGTTACAACGAGAAGTGTCACCAAGTCAACTCAAGATAGCCAAGTCAGTTGAAGTGACGGATGAGTCTTCCAATGATTGGGAGCCGACTCAAGTCACCTGGGAAGTTAAGCAAATCGCAATCAAGTCAAGACAATCGAAAAGAGTCATTTGCCTGATCAATAAAGTTACTTAAATAAGTAATACTTCCATGCCGCAATATTCTAAAGTGCTCGATCCTAGAAGCGTGTAAAAGGAATAAACCAATGGGAAGCACGCACCGTGTCGCTCAAAAGTTGAAGGTTTATTTAATACGAGGTAATGTCAATCTCAAGGATCGCAACAAGACAAGCCAACGACCACCACTAGTGTCTTTTGAAAATCAACCTATCTCTTCAACGGGCGATTTTTGAAAGAGCACTATAAAAGGCCGAGGAATCACTTTGAGAGAGGTTAACTTTGAAACTACGAACATTCAAGTTATCGTTAGCCGTGACCTCCAAAAATATTCTAAAGTTATTCAAGCTAATCCTCAAGCCTAAACTTCAAGGAAATCAATCCAACACCAAGTTGTGAAGGAAAGACAACTTCAAACTGTTGAAGAAGAACTTTTGAAGAATCAAAAGGGTCTACATTCCAAGGAGGATCAGAAAGGTTCAAGGTCGAACCGCTCAAGTTATTGGAGGGCTTGTGATCAAATCCAAGAAGCTTGAGCAAGTGAGTTGTAGTAGCAAGGCAAAATGCCTGGAAAAAGCTGAGTCGAACGAGAAGCCAATTTGTGTGACCAAGGCATCTCCGGAGATCGAGTCCCAAAGGATCAAGTCGGGTTGTGTGATCAAGACTTGCATCCTGGGATCCGATAACCACTTTGTACTCGATCAATACTTAGTGGATTCCTCCGAGTTGGAGAAGAGAGGATTAGAATAATTACCCCATCTTCAAACCTCTATAAAATTTATTGTGTCATTTACATTTCAAAGATTTACTTATCGCATATTATTTAAATATCTACGATAATTTGTTATCCAATTGATATTTAACAAAGTGTTAAAACCAAGTGTTAAAACAAACTTAAACCAAATTCAAGGGTGTTAAGTCTTCCCAATAAAATCTTATCACAAATGCCAAGTTAAGTATAAGATTAAGCAAAATGAGTTATTCTATCAACAAATCGGTCCGAGTCATTGTTAAGTGGCTAACTCTGCTGGTTAATTAACTTAGCTGTCCATCAGACATAGTTGAAATTAACTCGAACTTATTTAAAAGGACTAAATCGAAAATTTGGTAAGGTTTATTCAACCCCTTCTAAACCTTACTTACACCCCTTGGGACCTACAGGGTCAAATGCGGACCCCGTAAACCTCATTCCACTAACCATAGCAAAATTACACCGGAAAATCTAATACTCTGTTCTCCGATGTGGAACCAACACCAAACTGAACATCCGACATTCGTACCTCCATTGCTACCAATGCATGGAGGGAAACAAGACAACTAAACCCGTCATACCCAAAATCCCAAAATGACCAAAAATGGAGTCTCTAAACTCCTCACATACACCACTACCTATCAATTGCAATCGTTGTCTTATATCCTGAATTATACTTGGTCGAACGTACCCATAATTTGGGCCCTCTCTATGATAAGAGAGTCTCCTCCACAAAGGTCCAGCTGCAACATGAATTAATAGCTATTTAACAATAGGAATTGGTAAAAAAAGTGAAGAAATGTAGTAAGATATTAAGAAGACAACAATTCAAAGCAAGCAGAGGGCAGTGAGTGGCACGATATAGCACGATATGGCATGATATGTGGCACGATATATGTCGCACGTAATAACCAATATCGTGTGCATATTGTGGCACGTAATAACCTATATCGTGTGCATATTGTGGCACGATTATAACACGCCATGTGTATAAACCTATATCATGCCATATCGCGCACTAAATGTACGATATAAGTTTAGAATGTGTGCCACATCACAATCTAAATCATGTGCATATTGGCACGATACATCACAATATAGGTTAATGATGTGGCTAGTTTTAAACCACAATCGTGCCACAATATGCACGATATTGGCACAATATCGTGCATATTGTGCCAATTGTGCCCTTCATCTTCTTCCTCATCGTGTAAACATGAACTCGCAACACCCATTTTCGACTCCCTAACCGTAAACACAAACTCGAACACCCAACTTCAACAAAACACCATTTCATGCCTCATTATCAAGTAAATTTAACAAAACCTAACATGTATACTCATTAACAATCATTTTCAACAAAAACTCAACATTCTTGCAATTATTTCCAAATTTTTTTCAAACTACTAAAAATGAGAAACAAAACCCTAACCTATTCGGGAGCGGAGGAGGGAGGAGCAGCGTGTGGCAATTTCAGCGGTGGCGGCAAAGAAGAAAGAACGGCAACGGTGTTGGTCTCGTAGGGCAACTTCCATCACGATATAGTGCATGATAGGTCTTCTTCTAGTTTTGGTTTTGTCTTCTTTTGTTTTGTTTATGTTTTTTTTTTGTCTTGGAAGAGTATATTATATATTGTATGTATATACATGGGGTGTGAATACGGTTTCCAAGGGGAGAGTTATACGATTTTTAAGACCAATAATTATTATTTTAGTTTTAAAATTCAAAAAGTCCCAAATTAAAGGAGGGGCAATTTGGTCAAATTGGGTAGAAAAGAGTTTTCTTATGTTGATGGGTAGAAAAGAGTAGCCACTATCCATAATGGATACTTAAAAAAATTCACTTTTAAAAACTTGATAATTTACTAAATGTATGCATAAAATACTAAAATCTTTTTTTTTTTATGAATGGAAAACTTCTTTTATAAGTAAAAAGAGTAACTAGATTTATATGGCTATGATCACAATGACAAAAACTCATAGATTATCTCATCTCGCCACATCTTATGAGATGGATCTCCCATAACCCATGCCTCAACAAAAAGCCTAGTGACGCTTTGTAAATATCGGACTAATAGACGGTGTGATATATTTAAAAAGTACTATTAGTTTTTTCTCGAAAAGTATTACTTTTATTTAGAAAAATATAGGTTTTCAAAGTAATTTTTTGGAGCTACAAAGAAGACAAATGACTAGGGGTGATCATAAATTTTCAAAAACCACATGAACCGCAAGACACATAACACCACACCGTTTATTCTGCTTTTTTTTTTAAATGCAATTTAAAATGTTGAATGAAAATTGCACCGACGTGTTGGTCTGGTTATGTTTTTTAAAGTAAACCGCACTGTCATTCTACATTTTTAGGGTAAAATAAAAGTTTTTTTACTTACATCTTTAGGTAAATAATCGACAATAAATATATTAAAAACTAATTTAGTGAATAATAAACTTATATTTGCATTTTGAATTTCAAACAAAATGCATTTTACATATTTCTTTAATGTTGCAAATATATATTATATTTTGCATTTAAAGTAACATACTATTAAAGTGTGTTAAGTTTTGAGTATAATTGAGTTAAAAGATAGGTGGATTCTATTTGCAAAAACATCATGTTTTTAAACTAACACAAAAATTCCTATCGATTGTCCTAACAACGGTCTCGATTTGTTAAACGAATCACCCGGACCTGGTGGCATTTTCATAATATTAGCAGTGGTGTTTAGTAATTTTCGGGACCATCGGTATTACAAATCCTTCAAAAAGTATTAGTCGCCCTTCTAAAAAATATTAGTCGTTCTTCCGAAATGTATTAGTAGTTCCTCAAGAGTTTTTAGTATTTTCCCCAGTACACTCCCAAAATGTATTAGCAGTCCCTCAAAAAGTATTAGTGGTTCCTTGATAAGTGCATTTTTGTTCACATTTTTTTAAACCTTTTTAGATAATTTCTCTAACTTTTTAGTTCATTAATCAATAAAATCAAGAAAAATCACATTGGCTTGGTTTGAATGATGAAGGTAAAGACTTGAAGCAAATTCGTATGATTTCGTATGAAAATACGAACAAACAAAGTCTAAAAGAAGGCAAGAAGACTCGATCTCGTGCAACACACACCCCTAGTGTGTTGGGAAACATGGCCATGCTTCAAAAGGAAGAAAAACAAGAAAAAAAAAACACGCCCGGGCCGAGCTTACAAAGCACGGCCGTGTTTCACACGTAAATCATCAAAACACGCCAAAACCGTGTTTAAAAGCACACCCCCCGAAAATCCCATTTTGCGAAGAAAACACGGCCTGGCCGTGCTTTTAAAGCACAGCCGTGTTTTCTCTCCAAATTTCAACAAATTTTCTTCTTTTGGCGGAAATAATGGAGACTTTTGCTTTTTGACAACCTTTGAGCACTTTCACACCTCATCTTGCTGCACCAAAACTCAATTTCCTCCTCAATTGTCATGTGGACACAATGATTCAACCAACTCAACCAATGGAAGTGAAGTATGATCATGTGTATACAATGATTCAACCAACTCAACCATGAATGTGCACACAATGATTCAACTAACAAGCATGGAAATGGGGCATTTGTTAATATGGTATTTCACAAGATGGTGCTTATAAAAGCCAAGAGTTTGAGTTGGAAAATCATTCATGTAATATTCATTCATATAGAGATTCATTGTGTTTAACATTTTGAGTGGAATTGGGATCAAGAGGTCTTGGAGGAGTAAGCTTGTAGCAACATTGGAGAAGAAGGCTTGGATCAACATCATCTATCAAAGGAAGAAGTCATTGAGATTTTGAGAAAGATAAGTACACCATGTTTACAACACTTAAATCTTCTTGTGTAATTTATTCTTTTGTCAAATTCATGAGTAGCTAAACTACTAGTGTTTGAATGTAATGAACTCTAGAATGGATTTGTGATTAAGGTTTGTATGTTTTTAATAAAATTCTCATGTCTTGTGTGATTCACTTATATCATGTTTATTTCATTCAAGTTGATATTTCCGGTATATTAATTTGATATTTATTCCTCATCGGATAATCGAGAGATTTATGGTGGGAAAGAACCTATATAAGTGAAAAGAGTTGCATGCAATCCTAGATATAGACGACATAAATCTTCTCCGAATTAGGGTCAAACCTAATATGGGAATTCATAAATCGTTATAATGCAATTTTGGGGTTTTAACTAAAAAGAGATTTCAGTTAATCAACTTGAGATTAGGAGTTTTTCACCTTGAGAAAGGGTTTCACTTAAATCGGGAATTTCTACGGTCCACATAACATGAGATTTTATTAAAAGAGGTTGGTTTTTGCTTAAGGGCTTATGGTTGTATTTTTATCTTGATTGAATCACAAAAACATTCTAGAGGGATTTACATTCAACACATTTTTATCTCTTGATTTCTCATTCTACAATCTATTTTTATTTGATTTCTTTTTGTAAGTTGCAATTATCTTAAATTCTCTATTTTTCATTTTCCATTTTAACAAACAAAACTCTGAAAATTACTAGATTAGATAACAAAAAGACGGTAATTATTAGTACTTATAATCCTCGTGGGAATGACACTCGACTAATAATCTATACTACAAAACGATAGGTGCACTTGCCTATGGTTTTCTAGAGTAGCTTTTGAGCCATCATTCCTCGAAAAAGTATTAGTAGTTCCTAAAAAGTATTAGTAGTTCCTCGAAAAGTATTAATAGTTCTTTGAATAGAATTAAGTTTTTCTCCCGAAATGTATTAACAGTCCTTATGAAAAGTATTAGCCGTTCTTCTAAAATGTATTAGCAGTTCTTCTGAAATGTATTAGTAGTTTCCCTGAATATAATTAAATTTTTCTCCGAAATGTATTAACAAATTCTTCCGAAAAGTATTAGTCGTCCTTCTAAAAGTATTAGCAGCTTTCTTGAAATGTATTAGTAGTTCCCCAAGATTATTTTAGTATTTATCATGAATATACTCCCGAAATGTATTAGCAGTCCCTCAAAAAAGTATTAGTAGTTCCTCGAAAAAGTATTAGTAGTTCTCTGGAGAGTATTTTAGTACTTTCCCTAAATATAATTTAATTTTTCTCCCGAAACGTATTTGTTGTCCCTTGGAAAAGTATTAGTAGTTTCTCAAAAAAGTATTAGTAATTTCCTAGAGAGTATTTTATCTACAATTCCACCATCATCACCATTGCCTTTAATTTCTCCAACAAATTCTCCACTTTCTCCCCACTCACGTGAACCATCCACTAATCTAATAAGCTCTCCACTTAACTTACCATATTCTCCTCCAATTTGTTATAATTCAGAATCTATTTTGCATGCAGCTCATTCACACACTCCGTGTGAATCTCCTCCATCTCCTGACTTCGCGCCTCCATTACCACCTTCCGACATAATTCCTTCATCTTTTCAAGGCGGCGGCGATGCCGTGACGCACTCCGACATCGACCAGCTCCAATTTGAGAATTCAGATTGTTGTACCAAACAGAGTACGAAGAACAGATCTCGACGAAGCCGGCGTTTCTGTTTTTGCAGGGGGCTGGTTTGTAATTTCAGTTTAGTTTTTTTTTATTTTTTCGCGGATCCAGGTCAGGTCTGCGAAATGGGTAGTATATTTATACCTGTATAATGGATCTAGATTCGTTAGACGGTCTGACAGGAGACTAGCTCTTAAACTAATAATTTTTCAACTTTTTACAACTTTTGGGGAATTTCTCTTAATGTCCTAAAAGAGCGATATTATTTTATCCTTCTTATGATATTTTTGTTTATTGAAACCGCCAAAGCGTCTGCCATTGCCTAAAACCCCATCTTCAATTTTACTTAATAAAGCCACGACTTGAAATTATTTTTTAGAAAAGCCGCATAAGGCAATTCGGTTTGAAATTTGTTGAAAAAAAAATGGAAAACAGGTGCGATCACCCCTAATAGTGACATAGTATCATTAGGGAGGGTGTCGTTTTTGTAATATTAGGTGGTGGTATAGAATATGACTTTATAATCAAAAGGTGTCATTTTTTTATTAGAAAAGTATCACTTTTACTTTGAAAAGTATACATTTTCAAATTAAGAAAACTGATATTATTTACCTGAAAAGCGATATACAACCTGTTTAAAAGTATTAGTTTTTATCATTTTTATTCTAAAAAATATGTTTTAAAAGTAACAAAATTGATAATAATGGTCACCTGAAAAGTATTAGTTTTTACGCTAAGACGTATTAGTAATTCCCACAAAAGGTATTAGTTTTCTCGTAGTTCCCCTTAATTTTGCCTTCTTGAACTCCTTAGTCCTTATTGACGTTCTATCCGCCTTCCCCTCATCTGTGTCGCTAATCAACACCTCAATCTCCCTCAGCCTCCCTCCTTCACCGGAATCTACCGACACCATAGTTATTTATAGCTGGATATAAATTCTCTTGTATATACAACTAAAACCAAAGCATTAAAATCCACCTAATAAGTTCTTAAAATTACAACTCTCAGTTGGGAAGATTCATGGGTTGGCCTTGCACATTAAGTTGTCCATGACATTTATGATAGATGCTCCACCACTAATCATCTACTCAGCTGAAAATCCCACCAAAGATTGAAAAAACATATATGTTTTTACATCTGCGACTTTGCGAGAGAACGAGAGAGAGAAGGGTACATGATTTTATTTCTTTTTCTATTTATTTTTCTCCTCTTATATAATAGTTCTGGGCTCGGGTCGGATAGATCCATCTCACGGATTTAGATCCGTGAGACGGCCTCACAAGAAACCTACTCGATTAGAATATCCTAATTGGGAACCTTCGAGATTTAAAACATGAGGACAAATCTATATACTATTTTAAAAGTGTGAATGATTCTTGCAATTTTTTATTGCAATGTGACCTTTATATTCTACATTTTAAAATTACTTATTCTTTCAAATATAACTCTTAAAATATTTTGAATTTTAAAATAATATTAGCTTCATGTTAAACTAGATTTGAAAGCTTTCTAACCATATGCCATAAGCATATATAAGGACTTCACATGAGAATTTTAATATTATAAAGTTCAACACTATGTAAAAATTAAGAATTTATGTTTTTCTATAGTTTTGTTATTTATTTAATCTTTTTGTTTAATTATAAGAGAGATATTCGTTAAAGCCAAAAGAAAGTTCGAAATCAAAATATTTCTTTTAATCATAGCACTAAGAATACATTAAATTTCTTATGAAATCAATTTCAAATTTAAATAGGTTTCAAAATCTTCAACTATATATTCTAAACATATAACCAAGTCGTTATAGAATAAAATTTTAACTATTTAACTTTTAGTATGATTCAAATTGTATATTTCTTATATTCATTTAATTTTTCTCAAATAATTAAATATGTCTATTATAATTTATAAGAAAAAGACCAAATTACAATATACACGATAAGAAAAAATAAAATAAAAAATATTTTAGGTGGTTTTGATGCTAAATAAAAAGTAGAGAAAATATATAATTCCTTTATGGTCAAAAATTCTCCATTAATTAGTAATATGCAATTTAAAAATTAATTTATTAATTGTTGTTAAAGAAATAATATTGAAAACAAGAGAGTTTCATATTTTATTTTTATTTCAATTTCATGTATATTTTATTTTAATTAGCCATATCAAGAAAATAAAAGGTACAAAATAAAAGGAATAATATAAACATGAAAAAAAGGCGAACAAGAACAAAAGTAAGTTTGTCGCGGCAAAAATTACATTTTAAATTTTAACTATATGTGTTAGTATGACTTTTACTTAATTTTCTATATCAACATTATAAGGTTTAGTTTCTAGTTTATTATTTTTTAATATATTATGATTTCAATCTTTTGATTATTTTATGTCCTATAAATTTTAAGAACAGTACAAAAAGTGTTAAAAGTTGTATATATAAATTTATAAAAAATACAAAGAAGACAAACTTAATATAAAAAAAGCCATATGTATTAAATAACATTTGTGATAAAACTTGAATGTCGTTTGAAAATTACACCCTTAAAATTTATAAGTTTAAAATATCAATATGATACATATTTATAATAAAAACGAATACCAACATAATTAAATTTTAATAAAATGGTGTGAAACAAAGAAACATGAGCTAAAATTGGATTAGTCTAAAAGATCATATCGCTATGCAAAAAAAAAAAAAAAACTCATTTAATATGTAACAATTTGACAACCGAGAAAGTAATTATATATTACAAATTATATATTAGTTCAAATACTAACATAATATTCATAAACACTAAGTAAATTAAAAAATTACAACAAATAAGAGTGAAAACTAAGATAAAAATATTGAAAGATAAATGGTTATACTTCACATTAATGAGTTGAGATTGATCTAAATAATTTTAGAGGTTAATCTCACATATATTGATAGTTTAGGATTAAACCAAATGAAACATATTCACATTAATGAGTTGAGATTGATCTAAATAATTTTGAAGGTTAATCTCACATAGATAGTTTAGGATTAAACTAAATGAAACATATTATAACGATTTGAAAGAATAAAAGTAAATAGTTAAAAAATATGTGGGTCATAGCCGAATTCTAAAGAAAAATTAAATGGCTTTTATATAATATGTATAATTGATATTTTTATAAAATCTCGAGTTCATTTTAAAAGCACGCCTTTATAACTTATAAATATTCAAGCACAAAGACAATTATTATAAAATTGGGTACAAATTATTCAATTTTTATAAAATCAAATATTATGAAAAACTTGAAAACAAGAATCGAAAATGGAAAGTCATCAGTATGTATATGAAATTTGTAAACAAATAAATAAATAAACTAAACTTATTTAATATGAAATAGTTTGATATTATGTCAAAGATTAATATTTCTTAAATTACATGTGAATTTAGGTACCAATATAATAATCAAAATATTCAAAATAATATTTATGTATCAAATTTATTGTGTTAAACTATATATAATAATAAATTGGAGTGAAGTGACCATATTTAGTGCCAAGTAATATGAATTATTCTCGGGCATAAGGAGGCGGAAGAGAATAATTAAGGGTTTTTTTTTACACTTGATATCTATATTTTGGCAACTATATTTTCTTATTTGATCAAATATTCAATCAAAATTTTAAATAAAGATTAAAGTACTATATACCATTTTCTCAATAAAAGGCACTAAAAATGGATTGATAATTATTTTTTACAACAAATAATATTATTTTATAAACGATATTAAATAAGATCATTTTTAAATTTACAGTCTCTTCAAATAAATATAGATTAGTTTCAGTATATTAAGAATAATTGCAATTTTCATAACTATACGGCTCACAAAGTTTACAACTATGTAAATTTTAATATAACCAAAATAGCCAAATTCAATTGCAAGTACAAACTCTAATAGTATAACGTATCTTTCTAAAAGTTTATGAAATTTAAAAAACTATATTAGTTTTTAGTTTATTATGTATAACTTTTAAAAACTTGGGTGAATGCAAAAAGAAATTAAAACATAAAAGTTAATTAGTATTATATTTAATTATTGAAGAATGCCACGTGAAAATTGTTAACTTATTTTTTTTTTCATAAGACTGTATGTGGTTTTATTATTTATTAAATAAAGATATTTGGTGTGCAATAGAATAGAGTTTCAAAACTCAGATTTCGACTATCACTTTTTCATAGTTTTATTTAATACTTGACTCTCGATGAAAATAATGGATTACTTTTTTTTTATATATTAGGTTAATGTTTATTATTTTTAAGACACTCGAAATAGGACTAGAATTAAAATAATATATGATTTTTTTAACATATATATTATATTGTAATTTTTTTACATTTCTTTAATCAAGAACTGAGATAGAATAAAGAAGTAAGCCCATGAAGTATAAGAATTTGACTAACCTTTATTTTATTTTATTTTAATTAAATAACAATAACAAATAAAATGATGATATTATAATGGATTTTGGTATAATATTTAATTAATTGTTTTTTATTTAATGTGATAACTTGCATGTGATTTACTAATCATTAGTTTATGATTTATAAGCTAAATTATTTGTCGATTATGTAAAATGCATCTAATGCTAAAAGAATTCGAAAATCATGTAAGAGAAAAGACTTTTCTAGCCATAACAATGAAATAAAAGACCGATGAATGTGATTCTAAGCTAATATAAAACTTATTTAATTGTTATACTAATTGTAAAATAATTGCTGAATTGAGTTATTTAAAATAATTATTTAACAATTCATATCGATCTATAATTTAAGTAAAGCAAAATATATATTAAATACTGTGTAATATTTAAATTTAATTAATATTTATTTCACTTTTTAATATTTTAATATTAATCAATAAAATTATTAAATATTAAAATTATTTTAGTAAAGTCAATATGGATCAAGTGCGATTCGACTAGTTAATTATTAAAAGAGTGAAAGTAGAAATTACACGCGCTTAGTTTCCACTTATTCTCGCCGATTAAGCATAATTTCTTACATTTTTTTTTTTTTTTGGAATTTGAATCAAACAATCCCTTTCTCACTCTAACTCATTTTCTTCTTCTCTCTCTTCTTCCTAAAAAAATTCACTATTTCCTCCATTAGAGAGAGGATGGGGGAATCACTTCATTTAATTTTCTTACTAGTTTCTTCTAGTTTCCTTTATGGGAATGGTTTTTCCCCTAGTGGGACTTGATATCCTTTTATGGGAGTGGTTAGTGTCCCTTTGTGGGATTTTTTTCTTTGTTTTTCGTTTTTTTTCTTTTTTTTTTTTTTTTCCGGATCCGGTAATTTTGGCAAATGATTTGGCCTTTTTGGTTTTAGATCCGCCATTTTGGTTGTTGTTCTACTTAAAGAGGCGATTTCTCACGCCTTAATGTTGAAGAAAAATATGTAATAGAGTTGGATCCGGGCATAATGAAGAAAAGACGAAGAGATTGTCACAAGATTGAAATTGCTAGTCATTTAATGGAGTTTTAGTTTTTGTCACTTGTAACAAATATTTTCTTTGTTCTTCTTTTTTTCCATTCATATGTATTTTCTATTTGGTATGTCTTTCCCCATTATTGTAGCTTTGTGGTTTGAGAGTTTTAAATGTTGATGTGGATTTGAACCTGTCTAGCCAATTCCCCACTTGACTCTTCGTATAGTCAATGGTCTGAAAGTCGATTGGCTCCGTTGTATTGTCGAAAGTTTGGTTGAGTTCCATTAATAAAAGTCTATCGTTCGAAAAAAAAAAAGCATAATTTCTTACTGCTGCGAAAAAAAAAAAAACAATTTCTTACTAAGTATTGACTCTCGATAGCAAAATAACATGAATTGGAAATTTTGCAATTTGGTCATTCAATATACATGAATTTTTTTATTAATCATACTAGAGCTAAAAATAATTGAAGCTACTCTGCCCCACTCTAGATGGATTGGATTTGGTTTGTTAAACATAAGAATCCAAATTTGACTACATTTTTTGTTCAATAAGACTTACTCAATTCAAGCTTTGACTCAATTAGTAACAAATTATAAAATCTTACCCGAACACGACTCAGATTCGACTTGGCATTGCTTATTCAATTAATTCAATTAAAAAATAAAAGGCATGGTTCGTGGATTGAATTAATGACTCATCAATTTTGAGTCGTTATTTCAATTTTCAATCCACGACTCATCTTGAGTCGTTAATTCAATTCACGAATCACTTTAAAATTTTAAAGCTTCCCCAACCAACCCCATATGTGTCATATTTCTTGGCATATGCAATATTTTATTAAATTTGCCCTTATTTTTTTGATTATAAGCAAATAAGTATCTTATTTTCTTAAACTATTCTCCAAATGTATCCTGTAAAATTATAAGAGCATTCAAGATTTCAACTTTTTTTTTTACTTATTTTAGAATTTCTATTGATACAAAATGAAAAGGAAGGTGTATTAACTAATTGAAGGTAGATGTCCTTTTTTTCATATTTATAAAACAATAGATCTAACAAAAGATGTAAATAAATTTTTGTTGCTCCATTTGTCATACCGACCTTCAGTAATGTGCTAATTCATACACATTGCATCCAAAAGAAAAAAAAGGAGTTAAAAATGTAAAATATGAAAAGTAAGGGGTCTAAAGTCTTAAGCCACCAAAACAAAGTGAAGTGCGTGGACTCACTATACGACAAATCGCGCGTGGGCATTTGTCGGAACCTTATTGATCGCACATGATCTGCTCCCGTAATCTAACCTCCAAGTTCCCAACATTCGCCGCGCGTGCTTCTCAACGGTCGCTACTCGCTAGTTCCAATTTTGCCCCACTTTTATTCTAATTCAAAATGACAAAATCTCCTTGTGGATGTGGTTCTAAATTTTTAGTATATTTGCTATTTGGTAAACTATATTTGGAGAAGTGTAAACAGGGGAAAAAATGAGAAAAACAATAGATATTTGTTTGAGAATTCTAAAATATTGTCATTAAATTTGGGGTATGATTGGCATAGAGGAATGAGATAGGAATAGGGGTGGCCAAATGGAGCTGAAACCGGGTTTAATCGGGCCGGAACCATGGTCAATGGTTCCGCGAACCGCTGATTGACCGGTCAATGGTTCCTTAGTCTCAAAATCGGTGAACCGGTTAGAACCGTCGGTTTTTAAGATTAAAACCAACAATATTTATTTTTTTTTTGTAAAAATATGCTCGCATAAAAGTTAAATGTTAATATTAAGTACAAAATTTAATTGAATATTAGGTCCAAATCTTTTTCTTCCTTCTTCCATTTTTTAAATCGAAATTAATAAACTATTTTAAATAATCAAAAATTATCAAAAGATGAATAAACGGTTCCGATTAAAACCAGAATCGGAACCGTGAGGCAACGGCTCCGGTTCAGGTTCCTCCAAAATGAGGAACCGAATCCAACAATTTTAGAACTGAAACCGTGGCCACCCTAGATAGGAGTGGAATGAACATTCCTAAGCATATTCTCATTTAAATGATTGTATAAATTGGTAATTAGAATATACATCCTCATTGAAATCCTTATTCCCAAAAGTGTGGAATAACCATTCATTTGCTCCACAATCAGTTGAACTAGAAAATCAGGGGGCACTATTTTAATAACTCATTTATTAATTTCATATTGTGTTAAAAAATATTTATTAACTATATACTAACTATTTATAAATTAAATCTTTCAAACATATTTATTACTTATATGTATATTAGCATAACCCAATTATTAATTTTATATTGTTATTATAAGAATATCATGTTTATATTTTGTATATATGTAATAGATATTATATATCACATAATACATACATAATAAATGAAAATTATGTGCAATAGTTTAATAAATTGTATTCAGATTTTATCAATGTTTAAAAGTTACAATCCGAGATTTGTCCAAGAGTCATATATTAACTTTTAATATGTTTTTATAACAAATATATTTGTGCAATATATATCTATATATATACATGTATATTGTTTAATACCAATTAAAATAATATAAGATCAAATTTTCATTAATATAATTTTATTTAAAAATCTAGTGAATGATAATGAATTACAATGAATTGGACCTCCAAAAGTTATGACCAAACCAGCTATGCTATTTATATATAATGAAGACATCTTTCTGATATTTTCATGTAGTGTTTCTTCCCCATATTTCTATAATTCTCTCCAACTTTCATCTTCTCTCAATAACCTTTTCAACACCCAAGTTTTTTTTTTTTATTTTTCATTAATGAAAAAAAAAATGAATAGATAGGCAAAAGAAAAATCATAGGATATATATAACTTTTTGTTATTACAATTTACATAGTACGTACACAAATCAAGTGTGGGTGTGGCCCATACTTACAGTGGGAAAAGAAAAGGAGTAAAAGAAATATAAAAAAAAAAAAAAAAAAAACAAAAATCTAGTTTATAAACTTGTTAAATTTAGCTGATTTTACCTCTTCCTACTTCTCCTTCCCTTTTCTCCGGATCCAACACACACACACACACACACACACACACACACACACACAGCACACAGTGCGTGCAATGATCCGCCATTGATACCGTACGACACAGATCCCCATCACCGCCACCTATATCCGTATATCTTCATGTCTCGTCCACCAAATTACGAGTTTCAGGAATGGTGGAACCAGCAACGATCCAAGGACCAGGCCGACGACCCTCTCTGTTCATCAACATCCGAAGATATCAGGTTTTTAACCGTCAACATCCACAGCCCGACCTACGCCGCTGCTTCGGCCGCGGCGGCGGCGGAGAAGGACCGCTCACGCAGCGCACGGCAGCTGTCCTGGATTTACCTCCTCAAACTAAACCAAATCGCCCACTCGTTGGCTTTCATTACCAATGGCTTCATTTCCCTCATCCGCACTACGAGACGTCGCATCTCCACCTCCCCGGGGCCCCCGCTCGAATCTAAGTTCTACAAGATCATCAAATTTTTCTTGATATTGAGTGTTATCCTTCTTTTTGTTGAGCTTCTTGCGTACTATAGGGGATGGCATTTTAGTCCTCCTACTCTGGAAGAGGGGTGGAGGACTCAGTGGAGTATATCTACGCGAATTGGTTGGAAATTAGGGCGAACTATTTGGCGCCGCTGCTGCAGTGCTTGACGAATGTGTGCATCGTGTTGTTTCTGATACAGTCTGTGGATCGCTTGGTTTTGGTGCTGGGTTGTTTTTATATAAAGCTTAGAGGGCTAAGACCTGTGGCGGAGATGGATTATAAGCAGGATGATGAAAATGGGGGCCTGATTATCGACCATTATCCAATGGTGCTGGTGCAGATACCCATGTGCAATGAGAGGGAGGTAAGAAGATGTAGGTTTTCAAATCCCTACTCAGAATGTAACTGTTTTTGTCAAGTTTATAAAATATTACTTCTTAACTGAAACTAACTTTATTAACTGAAGTAGATTTTGTTAGCTTTTTGTTTGATTTATATTAAATGAATCGGTTAGTACAAAATGTAAATACAAGTTAATTGAATATGTTTTGCTTATGATATCCTTGCTGAGAATTAGTGAAAATTTTAGAGCATTTCAGGAACATAGACATGGGTAAATAGGTCCTAAGCGAAATTAATTTGCTTTTGATATTCTGCTAGATGGGAAGTTTTAACACAAATAGCATATGCACTAATTGATTGTCTTGGGAATGTAACTGCATTATTTATTGTATCTGTTATTAACAAATGATACGATGTTCGGTTATATAACACATATTTGTCAATTGATAGAGTGGCAGTTGGCATGCATCTTGTAAGCATAATCTGAAACTAACTCTTTGCTTTATTCTGCCGATACAAGTTTAGGATATACTTCTAAGTATATTATCAACTATCAAGCATACATTGGTTTAAAAGTCTTTAAATTGTCGCATACCTCTGAACTAATGAGAAAGTGAACCCTCATTTTGCTCAAAACATGTTCCAAGGATTAAATATTACTGTTTATGCATCTGAAATCTTGGGTAAGTTCATCCAGAACAAAAATAAGAAACACACTATATGGGTGATAATCTTTAAATGTTCTTATGATCTTATCTGAAACAACTGTAACATAACCACTCATTTGGCATGTGCAAACTAGCTGAGCTAAAAAGAGTTGAAAAGGCTAATAAAGATGAGAACGGAAATGTATTAATATTCCTACTTGTGACTTGACACGTTTTAGGTGCATACTTAGCAGTTAGCATTGTTGGCTCATCAGGCTCCTTGATGATGATGCAGCAGATTCTTAATTGTCAGTGATCTTAAATTTCCAAACTACAAAAAGGATGACTTTAATTTTCTATATAAAGAGCTCACTATCACCACACAGAGGCATCTATATTTGATTTATACACTGTCTCATTTTTCCCTAAAGGCAGTGCTCAGTTCTTTCCTTTCACATTTTACACGAGATGTGTGGGGTCCAGATCTACATTAGGCATCACAAACACTGAGTGGAATATCTTTGTTGATAAATCCTGCCCTTGTATCTCTTTGGTTATTGACTTGGAACATGTATGGGACTTGTCATTTTTTACAAAACAACAACAACAACAACAAACTAAGCCTTAATCCCACTACGTGGGGTCGGCTATACGGATCATATCGCGCCATCGTTTACGGTCATAAGCCATATTTTCGTTTATTTCAAGGTATAACATGTCATGTTTAATAGCTTCTTTCCAAGTCTTTTTAGGCCTACCTCTCCCTCTTTTTTGATTTGTGTGAGTGATTCTCTACCTTCTAAACGTCGCACGTGTGCATCTAAAGGTCTCCTATAAACATGTCCAAACCATCTTAATCGTGTTTCTCTAATTTTCTGCCTATCGGTGCTACTCCCACTTTGTTTCTAATGTGTTCATTTCTTATTCTATCTAATCTAGTGTGTCCACACATCCATCTTAGCATTCTCATCTCTCGCTACCCTCATTTTTGTTCGTGTTCATATTTGGTCGCCCAACATTCTACGCTCCATAAAGCATTGCATGGGCCTTATGGCCATTTTATAAAATTTTCCTTTCAATTTTAATGGTATTTTACGGTCACAAAGGATAGAAGATGCACTCCTCCATTTATTCCAACCCTTTGGATCCTATGTGTGACATCTTTATTGATTTCTCCGTTCTCTTCAATTATAGATCCTAAGTATTTAAAACTCTTTGTTATACTCACTTCATGTCCATCAATTTTAACCTTCGTCTCATTGTTCCCGTTGTTTTTACTAAAGTGGCATTCCATGTATTCTTTTTTTAGCCCTACTTATAGTAAAACCTTTTGATTCTAGTGCTTCTCTCCAAACTTCCAATTTTGCATTTACTCCTTCCCTTGTTTCATCAATTAAAACTATATCGTCCGCAAATAACATACATTCGGGGATGGATTTTTGTAAGTGTTTAGTGATTTCATCAATTATTAGGATAAAAAGGTACGGGCTTAGAGCGGATCCCCGATGCAAACCTATAGTGTTTGGGAATTCACTAGATATTCCCTGTTGGTGTCTGATACATGTTGTTATACCATCATACATATCTTTTATGGCATCTATGTAGGCTATTTTTATTCCTCTTTTTTCCAATACGCGCCACATTATATCACGGTTGACTCTATCGTATGCCTTTTCAAGATCAATAAAAACCATATGTAAATCTTGTTTTCTCTCATTATATTGTTCACATAATCGTCTAATTAAGTGTATAGCTTCAATTGTGGATCTTCCTGGCATGAAGCCAAATTGATTATCTAATATACTAGTTTCATTTCTTATTCTTGCTTCTATAACTCTTTCCCATAGTTTCATTGTATGACTTATTAATTTAATTCCCCCGTAATTTGCACAATTTTGTATATCCCCTTTGTTTTTATATATAGGTATCAATATACTTTTTCTCCATTCATCGTGGCATTTTCTTAGTTTTTAGGATAACATTAAATAATTTAGTAAGCCATGATATTCCAACTCCACCTAAACATTTCCACGCTTCAATTGGTATATCATCTAGGCAACCGCTTTGCGCCATTTTGTTTAGTGCTTTTTACTTTTCATGAAGTTGAATTCTACGATAAAAGGTACGGTTTCTATTCGATTCAGATTGGCCTAGTTCCCTAATGTGACTTCATTCCTCTTCTTCATTAAAAAGATTATTGAAATACCTCCTCCATCGATCTTTTATGTCCTCGTCTTTCACTAAAATGTTTTCATTCTCATCTTTTATGCATTTAATTTGGGTTAGATCTCTTGTTTGTTTTTCTCTAAATTTTGCTATTTTATATATATCTTTCTCTCCTTCTTTAGTATCTAGTTTCTTATAGAAATCTTCATACGCCTTGTTTTTGCTTCATATATTGCTCTTCTTACTTCTTTTTTTCATGCGTCTTTATATCTTTTAAGGTTTTCTTCGTTTTTACAGAATACAATACTTTGTAACTAGTTCGTTTTTCCTTTACCTTTTCTTGGATTTCTTGATTCCACCACCATGACTCTTTATTCCATTTATTACCATTTGACACCCCTAATGTTTCTTTTGCGATCTTTTTCATTTGAGTAGTTACATAGTTCCATGTTTCATCGGCTTTGTCTTCCACTTTCCAATCAATGGTTTCTACTAGAGATTTGACAAAACTATCTCTTTTTTTATATTCTTTAAGTTCCACCACTTAATTCTCGGTATGTTAATTTTCTTTCTCTTTAAGTGTATGTTAATAAGTTTGATATCCAAAACTAGTAGTCTATGTTGGGTGGTGAGGCTTTCTCCAGGTATTACTTTGCAATTTTTGCATATTTTTCTGTCGTTTTTCCTAGTTAGAAAGTAGTCAATTTGTGATTTGTTAGGACCACTTTTAAATGTGATTAAATGTTCGTCTCTCTTTTTAAAGAAGGTATTACCTATAATAAAATCATAAGCAACTGCAAAGTCTAGGATGGTTCTACCCTCATTGTTACGTGAGCTAAAGCCATATCCTCCATGGACCCTTTCATAATCTTCATTATCCTTCCCAACATGTCCATTTAAGTCTCCACCTATGATGACTTTTTCATTTTGAGGGATTGATTGCATTAGAGTTTCTAAATCTTCCCAAAATTTAGCCTTAGTAGCATCATCTAATCCTACTTGAGGTGCATATACACTAACAATATTTATAAGTTCATTACCTACTACAATTTTAAGGGATATAATTCTATCTCCTTTTCTAGTTACTCCTACTACTTGATCTATGAAGAGAGGATCTACAATGATACCCACCCCATTCCTAGTTCTATCCTTTCCACTATACCAAAGCTTATAACTTTGTAGTATCTAGTGTCTTAGCCTTCTCGCCTACCCATTTAGTCTCTTGGATACACATAATATTTATGTTTCGTCTTTTCATAATATCTACGAGCTCTATAGTTTTACTGTCAGTACCTATGTTCCAAATTGCCAATTCTATACTTTCTAATTTTCTTATTATCATTTGTGTTCCTCTTATTAGTGTGTGAGGGCTCTTGTGTACTTTTCACTACACCCAAGCCCTTATGGAGGTGTAGCGGTCCTTGCCAAGACACCGCAGTCGGACCTGCTCGCAGCGCACTCCTTACGGGGAGCATCCTAGCCTTATCACGATGTCTTATATGATCCATACCATAAGGAAATGACAAGAGTTTTACGCTGGTTGTCGTCCCTAACGCAACCCTCCTCCTTTATCCGGGCTTGGGACGGCAACATATAGACGGGTTGCCCTGTCTATATGCAAAAGCGGAGTTGGGACTTGTCATTTTTTATTTATGGTTATATTTATGCTTGAACTAGTCTTATCTTTAGACCTACAAGGAATATCAACGACATGGTCCTGTGCTCGATGTGTGTTTGGTACTTGTGATGCATATAAAATCACCAATAACCAGCATTATTTGAAGTGTGAAGCAAAGAACATCAAGTAACAAGATAATGCTATACATAAAAGGAAAAATAACCTTAGTATTGTTACTAAATTTTATTTATTTATTTCATTCTCTCAGTTCTTTTTTCGCTACTGAGTATTCATGGAAAACTTAAAAAGTTATTGTTGTTGAAATATTGATTATCCTCTATATCCTCCAGTTAAGTAGTGTTCTTCTTTGAGTATGATGTCTAGCTTTAAACACAGCCTCTTAAATATGAGTGTGTTGTTGAGACGACAGCTATTCCTTTTCTTAAACTCAAGCATATAAATTCCTACAGCTCCTAATAACAAACAGAAAAGGTAAAGTGAATAGGAGGAAATGTCGGATATTTGGAATTTGGATGCATTTTTCTCCATTATTATATGGAATACTTTCTCTTTTGGCAGTTCTCAGTGTTTTTCCTTAATGCTGCTCAGGTATACCAGCAATCTATCGCAGCTGTATGCATCCAGGATTGGCCTAGGGAGAGGATGCTTGTACAAGTATTAGATGATTCTGATGATGCAGATGTTCAATCCCTTATTAAGGCAGAAGTACAGAAATGGCAACACAGAGGGGTGCACATCATCTATAGACACCGTCTTATTCGTACAGGTTACAAAGCAGGGAACCTTAGATCTGCAATGAGTTGTGATTACGTCAAAAATTATGAGTTTGTAGCCATCTTTGATGCGGTTTCCAGCCAGCACCAGATTTTCTGAGGAACACTATTCCTTACTTTAAGGTAATTAAGAAATACATGTCGAAAGTAACACTTTCTTTTATGTTAAACATTAAACCTAGAGGTCTGTATGACAATATAGAATGTAATTTTTGGGGCTTAATATTCCTTTGATTATCAACTGGCTAACCATTTCTGAATCGGAAATAACTAGAGTTATTTTCACAAATGCGTCGAGCTTGGACTGGTAATGGACTGCAAATTACTTGAAGATCTAGTTAGTGCCAAGTATAGTAGGTAACAAATGCTGGCCAAAAGATAAATAATGACAGGTGAGGCTACTAAATCGTATTGCAAAAAGTCGATGCTCTAGACTAGAATGAAGATGCAGTATTCTCTTACTATTAAATATTTTTCTTTCTTGAGTCCTGCTGGCTCGTGGAAAGCACTGCACTTTGCAGTAAGAGCGTATTAGGTGAAGAAGTCTACCTTTTATTCAACTCCTACCAGCCCATCATTCCGTATATATTGTGTTGCTGTCAGAAATGCTTAAGTACTTTTCTATATGCAAATTTGTGAACTAACAGAGCTTTGGTAAATTAACAGGCTGTAGAAAAGAATAATGTTAAGCACTTACTAATTAGTCATGTACTTTGAAGGGAAAAGACGACATTGCATTGGTGCAAACCAGGTGGGCTTTTGTCAACAAGGAAGAGAATTTGCTTACACGATTACAGAACATAAATCTGGCCTTTCATTTTGAGGTTGAGCAACAGGTCAATGGGTGGTTCATCAATTTTTTCGGTTTTAATGGAACTGCTGGTGTTTGGAGAATCAAAGCCCTGGAGGACTGTGGTGGCTGGTTGGATAGGACAACTGTTGAAGACATGGATATTGCTGTTCGTGCTCACTTGTGTGGTTGGAAATTCATTTATCTAAATGATGTTAAGGTTTGTGCACTTGAAGATTACAAGTAGACCTCTACGCATTATAACCATGCAGTAATCAGGTGTGCTCTTCTTTCTGCAGTGCTTATGTGAACTTCCCGAGTCATATGAAGCATACAAAAAGCAGCAACACCGTTGGCATTCAGGACCCATGCAGTTATTTCGCTTGTGTTTTTATGACATACTGCATTCTAAGGTTTGTAGCAGTTAAGACCCATTTTGTCGTTACATTACCAATGAAAATCACAATGTTAAAGCATTGCAAAGGTGCATACTAAAATTAAAGAGGATAAAAGATGAAACAGAAACAGGGTTTTATATCTATATCTTTATACTATTAAAAAAACAGCTTGAATACTCAAAAAGATTTTAGAATGCTTGTAATATATATTAAGGTGGATTACAAAATTTATTCCATATGTTTGGCTTAATTAAAAAAAAAAAAAAAAAAAAACCTTTTTTTCTAAAATTATAAATATCCCCTTGGCACATCTACTTTACAAATTGTTGAGGTATTTGTAAAATAAAAACTAACCCGAGAGTGGTATTTATAGTTTTAAAAGATTTTCTATAATTAAGTTTCATCTCAACTTTAATTATCGTAATTTACCGTTTTTATTGAAACTACAATTAATAACAACTGAGTACGAAAAAAGAGCATAATAAGATTTTTTATATTTTTAGGTGGTATAGATTGAACATAAAACCATGTTTTCTCGTCTAAAACTATACTTCAACTTGCCTTTTCTTATGTCAAATTTCATTTTCTTTCATGTGCAACACGTGCTCATTTTACTTTCCTACACTGAAAACAAGATATAGGAGTAAAAGAGCGAGAAACTATTCAGCCAATTGCTACAATGAGGAAAAGAACAATCAGTTTTGGGAAAAGCCATTTGCATAGTTGGATACAGCTCTTGCTTTTGGGCACAAGGTCGTTTGATGTGCAAATGACTAGCATTTAGCTCCTAGCGTAATTTTTGGTTATTCAAGAAAAGAAAAGGAATAGGCGTATTTCAATGCAGAGTAGCATTTTCCATATAAATGACTAGGTGCATTCTTCCAGAGGTCTGCCTTGTGTTCCTAAAACTAGCTGCAGATTTCATAGTCATTCTTAACCCAACCAGATTTGAGCATTTGGAAGTGTCTGTATGCATAAATCTATTAGAATTATACTTTGACATTTCCTTTGTTTAGTGCTTTGGTTAGACTCTGTTTTAGTATTAGGGATAATTAAAAGAATCAGTCAGTTAATTTTAATTCTTACTGTTGAACATTTCAGGTGAGTATGTTGAAGAAAGCAAACCTAATATTTCTCTTCTTCCTCCTTCGGAAGCTTATCCTGCCCTTTTACTCGTTCACACTATTCTGCATTATTCT
Source organism: Rehmannia glutinosa (assembly GCA_016081115.2). Taxonomy (NCBI): domain Eukaryota; kingdom Viridiplantae; phylum Streptophyta; class Magnoliopsida; order Lamiales; family Orobanchaceae; genus Rehmannia; species Rehmannia glutinosa. Next base: position 306,126 of record JABTTQ020000048.1, on the reverse strand, counting down.
CCGTTGACTATGTTCCTGCCCGAAGCTCAACTACCATCCTGGGTTGTCTGTTACATCCCTGGACTCGTCTCTATATTAAACATCCTTCCATCCCCACAATCATTTCCATTCATTGTGCCATATCTTCTATTCGAAAACACTATGTCCGTGACCAAATTTAATGCGATGATATCAGGGCTATTTCAGTTGGGAAGTTCTTATGAGTGGATTGTGACCAAGAAATTAGGCAGATCATCAGAAGCAGATTTAGTTGCTATTATGGAAAACGAATCCACACCATTGGTTGAAAATGGAATGCTGAGGTCCAACTCAGAATCAGGGCTAGCTGACCTTAACAAGTTAGAGATGACAAAGAAAATGGGCGGGAAAAAAAGAGAAATCGTTTGTATAGAAAGGAGCTTGCTCTTTCGTTTATTTTGTTGACTGCCTCGGTGAGAAGCTTGATGTCTGCACAAGGAATTCACTTTTATTTCCTCCTTTTTCAAGGAATCACTTTTCTCATCGTTGGTCTCGATTTGATTGGAGAACAAGTGAGCTAAGCTAATTCGTTAAAAAGTTCGGTTACATCCCTCGGAAAATCAGGTGCGTTTGTTTACCTGATCATTTGTACATGGTGAAGCACTGAATTCTCATTCACATGTTCATCACAAGATTCATTTTGTTAGTATATGCTTTTGATGCAGATTGGTTTTGCTGTAGTGAGAATTAGTGATGAGAAATAGTATAGATAGTGGCAGGATAACTTTGGATTTATTGATATTGTTAGTTTGGTGTAATCTTGTGTGCACACAGGGCTGTTTCAGCATCCCCCTCCGGATCAATTTTTTTCCATTCTTTATTGTTGTAATTGACAGAAGTTGTAAAATTATTTATGTTTTCAATGGAAAAGGAAACATTCACAATGGATAGTTTGACTTACCCATCAGATGGAAAAGATGGATTTATTTGCTGCAGAAAAATTATATGAAATGAAAATCTCGGAGGTTATTTTTTGGGTTTGGCATTTGATGATCCCAAAGGACAAGATTATCACACACGATTGGTTTCTCAGGTGTCAATCTAAAATGCAACACTATTAAATTTTGATAAGAATTATCTTTTTTTTTTTTTTTTTTTGAGAAAGTATTACAGAATTATCTTGACTACGAGGGTACCTGTTGAGCTTACAAACTCTTCAAAACATGTTAAACAGTTTATAATCTGTAATATCCGAGATTTTATTTAGCCCTTTTATTAAGAATGTGATATTATTAGATTAGAATTTGTTAATTTAGGGGCTAATTAATATTTTTATAAATCCAAGCCCAATTCTCCAGTCAAATGTTTATTTACCCAAGTCCAAATTTTAAGCGGGGCCCATTTGCGCTGCCCAAATTATTTTAAGCCCAATATTGAAATCCTTCATCAATAAAACACATGTGTCCAATTCTTTTGGAACTCTATAGGCGCCCGTTTTCCTTATCCGTCAAAGATTTCAGTTTATCTCAAACACAACTCTTAGAATCCTAATATAATAATACTTTGTAACCCTAATTAAGCCTATAAAAACAAATCAACAGTCCTAGAAAAATTCACGTACTCTCCTACTTCACCTTCCAACCTCATCTTCACATGTACACGGCTACCCTCCCAATACCAGAAATTCGTTTCCCAAACCATCCGAGCGGCAGCCGTAAACCACCATTCTCACGCCGTCGCCGAGAAACCAAACACCGATACCCATCGAACATCCAAACCCAGTCCAGCCTCGATTTTCCCGTAAAAAAATTCCGAACCTACGAACCCGCGAAACCCAGCAATCCCGAAATCGCCGCTGACCTGAGAAACCCAGCTAAAACCGAATCACTATCGCGAGATACCAACCCAACCAATCTTGATTTTCGTCGGAAATCCCAAAAACCACCGTCAAGGAACAAACCCGAATCAAACCCGTTAAGCCCGAAACCAATCCCTTTCTGACCAAAAGCCGTCGGAAATTGCTCGCAGCGCCGCCGCGTCGTGTCCCCTCTTTGCCCCTGGAATTCGGGTAGACTAGATGGTAGAAGGAGAAGAAAAAAAAAAGAAAGATGAGAGGAGAAACAGAGGCGGGGTGACGGGGATGGGAAGAAGAAGAAATAGGAATAAGAAAAGAAAGAAAAGGTGAATTGAGAGATGAGGTGAGATGGTTTGTTGTTGACGAGAAGTTGGGGAAAAGGGAAGAAAAAAAGAAAGAAAAAGAAAGAAGAAAGAAAGGGAGAAGAGAATGGGGGTGGGCTGGTACAGACAGTGAGAAAGAAAAGAAAAATGGGAGAAGGAAAAAGGGAATTGGGTAATTCAGGGAGGATTTGCTTTTTGGGGTTTAATCTTCTCAATTGAGGGTGCTATATTCAGGTTCAGTGTCTAATTTTTCCAAAAATCACATATTGCCCCAACTAGATTTCTAATATTTAAAATCAGTCCATTTCTTTACTTTAAAAATCGACCAACTCATATTTTGACCAAACAAATTCCAAATTTTTGATCATCAAATCCAATTTAGTTTATTCTTATTTTATATTCTATTAAGCCCCTAAATTAGGATTTTCGATTATTATTTTTAAGTTTTAAGTTTAGAATATTTCGAGGTTTTGACTAGTATTATATTCCTATGGTTAGGCGATTTATCGAGCGAGGATTAGGCGCGCTTGCATCCAACACTTTTAAGTTCTACCTATTTTTCAAGCTACGTTCAAGGTGGGGTTTGTTTTTCTAAACTTTATTGTCCTTGTTAAATGCTTAGATTATTTTGCATGAATATGTAGTACAGTTGCTTAGGCCCCATGAGCCAGGGACTCAAGAGGTCCGGGGTCGATGTATCCCTCAGGTGGAACCCCTGCAGTGCTACCCATGTCTATGTCTACGGTTTTTCAAAAGATCTATGCTATGTCCTATTGGATTGTATTTGCATGCCTATGTGAGATATCTGTGTATTTAGCTTGGACAATTTATACTCCACCGAATGTCGCTCACCCCACATATAATCAAACTTTTCAGGTTACGGAGTCGGCAATGGTTATTGGCGGTGGATTATGGCGATGGCCTATGAAACTATTGGAGTAATGTCCTTTTTATTGTTAAATGGTGATTTTAATTAAACGAGAAATTATTGAATGAATTATAATTTCTCTATGCAACTGCTAGATTGATGTCTTTTTCTAAATGTTAATTTTCAAATGAATAAGAAATTATTAAACAAATTATTATTTTCTAAGTATTTACCAACGATGCTAGACTCTATGTGATAATTTATTGGTATTAAGAATAAATCTTCAACTTTTAGAAGTTTTCGATAAAGATAATGAATGTTAAAATTCCATGATTTCTTTTAAAAAGGTTTATTTATGTAAATAGACTAAAAGGGATATTTTTATATAGATTAGTAAATGTGCAAATTTCTTAGAAATAAATAAATATACGAATTTTCTACACTTTATAATTTGCTTCCCATTGCTATTGAATTTTAAATGAAATATTTTTACGTGCCTACGTTCTCTTATAAATAAAAGTATGTACGCGATATTTTTCAAAGTCTTTTCTTTGTCAAATGGTTTGTTTGAATCATATGTAGATAACTAATTTTATTCAAATTATTTTATGCGATTGTTTCCACTTTGTAATTATTATTCTCGTTGAAAATTAAATGGCTCTCTATAACGAGTTATCTATCTCAAGATTCTTATTATGGAAAAAAATATACGGTAAAATAAATATTTGCACACATTTTATAGTTCAAAATTTCGGGCGTTACGAGGTGGTATCGTAGCGGGTCTACCTTTACGTAGACTTGCAAAAATAAATATGTGTAATTTTCGTGTGTGTACTCGATAAATGAATTAGAATTTTTTTTTAATAAATGAAAAGATCTACGAATCCACCACCGCTATGCCACGGCAACTCCAAAACCAAGGTGCGAAGTTAAATTTTCAAAAGTTCTATTGCTACTTCTATTGTTACTTGCCATTGCTTATCTATCTTTTGCTATTGTTGTTTCCATTGCTCGCTATCGACAAATCACATGATTTCTATTGCGAAAAAAAAATGATTCAAATGTATTTCATGGATGCATAGCACATACAATATAATGCGACTATTGGACTCTTACGAGATATTGATGAATTATTTAGAGAGATGGAGGGAATAATACAAACCCTAGAGGACCCAAAAGGACCATTGTGATAGAATACATAAGGTTCATTACGAATTTATTCAAACAATAGACGATCTAGAATAGTAGAATTGACTATGAGTAGAATACTAACAACATAGATTTTGGATAGACTCTAATGGCTTTCAAATTGATCAATATTCATGGTTTACGTCATGTTCATTTTTTCAAGAGTTAATGATAATGATGATACTTTGGGATGGTTATGATGTTAGTATAGCAAATGGAAAATACACAAATTCGTATTCGGATGTCTAAAGTCATGAAACCGAATGTTAATATAAATGATTTAGAAGTGGATTTAATGTTATAAGAGTGAGAAATTTTGATGTGATCTTAGGCATGGGTGTTCGATGAAGAGCGAGAAAGTATAGAGTGTCCCATTAGGATATAGTGTTCGACTCATTAGTAATATGAGTATTTTTACGAAGCAAAGGCTAGTACGGTACCCCAACTAACCAGGTCGGAAAGAACTCCGTGGAAAGTTTAAGAATGGGAATCGTTAGAGTATTTGGTTAGTGCGAGAGTTCCCGACCTTGAATTGATAATGGTCAATGTGAAAATTATTCGAGACTATGAAATATATTTTTAGAAACTTTTATTTGGGAGTCCACTGGATAGACAAATAGAATCCACTATTGATTTTTACTTGGGCGAAAGACTCGTATCAAATTCGGAATATGCAATTACAAGAATTATTGGTTAAAGGATTTATCGACTTAGAGTATCATCATGAGGAGAGCCAATCATGTTTGTTAAGATAAGATGGATCTATGGAGTATATTGATTATATGGAGAATTTATTGGATTCCAAAACAAGTACCCAAAGTCTTAAGAATAAATGATTCATTTGATTACTTAAAGGATCTAGTGTCTTATTTAGGATCGATTTGAGGTCTCGAGATCGGTTCTCTTGAATTTCAATAAGTTAAAATTGTGGCTGGGACTGTAATTTTGGTTGGTCGATTGTTATCGTATGAGGGATATAAGTTGACCCTTAAAGTTGGAGTTATTAATGAATGGAGTATAGTTACGATTGTGAATTGAGTTCGATGTTTCTAGACCCCTTTGGGTATTACATAAGGTTTATAGAAAGTAATTTTCTTAGAGTTCAATACTAGAGACTAGAGTGGCGAGAAATGTGAAGTTCCAAATGGAGCGAAAAGTGTGCGAGTATTTCTAAGAAGTTAAATAAGGATGGACCAAATACCAAAGATAATAAGAATACTTGACGAGAGAGTTTGCTAAGTTGATAATCAAGGTTGTCACACCTTTTTGTGGATTGAATCAATTATCGCAATGATGGTTGAACGAATTGTACTTGGAGATAAGATTTATGAGGCACAAGTGACATATGAGTTTTAGGTAAGATGAGAAATCATGATCTAATCGCAGACCTCAACAGATTTGTTATAGTTGCTAATAGTGCATTAGCTTTACAAAGGAATTTTGGTTGTACTTAAGGAAGAATTGTGATTCTAAGTTAAGCACATCGGATATCGTACACCACTTACCTATGAGTTACAAAGATTTATCGAGATATAGAAAATGTATTTTTGGTGGAAGAAATGAGAAGAAATATCGGAACTTTATGGATAGATGCATGACACGCCAACAAGTTAAGATCAAACACCAACGATCACAAGATATTTGTTAAGACACATGATATCCTCGAATGAAAGTTGAGAGCATACTGAGATATTGACTATGTTGTAAGTTAGTCGCGACAAGCTAAGGAAAATCACGATATGGATTATTTTTGACCGATTGACCAAATATACATACTTTTTACATATGACATATGGTTTAGATCGATTTACCTATTTGTACACAAGAGAAATAATGAAGATATCGATACATACACTAGTTCACTTTGAATATTTGGAGAATCTTGCGATGATGTATGGGAATAAAGTTAGATTTTAGTAGACCATAGCTTTGTATAGACAGATGAACAAACCAAGAACAATCGAATTTTAAAGGACATGTATTTTTGGTTTTGAGAATCATATTTACTTTTAGTGTAGTTTGATTATAACAACAATTACTAAGCAACGATTATGATGGCCATGACGAGACAACTTGGGAATGAGAGGGCGAGATCCTAGTAAGATATTTAGAAGTTATTGGCGTTAGTAAGTTAATTGAATTTCGAGACGAAATTATTTTTAAGGGGATAGTTTGTAATATCCGAGATTTTATTTAGCCCTTTTATTAAGAATGTGATATTATTAGATTAGAATTTGTTAATTTAGGGGCTAATTAATATTTTTATAAATCCAAGTTCTCAATTCTCCACGAAAACGTTTATTTACCCAAGTCAAATTTTAAGCGGGCCCATTTCAGCGCTAAGCTCAAATTATTTTAAGCCCAATATTGAAATCCTTCATCAATAAAACACATGTGTCCAATTCTTTTGAAACTCTATAGGCGCCCGTTTTCCTTATCCATCAAAGATTTCAGTTTATCTCAAACACAACTCTTAGAATCCTAATATAATAATACTTTGTAACCCTAATTAAGCCTATAAAAACAAATCAACAGTCCTAGAAAAATTCACGTACTCTCCTACTTCACCTTCCAACCTCATCTTCACATGTACACGGCTACCCTCCCAATACCAGAAATTCGTTTCCCAAACCATCCGAGCGGCAGTCGTAAACCACCATTCTCATGCCGTCACCGGGAAACCAAACACCGATACCCATCGAACATCCAAACCCAGTCCAGCCTCGATATTTGCCGGAAAAAAATTCCGAACCTACGAACCCGCGCGAAACCCAGCAATCCCAAAATCGCCGCTGACCCGAGAAACCCAGCTAAAACTGAATCACTGTCGCGAGATACCAACCCAACCAATCTTGATTTTCGTCGAAAATCCCAAAAACCACCGTCAAGGAACAAACCCGAATCAAACCCGTTAAGCCCGAAACCAATCCCTTTCTGACCAAAAGCCGTCGGAAATTGCTCGCAGCGCCGCCGCGTCGTGTCCCCTCTTTGCCCCTGGAATTCGGGTAGACTAGATGGTAGAAGGAGAAGAAAAAAAAAAGAAAGATGAGAGGAGAAACAGAGGCGGGGTGACGGGGATGGGAAGAAGAAGAAATAGGAATAAGAAAAGAAAGAAAAGGTGAATTGAGAGATGAGGTGAGATGGTTTGTTGTTGACGAGAAGTTGGGGAAAAGGGAAGAAAAAAAGAAAGAAAAAGAAAGAAGAAAGAAAGGGAGAAGAGAATGGGGGGTGGGCTGGTACAGACAGTGAGAAAGAAATGAAAAATGGGAGAAGGAAAAAGGGGAATTGGGTAATTCAGGGAGGATTTGCTTTTTGGGGTTTAATCTTCTCAATTGAGGGTGCTATATTCAGGTTCAGTGTCTAATTTTTCCAAAAATCACATATTGGCCCAACTAGATTTCTAATATTTAAAATCAGTCCATTTCTTTACTTTAAAAATCGACCAACTCATATTTTGACCAAACAAATTCCAAATTTTTGATCATCAAATCCAATTTAGTTTATTCTTATTTTATATTCTATTAAGCCCCTAAATTAGGATTTTCGATTATTATTTTTAAGTTTTAAGTTTAGAATATTTCGAGGTTTTGACTAGTATTATATTCCTATGGTTAGGCGATTTATCGAGCGAGGATTAGCGCGCTTGCATCCAACACTTTTAAGTTCTACCTATTTTTCAAGCCACGTTCAAGGTGGGGTTTGTTTTTCTAAACTTTATTGTCGCTTGTTAAATCGCTTAGATTATTTTGCATGAATATGTAGTACGATTGCTTAGGCCCCATGAGCCAGGGACTCAAGAGGTCCGGTCGATGTATCCCCAGTGGAACCCCTGCAGTGTTACCCATGTCTATGTCTACGGTTTTTCAAAAGATCTATGCTATGTCTATTGGATTGTATTTGCATGTCTATGTGAGATATCCAGTGTATTTAGCTTGACAATTTATACTCCATCGAGTACATGTCGCTCACCCCACATATAATCAAACTTTTCGGTTACGAGTTAGGCAATGGTTATTGGTGGTGGATTATGGCGATGGCCTATGAAACTATTGGAGTAATGTCCTTTTTATTGTTAAATGGTGATTTTAATTAAACGAGAAATTATTGAATGAATTATAATTTCTCTATGCAACTTCTAGATTGATGTCTTTTTCTAAATGTTAATTTTCAAATGAATAAGAAATTATTAAACAAATTATTATTTTCTAAGTATTTACCAACGATGCTAGACTCTATGTGATAATTTATTGGTATTAAGAATAAATCTTCAACTTTTAGAAGTTTTCGATAAAGATAATGAATGTTAAAATTCCATGATTTCTTTTAAAAAGGTTTATTTATGTCAAGATGTTTTAAATACCGTACCGGTGATTAAACCGGTCAAGCCACCGGTAAGCGGTTCAACCGGTCGGACCGGTTTTACCGTTTTAATAAAAAATAATTATATTTGGTATTATATTATATAACATATGGATGTAATTCATTAATATAAAAGGAAAAGTTGTATATATGTATAGTTAAAAGGAAAATATCTATATATTTAGCTCAAATTTCAAATAATGACATAAATATATTAAATATTAAGTTTATAAATTTTATTTTTATAAAAAAGTATAAACACAAAAAATAAAAAAAATTGCAAAAACCGGTTGAACCGGTATTTAACCGGTTTTTGGCCGGTATGTTTCGATTTGACCGGTATTGACCGGTTTAACCGCAAAAACGGTTTTTAGGGCCTTATTATACCGGACCGACCACCGGTATCCGGGTATAACCGGTTGAACCGGCCGTACGGTCCGGTATTTAAAACATGATTTATGTAAATAGACTAAAAGGGATATTTTTATATAGATTAGTAAATGTGCAAATTTCTTAGAAATAAATAAATATACGAATTTTCTACACTTTATAATTTGCTTCCGCCTGTTGCTATTGAATTTTAAATGAAATATTTTTACAGCCTACGTTCTCTTATAAATAAAAGTATGTACGCGACATTTTTCAAAGTCTTTTCTTTGTCAAATGGTTTGTTTGAATCATATGTAGATAACTAATTTTATTCAAATTATTTTATGCGATTGTTTCCACTTTGTAATTATTATTCTTTGAAAATTAAATGGCTCTCTATAACGAGTTATCTATCTCAAGATTCTTATTATGGAAAAAAATATACGGTAAAATAAATATTTGCACACATTTTATAGTTCAAAATTTCAGGCGTTACATAATCTCCGTAAAGGTGTTTGGTAAACTTTTCATAAAGAGATCGTATGAGCTTGTTATGAACTTATAAGTTGTTTTTAAAATGTGAGAAATCCCAAATTTTTTTCTAAGACAAGTTTTTATCTTAACAATCTCCTTTAATTTTGATCATTTTAATTACAAACTATCGTTACTAACATCCTAAAAGCTCCATCATTTTTTTTTATCCAAACACTTCAACAATTTAATTTTAAAATACTAACTTCTTATAAGAATCAACCAAAAACTCTCTAAACTAATGTTAAATCTGCGATTATCTGGACATTGTGGAAAAGTATAATACCAAGCAACCCAGATTTTATTGTAGACGATGTGAAGAGCAGAAATGGCATGTACATAACATCATCAAATTACCTTAGTTGTGTTTCAGTGGACACTCATCAAGGCACAGAAATCTTGGATCATTTTCTACTTCATGTGATATCATTCCAAACTAATCTTACAATGCAAAAACAGAAAAATTACCACCAAATAACATTGGAATCGGAGAAACTGATTGGACTGATGCAGATTGCTTTTAATGTCATAAAAATCCTCATCAGAAAAGCAAACGTAATACAGGAATTATTCGATGTATCTGTACTGTTAACTTTTGAATTTCATGGAATTTATCGTTCACACAGGTCAGTGCTTAATAAACAGTTTCCACAGATTTTCAATTTTTCCTGACAGTTTTTATATAAGAGAATTATTGGAGAAATAAGACAACACATGAATTTCAACTTAGCATACATGCATGATAATCCGTACACGGTACATGTTAGCACACTCATAGGCCATATACTACACACACGGGTGATATACACAACATAACAATTCTGATTACATGGAGAAATATTGGTAAATAAGACATCCAATATGGAAATTTACTTTATCATATATATGCTTCATAACCTGTGCTAATTACTGCATCCATAGATCAAGAAAAGATTAACTACATAATTGTTCTAATATGTGTGGTCATATCCAACCACCACATGAAAATGAATATCAGCTGCCATTCATTATTAACCACAAGTTTTGAAAATGTCAATCATCTTTTATGTGCAACCATGTATAGGATGTATATTGGTTCTCCACAAAGACACACACACACACACAAGCCGCAGTGAAAGGAATAGACTATAATAAAATAATAACACACCCACACACACACACACACCGCAGTGGAACGAATAGACTATAGTTAAATAACTAACATTGATTTAGTTTTGATGCATATAAGAAATCCTTCCAAAAGACCAGCCGCAGCTAATAAAGAGGAGTATTCGCTAAAATTCTGAACTACCACATGGTCAAGAGAAGATCCATAAGAGTGTTTCAACATGCAAAAACACAATAGAATTCATAATTATGCGGCACCAGCAGTCTTGCCCTTCTTCTTTTGAATCTTCTTCATATAGAACTCAAGCTCCTTACCTTCCAAAATGTATCTGTCAAAAATTGAGCGTACAATTAGACAAGATGTTGACAGGTAATGACAGAAACAGAAAAACCTACAGCGAGATATGCGCTTACCCGTCTGCTCTACCACATTGACCTGGGCGGGAAGATATGCAAGCCAACAACCTTCCAGAACTGAATTGCTCTTCAACATGTGGATCAATTTTACATTCCGACTTTCGTTTCTCAAGTTTCCTCACCACATGATTGCTCTTCTTAGCTTCTTGGGCTGCGACTTCTCCCTCCTGTCAAGTTAATGAAACAACATAAGTGCATGTTTGGGAGCGCTTCTGCACGCTTCTGCAGTGAAAGAGCATTCATAGGATGGACTTGATAATATGGACTTTCTAAAAAGTGCCTGAGAGTATTGCTAGGTTTTTTGGGAAAAGTACTGTATAACACTGATTACAAAAAGTGGAAGGAAAAAAATCCAAAAGTCACAAATTTGCACTTCTCCAAAATGGAGTTTTTCGAACAGCGACTTATTTTGAAAGTCCATTAAAAACTACTACTAAACATACATTTAAAAAAAGTGGAATTCTACACCTAAAAGTCCATTAGGAATGAGTTTCAAAATACCCTCTATGTCAATTCAAAGATTTCATTCTAGGAAAACACAATACATATAATACATATAAGTATGGTTAAAATATCCAGCACTAGTGATACGGAAGTAAAGTAAACAATTAGAGGACAAAATATGCATCTCGTGAGAGAAAAATACAATGTGGAAGCACACAAGCATGTCAATCCTTCATTAAGCAAGAATAAGAAAAGGAACATTAGCATAATTAAGTGAGCACCTCAACTTCGTCTTTCTTGCCAGTTCCTTTTTCTTCTTACCAACATCGACCCCGTAGTGTGTGAGATACCACTGCTTAAAAGGGGCAGCATCAACCTGAATAATGGCACTCTTGACCAGTGTTTTCGTCCTGACAAGCTCATTGTTAGAGGCGTTGTAGACAACGTCGAGGATACGTGTCTTCCGAGTGATGGCCTCACTACCCCATGAATAATTTCCTGTGTTCAACCTCAAGGCCCTCCATTTCACATTACCACCTCGAACACGAATTCTTCTGACTGTTTTTTGCGTGGACTCAAGCTTGGTGTTTGCAGGCTGGCGACCAAGCTCATACCTTATATAAGTGATCAAAAATACAATATCAGATTAATCCAAAGCAGTTTTATGCCATCAAGATGAGCAAGACAACATAAGCAAAATATATACCAGGACTTTGATTTCTCAGCAACAAATAATATGTAAAAGTAAACCCCAAGGATTGCAACCCAACTATCAGGTCATTTAAACCAATATATATCCAGATACGCAGCATTAATTATCCAACTCATTTTGATATTCCAATTGGGTACCAAAAATGTTTAAATTATATTTAGCAATTACATCAACTGGGCCGTCATCATTGATGTATTATATACTCGAATGCCTTCCATTTGTGTTTATGTCACTAAGTTGTTTATTAATTAATATAGATATTTGTTAAAAAAACTTGGCTTTTCTTGCGTTTTTTTTTTAACATTACACAAATAGTGTTGAAAAAATGTGATAATAAAATAGTCGAAAACGGCGACTAGGTTGCCTTCTTTTAAAAAAGAAGGATCGTACACAGCTGTTTATATTTAAATATTTTTTCCTTTTTGAAAATTAAAAACGGTATCCAAAGAGCCGTTTTCAACATCTGATTTTTTAATTGTTAGCCAATTTCTGCTTTGGAAAAGCAGATTTCAATTTCTATTTTTTATTTTACTGTTAAAAGGTCATCCAATCAAGAATTAAAAAGAAATATATTGTTCGTGTCCCATGTGGGTGTACCCAACATCCCAACTTACGTTCTTGCTATAAATATAATTAGTGCACGTGATTATACTTTTGCTATAATTTGTGCATTGTGTAAAATATACACTTGCTAATTACATTACTTTTTCTTACATATATAATTATGCATGGTTTAATTTGCTCCTATTCTTATTTACTGATAGGGTAAAATCAACTTTTCCATGTCTAATTATTGCATTATTTAATTTGAAATTAATTATTTTTATCCATTAATTATAATTGTTAGTTCAAAATAGTATAAAGTGGTCCATGAGACCCATATCATCGATTAAAACCCGTGAGGCCCAGCTGATTACATTGACTTGACTTGAAGTGATCTGCATTTTTAAGCAGCACCACCTACATATGTTTTCTTAAATATACTTACAATCTTATATTATCATTTTTACCTGTAAAAGTATAATATTATCTTTTACATACATATATTAATTGTAAGTAGTTTATGCATTATAGAATATAATTACACGCATTAACAATAAAATTATATCAAAAATCTATAGTTGACGAATTATAAAAACAAATATTTCTTATACTTTTACAAGTAAAAATGAAAATAAAGGAATATATGTAGCTTTTTTTTAAATACAACATGCACGTATAAATATAAAAATATTTATTGTTTCTGAAAAATATTTATTGTTTCTGAAAAATATTATCTTTTTATATTTTTAAATAAACAAGTATATATTTAAACCATGCGCAAATTATAACAGAAGTATAATTGCAGTAAGAATGTAAGCAAGTTGAGATACTGGGTAGGAACCACTTGGGACAAGGACAACAATTTTTTTTGGTAATTTTTGATTGGATAGCTTTTTTAACATTAAAACAAATATATTAGAAATTGAAAATTCTTTACCAAACCAGACATTTGCTAACAATTGGAAGAGTGAAAAATCTGGTGTTGGAAACGACTTTCATAACACCGCTTTTAAATTTAGAAATTTGTAACCAGAAAACAGCTTTGCACAAGCAGACTTCTCTAAAAGTCGGCAACATAGCCCCCTTTTTTATTATTTAATTAAGGCATTTGTTTTCCACTATTCGTGAAATGTTGCTAAAAAATGTTATATAATGTCAAAGAAGCCAAAAAATCTTATATGATTATCATAAAATATTGTTTTGTACTGAATTTAAGTATGGAGGTGATGCAGTAGAACAGTAGGAATCCTAGTATGATCGACTCAACGAAGCAAATATTTAGCCAGACCGACATTAGATTATTTGGCGCAGCAGAAACAATACACGAAAATATTTTAATTCCAGACAAAGCAGCACACGTAAAGAATTATCAGTGCAAGAACATATGAGATACATATTACCCATCAACATATGCAGAAAAATATAATCCCAATTAAAACAGACTAACCAGCCCTTGCCCAAACAATGTATTATTCGCCAAACTGTCTTACTCCAATAGAAATAAACAACTATCAAAATACAGAAAACTTTTCTCGGACATTGCGGCTAAAAACGAATCTCGAACAGATAATAAAGATTAATAAAAAGAAAAAAATCGTGCATAGATTTTGAGGTTCACGACTTTAATTCGAAAATTTACAGAATTTAACAAACAAGAGAAACAAAAAAAACTGCTCATTATACATATCGCACCATTAATACTCAACAAAAACAAAATGTAAAAACATAGAGAAAGAAAAACTCACTTTCGCTTCTTCCTCCAGGACTTCTTCTTGCCACCTGTGGCGCGCCTCTTGTGCATCGAGTCACGTGAGATACCTGCAAATCCACCATTTTAACATCAGACACATGGCTTTACAGGAGAAACGCACACACTGGAGCGTGTGATTGCGTGATACGAAAGGGTTCGAGAAGACGTACCCATGGTCGCAGTCGCTGAGATGAGCTGCCCTTTTCCTCTCCCTCTCTCTCTCTCTCTGAGTGAAGCCTCGAGAACTAAATAAAAACCCTAGTTGAGTGGGCTTTGGAGTGGGCTCGTTTGGGTACTTCGTTGTACATTATTGGGCTTTCTCATTTACAATGTTGACGCCCACCTGGCCCCACTAAACCAACTTTTGCTTCGTTGTTCGGACTAAGTTCAGGTAAAATGTATCTCTTATTAGAAAGTATGAAACATGATTTCGGGGAAAACTCGTTAGTGATGCTACCCAATAGGGTTGCATCAAACTCCAATTTTGACATGTGTGTAATTTTAATTTTAATTTTTTGAGAAAAACAAATGTGCATGTTACAATTGAACGCATGCCAAAATCCGAAGGGAGTTAGATATTACCCAATTGATAGCATCGAGCCAACTGAAAATATCATCTATTTAATAATATTTAAACTCAGGAGTAAGTATAAATTAATAAAAGAGAAACAGAAGGGAAATGACAAGCAATATAAGAACATGTAAAGCAACTAATAGACCCATGTACAGTAGAACCTCGATAATTTAATATTCAATTAATTAAAACTTCATAAAAATTGCTTAATTGTTATTTTTTTTTATTGAAATTGATGTTACTTTGAATCTTTTCACAGACTTTTGTTGAGGTTGTAAGGACTTTTAGTATGGTATCCTCATAGCTCAATAAAAAATTATTCAATGTCATTGTTAAGTTTTCTTTTGAGAATGATGATCTACACCATAATAATTATTTTCAACTTCACGATTCACATGTCGCTCTCGATGATCTATTAGTTGGTCAACAGTTCTATAGTTTCAACATATAATTAGTTGTATAATATCTCATTACAAGGTTGAATCTATTTATGTATTACTAGATGAGGCCCCCGTGTGATGCACGAACTATATTAATAATCGCAGGTCACAAATAAATCGGTTTGGGATGGGTGATGTTGGTCCTCTGCGCAATGAAGCCAGAATTTGGTGTAGGGGGCCCAACTAACATTAATATAAAAATAAAATACAATACATCAACTCTAAAAATAAAAGTATTAAAAAATAGATGACAAAAATTCAATTACATCAATATATCATAACATTTCTCTTCTTTTTTTCATATTTTGAAATAGTTGCATAATAGCTTCATTGCTAATATTTCGAAATACATTTCTTTTCAATATATGTTACAAAACAATCATTCAATAACCCATCAACAATGTTTAATTCTTTAAGCCTCTTTTTGGATTAACCATTGAGTTTGTTTGGATAAAGACATTATATAATGAACTTCAAATCTTTGGCACTATTTCTTGGGTCATTTGGAAGATTTTAAATTCATCTTGGATGGAATAATTTTAAATCCTTCATCCAAATGTAATCTTATGGAAATTTTATAATGAACCCTAAATCATTCCAAAAGAGACAAATAGAGATCTGAGAATAATGTCAAAATTCGGGTTGAAGTTTATGGTGGATCAAAAGAAAATATATAAAATATTGAGAAAGGAGGATAAATAATAGACCCAAAGATTTTTCAAGATTCACAAATGAGAAAGGGGAAGGAAAATATCCAAAACCTTCCTATTTTATGTATTTTAGTATTTTTAAAAGTAATAAACCGAAATTACTAAAATACCCCTACATTTTTTTCAAAATTCCGGGGGCCCAGTGCCCCCCTTGGCCCTAGTGTGGCCTCGTCTCCGTCCTCCTGGGACAAAAAGAAAATATCTAGTTGGGTCAGTTTGAAATTCCATTGGACTGCTATTTTTAAGCCACAATCCATATAAATACACATGAAATAACCAAGCCCCCGACTTTTTGAGGCTTATGGGTTCTGGGCCTTAAAAATGTAACCAATCCGGCCTTTTAAGCGGACCCATCCATTTTGATACCTCTCGAATCGGGTACTTGTATTATCATTGTATTCAAATCATTCCGTACTCAAAATTTGTAATGATGGTGATCAGTCCCACAAAATATTGCATCATCAACAATAGATAAGTTGTATTGACGATGGACGTGAGATTATTTCCGTATATATAGATTTGAATATAACATAAACATTGAACACACTAAAATGCACTGATGGTTGATTGGAGATCATTCTCGTATATAGATATTTGTATATAAAATAAGCAATAGATAAGTTAAGATATGTTGATGGTGGGTAGGAGATCATTCTTGCATATATAGATTTTAATATAGAATTTTCTATATTGTAATATTAAAAATCTATCTTAATAATATATATATATATATATATATATATGCTTATGATATATACAAAAGGATTTTGTATCATTAGAGATACATAGAGCTTTATTAAAGTATTTTATTAATCACTAATAAATTTAATTCAATTTTTAAGAATAAAATATAATATTATATTATATATTGTAAATCATTCCAAAATACACGGATACAACAATCATGCTTAATTAGATTGTAACTCATTCTAAAATAGAGTGGAAAACATAATGATTACAATTAAGAAGATTTGGCTATTGATGGAAATTATTTTTTTATTAAACAAATCATAGGAATTCATTTTAGGCAATAGCTTTTAGGCGGAAAAACAAATATAGAAACCTGTTTGTTATTATTATTATTATTATTATTATTATTATTATTATTATTATTATTATTATTATTATTATTGTTATATATAGATTTGATGGCAAGAAAAATAAATCATTATTTGCATGTTATAAATTAATAGATTATTAATTTATTAACTATTTAATATATCGCAAGATTAATAAATTTTGTCAGTGCTAATGTATTTATATCAACCCTATATACTAAAAGAAAATTTAAATAAAGTTGGCACATGTCATTACCTCATTAATCTTGGACATGTGTCAACTTCTCATTCTCCAAATTCCACATGGTTGCTTCACATTTATCTATGTGGCATTCATATGCACAAATTTAAAAAATAACAAAATAAGATAGCAAATAATACAAAATTCAAGGATTTCTCTCTACACCATCTTTTTAATTTGGTATCTTTAAAATTTATTCGTCTAAATTATACGTATCAACAAATAAACTGTAGAAAACAAGCAAGAAAGGAAAAAAAATTGACACTGATATTTTTTTAATGACCGAGAATATAAAGGAAAAATAATCCAAAAAGGTTAATGTCAATCTATTTTTACTGACAAAGAATCTATTAGTTCAAAATTCTATATTTTTTTTATAGGAAATATTCTCTCTTTTGAATTAATTATATATATTTTAAATTATACGTATATAAACTGCAGAAAACAAGCAAGAAAAAATTTTTTTGACATTGATATTTGTTTGATAACCAAGAAATATTGGAAAAGTACTCCGAGAAAAGCCAATGTCAATCCATTCAATTCTTGACATATTTTTATTGAAAAAGACTATATTAGTTTGACTATATTAGTTTAAAATCTGTACTTATTTATAGAAGATATTATCTTATTTGAATTAATAATATATTTTTGAAATTAAAAGTTATAGATAACAAATCAACTCTATATATTAAAAGAAAAATCGAAAAGAAACACATGTCAACTTCACTATTCCGAATCATATGACGACTCCTCATTTTCCAATTACACGTACGGCTTCACATTTATCCATGGTTAATAATTTTTTCCATATTTTTTCCACATATAAATAATTTTCATATGTAATTTAAAAGGAACAAAATAATATGAAAGGTAAAAAATAATCGAAACAATATATTTATATAATCTAGTAACAAACTACTCTAACAAATATAAATGTTATGTTTATTGGATACTTTTAATTAATAAAATTAGCACAATTAACTGTGTGATTTTTAAAACAACAACAGATGAAATATCAATAATTGCAATATACAATTAATTTGAGCAAAATTAATGTGAAAATAGTTACAAGAATGTAATTAAAAATTAAAATTTCATGTCATTTTGACAAGCCAAAACATAAAATAATAAATAAATTAATTAATTGTTCAAATTTATTATAACAAATTTGTTTGCTGTTTATTAAATATCATGCGAATTTAATTGAAATGATTTTACTTAGCCACATTGCATGCAAAGCTAAATAAACAATATTTGCCTATGTATTTAAATCTTATAAAAAAACAATTAAAACTATTTTTATTTGGATATTTTTATTAATAAAATTAGCACAACTTACTAAGTTATTATTGAAACGCCAATACGAAGTAAACGATTTGTACGATACTCTTCAAAATTTTAAATTTTTTTAGCATTTCTCAATAGTATTTTAAATCTCTATGACTATCACAGAAAAAATGTTGGCACTAAAATTTTTCTTTTGATAAAATTCGTGTAATAGAAGAGTATTGTTGTAGTGTGTGTATAGATAGGGCCCAATTATATGTTTCCTTATTAAAAAATAACTAGGGGTAAATCAATCCATATCAACACTTCCATCAATCCCATGAATCCCATGAAATAGAAATCCAAATCCAATCCAATTTCCCACTAAACGGAGAGGGTAACCACGGAAGAACCAGTTCTTCCCCACCTGCAAAACATGATCCAGGCATTTGAATTTGTCTAACGGATTAAATCCGCTGCACAGTCTAACATGAAACTCACCCTTAAAACAAAATATTCACTCAATAAACCCGTACATAAATTTCAAACGACAGCGGTTCAGCCCGTAATTATTTATGCCAAACGCAAAAATCTGTTAAACTACATATTTACCTAGATTTTTGAAGGCAAACACATTAAATAAATACGGCTCAAGATTGCATTCCACACAAGCAACTGGAGGTAACAGAAATACAGCAACTGGAGAAAAGATGAACTCTTAATTCAAAAAGGTGACACACATATCAGTTCTGCAGATACAGTCCAACAACAACTCGTATTTGAGCCAAATGCCACAACCAGGAAACTTGGTATTCTTTCCCTAACAAATAAAAGGAGTATAAGAAAAGAAGAGATGGTTTTATCTAAGACTTTATTATGCCTTGCTGTCAATGCTCATGGGCTCAGCCTCCTTAGCTGTCGTGTTCTGCATTATTTGACGCATCAAAAACAAGAAAAAACAACTTAGTTCAACTCCACATTATATATCAGAAGAAATACATTATATATGAGAAGAATGCAAATAAGAACTTGTGCCAACAAAGCTTACATTAGAATCAAATGGCTGCAACTTGTTCAATTTCGCAAACATGTTTCCGTAAAACTTTGCATCCTTTTTATTGAATTCCTTGACTTTCTCCTTAAGAGCTTTATACTCAAGCTTCACATCCCTGTTAACAAAGACACATACAATCTCAGAATCCCGCTGGTATTTAAAAGAAAGGGATAAAGAAAAAAAAACATGAGGTTTGCGATAGTTACCCAAAAAAAAAAAAAAAAAAAAAAAACCCACAGAAGTTCATGTTTGATTGGATCTTACATTTTAGGGGTACTTATAATATTTCTACAAATGTAAGGGTTCATTGAAATGTTTTCTTGCTTATGAATGTGTAAAATGCAATACAAAATCAAAGCTCAAGGAAGTTTATGTAAAATTATAAAACTTCTCAGGTTTTTTTCTTTTTGGGGTAAATACTCCAAAACCTCAGGTTTCTTTTTTGTAATTACCATGACAGCTAAAATAAAATTTTGAGCTTACCTGTTGTCAGGGTCAATTTCAAGAGCTTTCTTTATATCAAATTCAGCCAGATCCAAATCAGCCATGTTCATGTATGCTTGAGCTCTTCTGTACAATGCTTTGACGTTTGTACTCTCGAGTTCCAACACCTTCAAGGAGAATTTCATCTTATAACCCATTTCCATAAGATTAAATAAGAAA
Organism: Rehmannia glutinosa; assembly: GCA_016081115.2. Taxonomy (NCBI): domain Eukaryota; kingdom Viridiplantae; phylum Streptophyta; class Magnoliopsida; order Lamiales; family Orobanchaceae; genus Rehmannia; species Rehmannia glutinosa. Next base: position 285,696 of record JABTTQ020000048.1, on the reverse strand, counting down.
TAGAAGGATATGACAACAAATTCATTCAAACCTTGGTGCAAAGCTTCTCTGCTTGCTTATAGTCTTTCAATTTCAATTTGCAAGCTGCGTTGTTCAAGTTGCAAGTTATTTTCAGCGCTTTAGACTGTTTCTTTTCCTCCTCGCTAAAAGAAGTGTCATATTCAATATACTTGGCAGCCTGGATTGGAAATTCTTCATGTTAGCCACCACGGAAGAATAGGCAAGAACGTAAAACAAAAAATGGATAATAACAAATACCCTTGAAGTTTGGTCTAATTACAAAGTAACCCATTATCTTTCAAGATTACAATTATCCCCTTGACATGCCTCTATTTTACAATGTCAATTTTCATTTTACCAATTGCACCTATTTAGGAGGTTTAAATAAAACAAACAAAAAGGCATTTGCATTGCCTCAAGGGATACTTATATTGTTATGCCTCTTATAATTTTCAGAGATAACTGGATTTTTTTGTAAATAGATCAAAGCTCGGAGGTAGTTTTGTGCTTTACCCAAACAAAGAAAATCATTTTCCCAAAATAATTACCTTCTCATATCTCTTGGAAGCTCTCAAATATTTCCCAGCTTTAAACAGTGCATTCCCTTCTTCCTTCTTCTTACCAGCTGCCTCAATTTTTTCTTCGGTGTTCATATCCCAAGACTCCTTATCCTAAAGAATAAAGTAGCAAGTTTGATATGGCTATCCATCCCCAACTTAACAACAACATACTTAATTAACAATCCACATCGTTAACTAACCTTGACAAACGAGACAAGCTCAATCTCATAGTAAACAGTCGAGTTTGCAGGAACTGTAGCCAACTCTTGCTTAGACTCAGATGAACCAAATGCGTATTCTGGAGCAATAGTCAAGAGTGCTGCCTCTCCCTTTTTCATTGTAGTCACAGCCCTGTCCAACCCCTCAATAACTTGCTCTGTTTGAAAAAGAAAAACGTAAGTTTAGAAACATTCACATGCAAATATCATGGAGGGAAATTTTGCACATGTATATACCTTCATCTGTTTTGAATTCAAAAAGATCTTCGTCGTTGTCATGACCCTTCTTAATAAAAACAGTACCATCTTGCAGCTTTCCAATCAATTTCACTGCCCAAAAAGATAAGATTCCATCAGATTTCACTCCCTCAAAAATTCACTATAAAAAATGGACACTGTTAACAAGCTTATTACATTTAACAACAGCTCCTTCATTCGGGCGCTCATATCCTTCCCCCTCTTTCAGTATCTTCTTAACTACTTTCTTGTCATCAGTAACATTGGAAACTGTCTTCCAGGATACCAACTCCAGAGTTATACTCAAAGTAGCATTGGGTGGAACAGCTCCTTCATCACCGGAGGCAGGTTTGCCTTTTTCACCAAACCCATCTGCATTAGAAAGAACGATGTCAGGATAAAAAGATGCATGAGATATTAAATCCACAATCTAGGATCTTGATAACTTGAAATAGTACATCTTACATTGTGGTTTGACTGTCAGAAGGACCTTTTCGCCTTTTTTCATAGTTTTCACAGCCTTGGATAGAGCAGGGCAAAAGTGACCTAATCACGAAGTTACAGACATTAGGAACCAAAGGAGGACAACAGCATTTTCCTTAACAGGATGAATATTCAGAGACATACCTTCCTGCACAGTGAATTCGACACCATCTGATTTGGAAACAACTGTTCCATCGGCCAGTTTCGCTTCATAATTGACTGAATCACATGTAACAATAGAGTTAGTAATAATTTAACGATAGCTCAATGTATTTCAGATGCATGTGTCAGCATACCAAGCACTTCATCGGCGTCCTTAGGGTTTTCCCATTTCTCGCCCTCTTTGATAATCTTCTTGAATATCCCACCATCCTTGCAGATATCCTTGACACTGACCCAGGACAGTAATTCAACATCAAACTGCAAAGTTGCATTTGGAGGAATAGTGGGAGGTGAGCCTGATTCACCATATGCCAACTCTGGTGGTATGGTAAAGATGGCATTTTCACCCTTCTTCATTGTTTTGATGCCTTGGTCCCATCCCTTGATGACTTGTCCTGTACGAAGGGTTTCATAAACTTTCACTTCCGTCTGGCATGGCAACTAAGGCATTATTTAAATTCATAAAAGCTGAAAATAGAAGAATTTGGGGATAGAGAATAAGATAATTTGGAAAGTAATTGTAAATTACAGAAGTTCATTCTCGCAAGTGTACCACTTCAATTATTTCTGTTCCTTCTTCATATACGACTCTGATCATTAGATGAACCCTCGAAATAAACAACAGAACAACGCTGGATCTTCCAGAATAGAAGAATAAGCCATTGCTTTCAAGCATTTTAATACATATTGGATCCATATTTTCCAGTTATGGAATTCAACTACCAAAAACTTGCCAGCCATACCAATTTCTCTTAGTACCTTCTAGCCTCTTTCCATTATCAAACCACTATCCATTATAGTAAATATAGATGTAACTCGAGTTCAAACTCAAACGTAAATCAGTTTAATATGGAGGACATCTGGACTTAATTAGGTCAGCTATTGGGGGCTCCTTACACGGTTTCCAAATAAATATATTCATTCCTAATATACTTAACAATTGAAACTTTCCCACACAAGGATTGTAACTTGCGGGAAGCACCACTAATTACCAACCTAAACAGCATCCACCCACGACGCATTACACACTCGTGCCAACCTCTAGAGCTCACACACAACAAGAAACAATTTCACCACTTTAGCGCTGCAAATTTTGTAAGCATCACATTTCCATACGAAATTCATAGACCTCTAAAATGCCACTATATCATTTAAACACCAGATGTTTTTAAGAATATTATGTCACTGATGCTAATTGTTGAAATTCAACCTTGCAGAAGGAGTAATGCGAATGCAATTCAAGCCTCAATAACGAAAACTCAATCCAAATGGAAAACCGAAAAGGAGAAAGAAAAACCAATGAATCAAAGCAAACATTCAAAATGAGATTTCCTGACCTTGGCCGAGAGTGAATGTGAAAGGCTCCCCCCTGTCACGGCTCGAGTCGAACTTAGTTCCATCCAGCAGCGTCCCAGTATAATGAACTGATGAATTATACGTCAAAATCAATAAGGCAGCAAAAGCGGAACCACGTTCCAACCCGATCAAAAACACAAGAAAAACAACACCCAAACTCATCGACAAACCACAAAAATTACCTTCAACTTCATCGCCATTATCTGGAGTGTCCCAGCCTTCACCTTCTTTCAAAAGCTTCTTCTTCAAACCTTGAGAACCGATCTCCTTCTCCTCTCCTACCTTCATGTAGGTGCTCCCCTCCGGCAGATCCATCTCCTCATCCAATCCCTCCGCCGGCGGCATCTCGAAATCGTCCTCCATTTTAGCTTAGCTGAGAAAAAATTAGCAACTACGGATAATTATGAAATGAGAGCACGTATAGCTGAGGATTGTCAACGAATTCGCAGCGTTGGGTGAAGGGGAGAGCGTTTGGGGGTGCTTAATAAGCGGTGCGGAGTTCTAGAGAGTTCTACGAGGGTTTAGGCCTGGGAAGAGTGAAAGGGGTTGAGTGTGGGGAAGGGTCAGGATGATTCCAGAGATTAGTTATATCTAATTCCTCCCCATTATTATAGATTACTTTATTAATACCATAATAAACTGACCCAGAAAACATCAAAATAACATAATTCCACTTGTATTGTATTTTTTACTATAGTTTCGTTCAATATTTGGATTCGTGATCATCAATTGCTTTCGTGTAAACGATCCGAGCCAAGCTTAAACTTGTTTGCCAAATGTTCGATTAATTTTATACAAGATCGGGCTCTCTTCAAATTTTAAAAAATTTGTTCATGTTCATTTGATAAAATTATTTAGTATTTGAATTTGGTCACAAATATATTCGTGAACGTGTTCTTATTTGCCTTCGTGTTCATTGTGTGTTTTTTTTTTTTTTTGATAACTCAGCCTGCGCTAATTACGCCCGACTATCCGAGACAACAAATACCCGGCCTCATCATTCTCGCTACCAAGGTAACAATGAATAAGTTTGTTCAAGAACAATAAACCAACAAACTAGGAGTGTCAATTTCAGACCCGACACACAAACTTGATACGAACCTAACACTAAATTAATGGGTATGGGTCCAGTCTTCATGGGTCCAGGACAAAATCGGGTCGAACTCAAATAACCCATCAATTAAACATGTCGTGTTCGAGTCAACCTCGCTATGACCCATTTAACCCATTTGTGAATTTAAAAGAAAATTAAGTAAATAATTAATTATAAGAAAAACAAAAAACAAGACATGTGTTTAAAACTTAAATGTTAAAACCTCCTTAATTATGTTTGTTGTTATTATTTTGAATGTTTTTTTTTTGTATGTTGTCCTCAAAATATAATTAGGGCGTTATGTTATTTATGCAATTATGTTATTTTTTTGTATGTTGTGAATTGTGATGTTTTCTTGATTGAATATAGTGTCATTGTGGTTGATATTAAAAAATTAAATTTATTTAGTTGAAACTATTGAATGTACATAAAAATAATTTTATTAAACGGGTTAAACAATTCGGTCCGGATTCAAGATTCTTACACGAATAATTAAATGAGTCGGCCAGCTCCTAAAGCAAGCAAAAAATTACCTTTAACAGTTCACATTCATTACATGTTTGTAAACAAATTCAACTTTAATTCATATGTTAATAATATATATTTAATATTGTAACTTTAAATCTTTTTCATATTACGTTTAACTATTTATATCTTTTACAATATTATTAATATTGTAATAATATATGTTTAATTCATATGTTAACCTATATATAAAATTTTAATTTTAAAATTAAGTAAATAATAATATTTTATTATTGATTGAATCATAACCGAACTATTGATCGAGCCCTCAATCGGTTTGTTTATGAACAATATAAACAAACACTTGTATGAGCATATTCATGAACATTTTATAAACGATTACTAAACGAGCTTGTTCAAGAGCTATTAATGAACGAGTATATAATTGTTCAAGCTTTGTCAGTTTATTAGATGAGCCCTAAAATTTGTTCAGTAATGCTCCTTTAACTAAATATACAAACATAAATGAACGTTCTCCGAGTTTGTTCACGAGTTGTTTGCCAAACGCTCTGCTCATTTACACCCATATCTCCCTGTTATTAAAAATTGGGGATTTGATAATAGAAACAAGTGGTTTTGTGATTCTCCTTTTAATTTCTAAAATAATTTTTTAGCCATTATGGAGAATGAATTGACAATTTTATAAAGGGATAATTACAAAAAGTACCCCGAGGTTTGACCTAATTATAAAAAAACCAACTAACTTTAAAACTTACAAAAAAATACCCCTAAGGTTTGAAATATATTTCAAAATTCCCCTTTATATTTGTAAAATCATTGCAGATTACCCCTTAATTTTAACACTAAATCAAACCTCAGGGGTACCTTTTGTAAGTTCTAAATTTGGCTTTTTTTTTTTTTGTAATTAGGTCAAACCTCAGGGTACTTTTTGTAATTATCCCTTTTATAAAAGTAATGCATTTATGAATGAAGTTGTCAACTCAAATTAAGTTATTCAATAAATCTAAATATATATGTATAGGGAAAAAATACTTAATATAATATAATCTTATTAAATTAGAAAAAAATCAAAAAAATAACTCTAATAGTAAGAAATTCAATAAGTTTTTGTCACGTACTAATCTATACTTGTGAAAATACTCAAAATAGGCATAAGATTGAATTGTCTTGAAAAACTCTCAGAATTTCTTGCGACAATGAAAGATTATTAATCCATTGGTCTAATGCCCATTTACGTATAAATTGATAGTTGTTCTAAATTTTTGCTTCAATTCTTCAATCCAAGCGAATTAGACGTGCAAATACCACACCCTCCAATATTTTGATTTTTTTTTCGAATCAAAATGAATTTCGTTAATTCAATAGAAGAAACGACAATTGAATACATTATCGATTGAAAAACAATTGCAAGTCGTACATGTTAGAATAAACTTTAGTGAATTACATCACTTTAATCCAAGAGCGTTCATATCAAATTATCAAGAATCAAAGACTAGATTGCGGAAGCGTGCTTGAATCCATATCGCTTGAATCCTGGGATTTGGCCTTCTAGATCTACACGCCGAAGCTTTTCGAGAGAACCCTTTAGTTTTCTCCGTAGGTTTCTTTCTCACGATGGATAGCGAGAATAGAATATCGTAGACGTGTGACATAGGGACCATAATCCTTATATAATTGTGTTATATTGGGTATCCTATTTTAGCCCATCATTAAAATAGAAATAACCCATTAAGTCTCTACACATTAAAGGTCCGCACCCTATTAGATACATTAAAGCCCAATTCCTTAAACTTTATTTGATCACTTATAAAATGGGCTTAATCTTAATTGATCCACAATGCATAATTATTTCACATATAAGCCCAATGTTGGATTATGATCCAACAATCTCCCACTGGGCTATATGTGTAACTTTGTAATTATGTATTGTAAAAATAACCATATGAGCTCAACTTTGCTTTGTCATTACCAAATGTATTCAGAATCAATCCGGTCCATTAAACGTACTCAACATAGATCAAAGCGGCCTTCGTTACATTTATCGTAACTCAACCCATCAATGGTCACATATGTCAATACAATTAAAGACATGGATCATGATGTGGTGTGTAGCATGGAAGTTTCATGAAATGTGATCTTAACATGTCTATTTCCAACTCGATCCACCTTACCTTAGTGAGATCAAACCATATGCCAAAATCAAAGTGTTAATATATCTTGAAACTTTATCTCTGCAGAGTAAAACCTTAATATATCCTTAAACTCAAGTGATCAAAATGTGTCTACATTAAAAGAACATTATAATTACAAACTCCCACTAGAATCAATATTCTTTAAAAAATCGTATATCCCCGAATCGATTTGACGCCCATATGAACAACAAGTTCATGAAACCTTTTGGTGACAATCCCTTAGTAAACGGATCGCAATTATGGAGTTTGTATCGATGTTCTATGTACACCCTGTCCATCGTGACTTATCTCTTTAACAATAGAAACTTGATCTATTTATCTTTAGTCTTCATCGAGTTCTTATTGTTTGGAATATAGCGTTGCTGACTCAATGTCACAAACTCAGTGGTATTTTAATACCATCTACATACGCAAATCGTGACAAGCTTTCTGCAACTATAACCCATGATTTGGATGCCCCGTAACACGCTATGAATTTTGCAACCATGATAGAAGAGTCTATATAGAAGACTGTATAGAACTCTTCCACAACTAGCAAAAATACATAGGCTAACTTTGATATCAAGTTATCTTGACATCCAATAAAATCAGAGTCAGTATACCGAATGATCTCAAACTGATCTGATCTCTGATATGTGAGCATGTAATCTATCTTTATCCATAAGTACCTTAGACTTGTTTGGCTGCTTTTCAAATATTGTATATTCCTGACTTACCCATATATCTGCCAAGCATCCCTACAATGTACACAATATCCAACTGCGTACATACCTGATCATACATCAGACTCCATATTGCTAACGCGTACGGAATCTTCTGTATTTTATATTTTCCTCAAATCATTCTTAGGGCATTGTTTGAGACTGAACTTGTCTCCCTTAGCCACAGGGTTATCATTTGGTTTATAATCCCGCATGCCATTTTGAAGGACCTTTTTCAATATAGTTCTTTTGTGATAATCCATAGTACTCCGAGAGTGTCCTCATTGTATTTCTATCCTAACACAAAAGAGACATCACCAAAATCTTTCATCTCAATATTCTTAATCGAAATCTCTTGGTGTTGTGCAATAAGCCTATATCGTTGATGGCAAGCAAAATGTCATCGACATTCAAAACCGAAACTTATACTTGCTCCCCACGAACCTATGGTACATAAAATCATCGACCAAATTCATCTCAAAAACCAAACGAGATGATCACTTGATGAAATTTTAAATACCATTGCCCGTGATGTTTGCTTGAGTCCATAGTTGGATTTCTTAAGTTTGCAAACCATATCTTTTGAATCTTCCGACACAAAGTTTTCTCGGTTGCACCATATAAATCGCCTCATCGATGTCACCATTGAGAAACGATGTCTTTATATCCATCTAATGTAACTCAAGATCAAGGTGTGCCATTAATGCCATTATAATCCTGAAAGAATCTTTCAAAGAAACTCAAGAGAAAGTCTCTTTATAGTTGATGCCTTCTTTTTCGTAAAGCCATTTGCGACAAGACGAGCGTTGTATCTTCCCTCATTGCCTCATGAATCTTTCTTGGTATTAAATATCCATTTGCAACCAATGACTTTCACACCTTAAGGCAATAGGAAAAGTTCTCGTCATTGTCCCTCATGGACTTAATCTATTCATTCATGGGCATCCATCCACTTAATGAGAGTTGAACTTTCCATGGCTTGATAGAAGTTGATTAAATCATCTTCCATCATTCAAATGTCAACCTCGTTTTCTTGGAGAAATACAATGTAATCATCCGCATTGCACTTCTTCTTTCCGTAGTTGATCTCCTTAATGGCATGAGTTCTTGAGGTTGTAGAGTTTGTTCATCCGGGAATAATTTCAAACAGAGGTTCTCCGACAATGTCTTGATTTGTATCTTGAACAAGGTCGAGAATGAAATTCCGATCAATGCCAATAACACCCGTGGGAATATCGACGTATTCCTCTTCAAAGACAAAGTTCTTAACTCTATCTCCCCCGCAAACTCAACATCCTCAAAGAACTGTATTTACCGACTCAAAAATAGTCTTAGTTGTGGGATCATAAAACTTGTACCCTTTGGACTTTCGTAGTATCCAACAAAATAACAACTAACTCGTCTCCGAAGTCCAGTTTATTCTCATGAGGGTTGTAAGACATTGCCTCGCTAGACATTCCCAAACGTGCAAGTGCTTCAGACTAACTGTGGCTTTTTGCCCTTCTAAAGTTCCTAAGGATTATGTTAGTCGCTTTAGTTGGAAACCTTACTAAGGATATATGTCACAAACGCCTTAAGTGCTTCTTCCTAGAGTGATTCTCGTAAGATAAAATGACTAATCATACTCCTCACCATATCCTTAAGCATTCTTTCGTCTTTCAAGAACACTATTCATAATGGCAAATCGAACTTAGTGTCTTTGTGGGACGATATTGCATTCCTCTAGAAATTAGCAAACAATCCTACATGTTGTTCACCTGAACCATCATATCCATCGTTGCATGCACCACCACGATCGATGTGATATTTTTAATCCTTTTATTGAGTTGAATCTCAACTCCAGTCTTATAGTATTTGAACGCGCCTAGTGATCGTGACTTTTCATGAATGAGAACTTGTAGCCATATCTAAAATATCGTTTATGAACTTTAATATATATATATATATATATATATATATTCTTGACTATTCCAAATAACCCTAGGGAGTGGTCTACAAATATCCGTATATATAAGTTCTAAGACGCCTAATCCAAATGGCTATAAGTCTCTTTTATTGATTTGTTTTTCTACTTATTCCTTTTGTACTTAAAAGTAGGGACTGCTTTGATAAATGGTTTTATCATGATTTTGATGATTTTATTTTTATACCAAAACAATGGTTTTAAAGGTTGTCCAAATACTCCTAAATGATTTAAAATGGTTTTAATATTTTCCTGAGTATTTCTTCAAGTTTTATTTTCGACAAATTGACAACACATTTAATGATTTTGTATCAACGGGTTTTTACATCCAAACTATGTTTCTAAATATTGTCCTAATACTCCCGATTGGTCTAAAATGTTTTTACTATTTTTTGAAGTATTTATTGGAGTTTATATCGGACAACACTTTTGATGATTTTGTGTTAATGTGTTATTTCATCAAAACTATATTTCCAATGTTGTCCTAAATACTCCCGATTGGTTTAAAATGTTTTTACGAATTTTTCGAGTATTTCTTGAGGTTTATTTTCGACAAAAATCGGATAACATTTCATTTACGAGGTCAACCAAAGAGGCGACCGGTGCACTGGGAATGCATTTCACGAAATGTAACTCCCGTAACTCCTAAAAATGGTCGGGGTGACCGGTCACCATGGTGGGCGACCGGTCGCACCCTAGGGCGACCTGGGTCGACCCCCTTAGACCGGTCACCTGTTGAAATTTTGCCGCATTCTTTTCAAATCTTATTAGTGCGCATGACAGGTCGCCCTAAGTTTGACAAAGAAAAATCTAACCGTTGTGTAGACAACTTTTCCTTAATTTGTGGGATTGATTTCTAACACTATAATCTTGATTTTAATTGCAATTTTTTTGTAGATATCGATTCCAAGAGGAGCCTATCAAGTATCAATCATCTCCTATATATAGAGGAAGATTTGAAGCACAACAACAAGAGAGAATAACACAACACAACAAGATATACTCAAGCAAACACTTGGTCTTATATTGTCATTATTCTTGTTGTAATTTGCCTAGCTTATCACTTTCACATTCTTGAGGTCTAGGCTATTCTTGATTACACTTGCACTCAATTGTATAATTCATTATCGAGTTGTAATCTTGAATTTTTGGGTTATCATTCAACACAAGATATCCTTGTGAGTGTTCTTGTGGTAAGAACACACTTGGGTGATCTAGGTGTTAAGTGTGAGAAGATTGTGGTAATCTTATTCTTGAGGTGTTGAAGAATTTGGTATTCTTCAAGGTTGAAGATTGTGCTAATCTTCACAAGGTGCCATTGAAATTGTGGTAATCTTCAAGAGAGATTGTGGTAATCTCAAAGGTGGTGTTGAAGAAGAGTGTGGTGCTCTTCAAGGTGTTGTTGTAAGTTGGTGTTGTATTAATTTTGATAATTAATAAAATCTTTTTCTTTTTTGAAATCCATCCCTGGATATCTTGGGTGGTAGAGGATTAGGCCCTAGGTGGGTTGAACCTCTATAAATCGACGTGTGTTGTTTACATTCCGCACTTTTATTATCAGTCTTTGAGCATTCGGTTTGAAAAAGAGGGCAAAAACGAAAAGATGGAGATAATCTATTCACCCCCTCTAGATTATCGTAGCCGCTGACTTACAGGGACTTGTTGGATGAAGCAATAGTGTTCATTAAATAAAGATTATTGTCAAGAACTAAAACTAACTTATTTTGAATCATGAGACAAGCAAAATTTTCAATTTCTCGGATGAACAGAATAACCAAATTTGTCCAAAGCGTAAGAGAAGTCAAGTTCCAAATAAATGTCTTATCAAGATTCAAATAAAATCCAAGATTTAACAATAATCTATATTTTCCTATTATTTCAACCATAATTATCTTGCCTTTGCCTATTTTGATGTAACTTTCACCATCATTTAACTTTTCGCAAAGAGAGACAAACCCCTTACATATTCACTGGTATGAGTTGATGAATCAAATCTTTCCACCATGTGTGCGAGATGCCGGTTAAGTTAACCTCAAAACAAACCATAATTAAGCAAAGATATCTTATCCTTATATATTTTTAATTCCTTGCTTTGTATTCTTCGAAGTTAAGGCGCAATATTAACCCTTTTTGTCTCATGTTGTTTCAACCTTTTCTCTTTCTAACACAAAGATGAGATGACTCATTTAGAGACTAAATCTCTTTTTTTTTTTTTTAACTGTCGACTCACCTTAAACTAGCTAAACTGTGTCGAAAGAGATATCAAAAAACTAGTTCTCAAAGAGACCTAGCTTGAGTGTTCTTTATTTGAAGCAATACGAGACATATCTATAGTTTATTCTTAATATTGCCTTTTACTCTCATACCTTATTGAGATCGTATTTGCAAAACGTACTAACCTCGAGCTTTTCGTTCTCGACAATTTTCTTTTCTCAATATATGCAAGGAATTCCTTAGCTATAGTGACCTTTCTAGATAAAGTGCCCTTTTAACATAAAAAGAACTATATTTATGCTGGCAGGAATATAAGCAGGAATATACAAACCAAATTCTAAAAAATAAATAATACACAAATCATGCTAACATAAATCTTTAACTCTAATAATAAATTCAAATAATGGTAAATCCCATCTCAAGATATCGACACTCCATTAATATTTCATCTTTGGACAAAATATTAACTTGTAATTGACATCTTGGTGCGGTAATCAAACATCGATAATAATAACATATCAAACAAGAAACCTTCCTTTGGGCCGATTTAGTGTTCATATGTAAAACCGAATAATTATCACGCGTTTATTACCACAGGTGCACATGCAATTCTGAAAAATATTCACCTTCCTTTGGGGCGGTTAATATTCACATATGTTGCACACGCACAACCTTTTATATTCTAAAATGAATTAATCTCCACAAGAGATGTCACTTTGGTGACATGTTGCATCAATTAATTCATCTCAAAATATATAACTCCGTACCAATATTCGAATTTAAAATTCAAATTCCAAGATGAAACTTGATTTAGGGGTTTCCTTATTATTTGAGGCCAATTTAGAAAACTAAATAAACTTTAATTTCAGCCCCAAAATTAAAACCTTTTTATTTAAAACCCTAATTTCCTTTAAACTAGAAATGGGCCCTTAAAAGAAAACTTATTAGCAGAAAACTCCAAACAAAACTTTAATAGCAGATTAGTCCCAAAACAAGGCAGATTCAAGAAGGCATTAATTTTTTGAAAGTAGCAAAATAACCCCAAAAATCCTTATTGATTTGCAATAAAGCCATCTTCTCCAAATCTGTCCAAAAAACCCACCTTAATCCCGCTGCCAGCCCACCAACGAAAAGAAACCCATTACACCGTTAGCTGATCACCTAAGCACACAGCCGGCCAGTGGACCCCAGGTGTGCGAAAATTACAGGCTTATAAAGGTTTCCTTTTTTTTGGAATCTAAAACCAAAATCCTTCAAAAATCCAAAAACAACTTTGTTGATTTATAGAACATCAATCAACAAAACCCAATTCTAGAGTTGAATCTAGTAAACACACACCGACATCCAAATATCTGAAATTGCTCATAAGTCAAACAATAAAACCGCAATATTGAAGATCTTGAAATAATATTCATCCAAAACTGAATTCTAACGAAACCCGTAAATAATTATCGGAACAAATTCGATTCTCAATAAACAATATGAATCGCCCTCGATACCACTTGTTGGAATAAACTTTAGTGAATTACATCACTTTAATCCAAGAGCGCTCATATCGAATTATCAAGAATCAAAGACTAGATTATGAAGCGTCACTCAATCCATATCGCTTGAATCCTGGATTTGACCTTCTAGATCTACACGCCTCGAAGCTTTTCGAGAACCCTTTAGTTTTCTCCGTAGGCTTTTTTCTCATCGATGGGATAACGTAATAGAATATCGTAGGAGTGTGACCTGGGACCATAATCCTTATATAATTGGTTATATTGGGTATCCTATTTGAGCCCATCATTAAAATAAAATAACTCATTAAGTCTCTACACATTAAAGCCTCACACCCTATTAGATACATTAACGCCCAATTCCTTAAACTTTAGTTGATCACTTATAAAATGGGCTTAATCTTAATTGATGATCTACAATGCATAATTATTTCACATATAAGCCCAATGTTGGATTATGATCCAACAAGACATGGTCATAAATCTATACAGATCTAAAACAAAACTTTTAAACTTAAACATATCTATTAGATCCAAAGGGACAAAACACGTACTAAAATTTGATATCGTTTTCATGTACATATCATCGAGTGATGACACATCCGATCTTCTCAATAAAATTCCACATTTGGGACAAACTTATTGATTGAAAAGAAAAGGCCACCCATAAAGACAAATAAAAACCGCATATTAAGGACAAATTTATTAAAACTAAAAGCAATGAAATTTATTTACTCCACCCTCCATAAGAGGATGAGGAAAGAAAAATAGGAAGACCACACCCTCCAATTAATTTATCTTCAAACATTTTTTTAAAAGATTTTTGTTTTTTTTATCGTAAATGAGTGATAAATCGTAATAAAATTTAAATTGTTTAAACTTGTTAAATGATATTCAAACTTCATTTGTCAATTAGGATCGCGTGTGGCGCAAATAATTTAATGCACAATTTTCCAGGTTTTCACCGGTTCGATCTCCACCAAACCCACTCATGTCGATTTTCCATCCCTTTCGAGATTGTACTCAAAATTTCAATTTGTAATTTTAATTTGAACTAACTTGAATATATCCTAAACAAAGCTCAGAAATTAGTTAAATTTTATCGTTAAAATATACAATTATTTATTATATTTAGTTAAACAATGTATTCCGTTTGTCTAGTCCTGACCCTCTTTCTCAAGAAGTTAATGTACATCAATCATACTCGAACAAGAATAGTCCATATTAATCAAATCCAAAGTTAATCGCCAAATTTATTTTTTAATATCAAACGATGATATCCGAACGAGCTGGGCAAAAATATGTCTACGTGACCATTCAGGTGATGATGACGTGGACCGTCCAATAGTGACGAAGCCAGAAATTTCGGATAGTGGGGCCCAACTAATATTAATATAAAAAGAGTCCATCGAATTTTTGGCCACTTTTCCATAATTAGAATAGTTTTAACCATGTCTTTTTAGTCACTTTTTAGTTCAAATTTCCATTTTTTTTTCATTTCTATGGACTAGTCCATGACTCCTACACTCCAAAAATGTACTTTGCATCAATATTTTGAAATATAATCAAGCACTTCGCCGAGAGCATAAGAAAGGTATGACCGTGTCAAAATGGTTAAAATCATGTTTTCGAAAATTATGACTATTTATCATTTTTACAGAACATAAGTGGTCAATTTGTCCATTACCACATATAAAAATGAAAAACAATACATCAAATTTAAAATAAGCGTAAGTTTTGATTAAGTCATTGTATTAATTCAACTACACCTTAATATTAAAAAATAAACTACAAAGTACAATTACATCAATATACCAAAAAGGACAACTAGAGACACAATAGAATAATACAAAAATTCAAGTTAAAGTTTATGGCGGAGCTTAAAATGTACAAAATTTTAAGAAAGAGGAAAAAATGACCAAGATTTATATTTTTCAAGATTCACAAATCAAAATAGGAAAGAGAAATGCAATATAATTGAAGACTTTTCCCCATTTTTTCTATTTTTTATTTATTTTAAGATTAAAATATGAAATGACCAAAATACCCCTACTTTTTTTTCAAAATTTGAGGGGGCCCAAAGTGCCCCCCTTGGCCCCTACATGGCTTCGTCTATGCCATCCAAGATGATGTGGCCCGAGCCGAGTCCGACCCATTACAACCAAATAATTCTAGTAAGTGCTCCATTCAAATAAATCTCCCACACCGAGTGGATTCGACACACCAAAGGGCGTACTCAAGATGCCACCACAACGAGCCAATCCGGGACAAATCAACAAGCTTCTCTCTACACATGGCCAACATGCGCCTCATGCACACCAGGAGAAGACACGTGTCCCACAATTATCCCACTATTATCTTAGATGTAATGATGATTAACCCACTAATTATATTAGTATAAATAGATCTCATTTATTAGGAAACAGACAAGAGAGAGAATTCTACTATATAGCTTGTAAAATTCAAATTCAGTATACGGAGCCGACCAAACACGTTCTGCTCGGTATTTAGTATAAAAGACATAATTTGCCACTTTTCGTAATTGTCAAATGTTTCTTTTTATTTCCAAGTCATATAATTTTAATATTTCCTTTGTTGGTCCAAGAAGAACATCAACATCAAATATATTAAAATTATATTTTCAAGGAATTACACCACCATAAAAAAGTGTTCGAGGGACAAATCTGGCTTATTTAATAGTATGTGGCAAATGCTACATATAATCACAAAAGTAGTTTGCAGATGGTTCATGAGGGTTTCACAATATTAGGTGTACCTTATAGGGCCTAATGCTATTAGCGCATGATGGTCTTTTCTTTTTCTTTTCTTTTTTTTTTTAATTTTTAGTAAGTGTTGGTTTGACTAGAGCCTACTATTTTTCTTCCCAATCCACTCATCTCCTTTAATGAGCTATGTATAACACCCCATCCCCAACCAACTAGATATAAACGAATCAAATCGAGCAGATATAAATATATTTTATTCGTATTGACCTCATTTATAGAATGTTTTTACACAAATGTTTAATATTCAAATACAATTTTTGAAATATATACGAATTAATTATATTCGTATTTATACTAAGATAACCAATGGCTAGAATTTATTTGATCTAATAGATACATTTTATTCACTGAATAGTCTAACAAAATATATAAAACCACCTCAATACAAATATTCGAATTAGTTCGTTATATTTCAAATAAAATAAGAATCAGCTTTTTGTATTTGAATATTAAAAAAAATTGTATAAAAAAATATTCTCAAATGAGGCTAATACGGATAAAATAACGAGCGCTAATGCCGTATTATAAAAACCGCAAACCACACCACTTTTGCAATTGTCCAGTGGGCATTGCCACATATCGCTTTTTGTATTTGAATATTAAAAACATTATACAAAAATATTCTATAAATGAGGCCACTATGAATAAAATAAATTTATATCCTACTCGATTTGCTTCGTTTATACCCGTTTATACCCTAGTTAGTTGGAGATGGGGGTGTTGTACAAAGCTCGAGAGAGGTTTGGGAAGAAAAAGCTCGCATACCTTAAAGGCGCTAACGGTATTAACGCCTACACTTAGTATTGTAAAGCCCTCCCAAACCCCCCACTTTTGCAATTGTGTGTGGCATTTGTCACATACGGGTAAATAAGCCGACAAATTTATGGGTTCGGATCTCCTATTCCACTATTCCTATTCCACATCCTGTTCCACTCATAATATGGTGACAATTGTCCCAATAATTAAAGCCATTCTATTTATTAGGAAAACAGACTCCCTCAAACTCTCCGTTAATTTCCCCTTTTCTACCCAACAAGAGAGAGAAAACGTGGGTACCCCTTGCAGTTGAACACCACATAATTGTCTCACCAATCAACGATCGTCTTCTTCTTCCAATTCAAAGTATAAGAACAAAGTCCAATCATCGATCGTCTTCTTCTTCTTCTGCAATCTAATTAATCTCCCTCCATATTTCCGAGATTAAGAAAATCCATCAAAAATTAACTCAGAGTTAGGAATATGTTTCACGCCATATTTCACACGACCCAATTAGGAGGATCTGAAGACTTTCAGAGTTTCGCTTATTTGTCATTGAAAGTTGGGTCTGATTTAATGAAAACTAAAACAAAAGAGGGTGGGTGGATTCCATTTTCATTTGTTTCAGTAGGGAAAGGGATTATGTTAGTTTTTTTTTCCTTAAATTTCTTCATTAGCTTATATAAAAGGGATGCTGGAAATCCATTTTAAAATGTTCGGTTCATTTGTGAAGCGGATAAACAAACTTCTTCCTGGGCATATTTATATACATTATTATGTATTTAATATGAATTTGTGATATTCATACATATATTAATTTTAATTTATTTGTTTTGGTGATGATGATGTATAAAAATCAAGGACTAATCTGAGGACTTACGACGCCAAGGAGAAAATCCGAAGTCAGTCAAAGTTTGAACAATTGATCCCAAGATCCGAGGTTGACCGGACGTCGGCGTAAACTCCGCAAAAAATGAACCCCGAGGTGGTCCCTGGGGTAGATATCTCGATCTTAAGTTAGTGTTTGCTCGTAGAGATTATGAGTAGTGAGTTTTTCGTATCCCCCTTACCTAGAGCCCGATCTTGTTTTATAGACTTGGTTACCTTACATCGCCAAGGACTCCTCCCGAGGTTAAACTCCTTAGTTATTCTTCCTGGGGTTGACTTCTTAGTCGGGCTTAAGATAAAGTCTTACCACCGATACTCCTCGCCGGTTAAGATATGTCTTATCTCCGTGATAGTCCTCGGTCCGTTAAGATAGGTCTTATCTCCGATAGTCCTCAAATAAGATAGGTCTTATCTCCAAATAGTTGTCATCTTAATGGTGCACGTGTCACGCCCTCATAATGCCACGTGTCATGTTCTCACAATGCCACGTGTCGATGTCGAATTATCCTCATCACTTGCCCCCACTTCTTCTGGCGCGCAAGTTATGGCGCGACAAGAAGCATTTTGAGATGTATATCCTGGATGAATTAGCTTGGGCGATGTCTCATATCGCGATAGGGAGCTTCTGACATTTAGCCATTTTTTTATAAATAGGCTACAATGAGAAAATTCTCTCATTTTACAATTGAGAGTTTCAGAAAAAAGGTGTGGAGAAAAGAAAAAGCCTGGTTATTATCCCCCTGGTCAAGCAACTCGCACCCATTGCACCTCGGTATTTGGTAGAAGTCGAAATCCTCAGCAATTCAAGGTATGCCTTACTTTTTCATGTCATCCTAATTTTTTTAGCCAATGCTTTTGCTCCTTAGTATTATTAGTTACTCTTCTGCCTGCATGGTCCTCGAGTCGACCTTAGCAAATATTAGCTAAGTCCCAGTAAGCTAAAATTCTTGGCATGTAGACCTTAGCAAATATGAGCTAAATCCCTGTAAGTTAGAATTCTTGGCATGTAGACCTTAGCAAATATTAGGTAAGTCCCAGTAAGTTAAAAGTTCTTGGCATGTTAGACCTTGGCCAAGTCTTCGTAAGTGAGCTTGTTATACTCAATTTTAGGAGACCATGGCAAAGTCTTTAGCCAATAACCTTGAGTGGCGACTTGATAATAGACCTTGGCAATAATCCTAAGACCTTAACAAAGTCCTTAGCCAATGTACTTGTGAAGAAACTTGAGTCCGGGAGACCTTGCAATTGTCTTAGACCTCGGGAAAGTGTTTGGCCAAAGAACTTGTGAAGGAACTTGAGCCTGGAGACCTTGGCAAAGTCCTCGCCAATGAACTTGAGAAGGAACTTGAGCCTGGAGACCTTGGCAAAGTCCTTGGCCAATGAACTTGTGAAGGACTTGAGCCTGGGAGACCTTGGCAAAGTCCTTGGCCAATGAACTTGTGAAGGGACTTGAGCCTGGGAGAGCTTGGCAATTGTCCTAGACCTTGACCAAGTCCATGGCTATTAATCTTGAGAAGCACTTTGAGCCTGGGAGACCTTAGCAATAGTCGTAGGGCCTTTGCCAAATACTTAGCAATAGACTTGAGAAGTCACTTGTGTCCTGGAGACTTGCACTACCATAGACCTCAAATGAGTCCCTAGACTTGTAGAAGCTTAACTCCCTTCTTTTTTTTTTTTTTCTTTTTTTTTTCCAATTTTTTTTTCGAATTTTTTTTTCGAATTTTTTTGAACTTTTTTTTCAAATTTTTTTTTTTCGAATTTTTTTTTAAAATTGGGAGCCATGATTGTAGTGCCTTTGGTTTTTGGTGCATTCACATGAATGCTTGGTCTCCCCGGACTCCAAAAGTTAGTCCTTAGCTTGTCCATACTTGGCCTTTGGATCTTTGTGCATTCACATGTCCTGGTCTCCATGGACACCAAAAGTTAGTCTTTGTCCATACTTGGCAAGTTCATGTATCACAAGACCTCGATTCTTTGAACCAAGCCTCCGATAATCCTTTTAATTCTTTTCAATTTGGTGTATTCATCGGGAGTGTAGCTTAAACCTTTTTGTCACTTTCGTGTTGAGATTTTGCTTCCTCGGGAATCGACCAAGGCCGTGAAGTGAGTCTTTAGTTCTCAAACTCTTAACCCATGTCTCATGAAAATGAACCCTCGATTGTGTTCCTCTAGCCGAGTATCGCCCAAATACCCACAAATCTCTCGGTCCTTGATCCCAAGGATGTAATTTCAACTCTTACCATAGGAGAAATAAAGAGGTTTAAAGCGATGTCTTATTTCCTCAAGACTGGAATGTTATATCCCACAGTCGGCGAAGGTGGTTTAAATATGTTGCCTCCAGGGGCTATGCCTAAATGAGAGTATGTTTCATTCGGTCCGAGGTTTTCTCTTCACCCTACCATTATAGAGATCTTCAATTTTATGGCCTCTGTCCCTATCCAACTCACTCCTAATGCTTGGAGGATCATCGTAGGATTTATTATTCCTCGGCAAAACCTTCAAGACTAATCATAGTGAATGTCGTTGTCTTTGCTTCTATTTATCGGATCCAACAAAGACCATAGGTCAAAGGCTTATGGTACTTTGTGTCTAGAGCAAAACCAAGCCTCTTGTGGAAGCCTTGATGGCTCAAAAGCTACTCTAGAAAACCATAGGCAAGTGCACCTATCGCTTTTGTAGTATAGATTATTGAGTACCGAGTGTCATTCCCACGAGGATTATAAGTACTAATAATTACCGTCTTTTTGTTATCTAATCTAGTAATTTTCAGAGTTTTGTTTGTTAAAATGAAAATGAAAAATAGAGAATTTAAGATAATTGCAACTTACAAAAAGAAATCAAATAAAAATAGATTGTAGAATGAGAAATCAAGAGATAGAAATGTGTTGAATGTAAATCCCTCTAGAATGTTTTTGTGATTCAATTAAGATAAAAATACAACCATAAGCCCTTAAGCAAAAACCAACCTCTTTTAATAAAATCTCATGTTATGTGGACCGTAAAAATTCCCGATTTAAGTTAAACCCTTTCTCAAGGCGAAAAACTCCTAATTTCAAGTTGATTAACTCAAATCTCTTTCTAGTTAAAACCCCCAAAATTGCATTATAACGATTTATGAATTCCCATATTAGGTTTGACCCTAATTTAAGATTTATGTCGCCCTATATCTAGGATTGCATGCAACTCTTTTCACTTATATAGGTTCTTTCCCACCATAAATCTCTCGATTATCCGATGAGGAATAAATATCAAATTAATATACCGGAAATATCAACTTGAATGAAATAAACATGATATAAGTGAATCACACAAGACATGAGAATTTTATTAAAAACATACAAACCTTAATCACAAATCCATTCTAGAGTTCATTACATTCAAACACTATTAGTTTAGCTACTCATGATTTTGACAAAAGAATAAATTACACAAGAAGATTTAAGTGTTGTAGACATGGTGTAGTTATCTTTCTCAAAATCTCAATGACTTCTTCCTTTGATAAATGATGTTGATCCAAGCCTTCTTCTCCAATGTTGCTACAAGCTTACTCCTCCAAGACCTCTTGATCCCAATTCCACTCAAAATGTTAAACACAATGAATCTCTATATGAATGAATATTACATGAATGATTTTCCAACTCAAACTCTTGGCTTTTATAAGCACCATCTTGTGAAATACCATATTAACAAATGCCCCATTTCCATGCTTGTTAGTTGAATCATTGTGTGCACATTCATGGTTGAGTTGGTTGAATCATTGTATACACATGATCATACTTCACTTCCATTGGTTGAGTTGGTTGAATCATTGTGTCCACATGCCAATTGAGGAGGAAATTGAGTTTTGGTGCAAAGAAGATGAGGTGTGAAAGTCGCTCAAAGGTTGTCAAAAAGCAAAAGTCTCCATTATTTCCGCCAAAAGAAGAAAATTTGTTGAGTGAGGAAAACACGGCCGTGTTCGTCAAATTTGACGAACACGGCCGTGTTTATAAACACGGCCAGGCCGTGTTTTCTTCGCAAAATCGGATTTTCCGACAGGTGTGCTTTTAAACAAGGTTTGGGCGTGTTTTTTCGATTGCGTGAAACACGGCCGTGCTTTGTAAGCACGGCCCGGCGTGTTTTTCTGCTTTTCTTGTTTTTCTTCCTTTTGAAGCATGGCCATGTTTTCCAACACACTAGGGGTGTGTTCTCGCACGAGATTGAGTCTTCTTGCCTTCTTTTTAGACTTTGTTTTGGTTTCTGTCAGTATTTTCATACGAAATCATACGAATTTGCTTCAAGTCTTAACCTTCATCATTCAAAACAAGCCAATGTGATTTTTCTTGATTTTATTGATTAATGAACTAAAAAGTTAGAAAAATTATCTAAAAAGGTTTAAGAAAATGTGAACAAAAATGCACTTATCAAACCGCCTCCAACTTGGAAATTTTGCTTGTCCTCAAGCAATTTTTAAAACAAAGAGTGGAGTTGAAAACAAAAATGAGGTATCTATTTTCACAATTTTGACATGTTTGAAGTAAATCGCTAACCTTTTTATTCCCGATCGAGCCAATCGATTCGTTCTTCCAAGTCAACCAATTTGTTAAAAAGAGGGTGAATTCAAGAATGGAATCGCTTAGTCATCACATTGTCATATCACAGAATTGTTAATCATTCGCTTAGACCAAATACAAGAATGTAATGATAAAAGGAGATGTTCAAAAACTCGGGTTTTTTTAAGTGCATATAATTATAAATTAGGACATTTTTTTGAGGTAAACTTCCACTAGGTTTAAATTTTGAATGCTTTCCAAAACTCATAGGGTGGTTTCCCATACTCATATTTGTCTTTGCCGTTTTACGTAAAAAGACAAACATGGGGCTCATGAATGCTCCTAGTTACTAAGCAAAGAACAAAAAGCAGAGGAGTATAACCTCGATTTGTCCTTTTTTATAAAAAGATATATTTTTTTTTCGATTTTCCGATTTTTTTCGATTTTTTTTAACCCGAATAATGATTTCTCCAACGATCATGACATAAAGTATTTAAATTTAAGCAAAATCCAAACTATTTTCATGACATTAAACTCTTTTGGCCGAATTCATCCTTTTACTAGAATCACACGGTTTTTAAAACATTTTGGCGATTTGAGTTCAAAAAGATGACTTTTTCGGAGAAAATTGGTTAAAACAAATTCACAAACAACTTATCGAATTGTAAAAAGAAATATCTCATGTTTATTTGCAAGAGATTTAAAAGTGCATAAAAAAATAAAACATCCACACAAATTAATTAAAAACGCAATCCCACACAAACTAAAAGAAAACAGTAAAAATTATCCAAATATGCTGATAAATCTCACCACCTCCAACTTCAAGGGTCACATTGTCCCCAATGTGAAGAAGGAGATGTGATACAGTCTAGATTAGAAAGCGAGAAAAAAAAATGAAACAAGAAAAAATACGACCTTCATTGTGGTGGTGGAAATGTCCTCATAAATATGCCATTGTTGGATACGATCCATCATGGCAAAATAGATCACCATTGGTCATATTGTTGTTGTTGCTTTGTTGTTGAAGATTCATGAAGAATTGTTGTTGTCGCTTCTTCAATTCGAGCGTAATGCCGCGTCATCATTTCCCCTTGGCGATCCAATAAAGCTCGCTGCTCCATTTGCTCCAAGCGAATGGCGTGGAGAAGAGATCTAGTATCATCCATAGGGGTTGATGGTTGCCTTGGTGGTTGTGACGCCGAGGGAGCATCAATATCCGGTTCCTCACTTTGATAGGCATCGTAAACCGAGGCCGGGCGGTGCGGGTAGTCGGAATGCATCCGGTTATCACCTTGTGGGTACATCATCTTCCAATTGTCCGGTCCCGAACCGTGCGAAAGGATCCGCAATGGATGTGTGTAGTCGTATTTTTGAACCTTAAAACATAACCCATCCCGCCCGTTGAATCATTCCCATAGCAATACAAGATTCAAAGTCGATCCGGTTGGTCCCCGGCTTGCTCAAGTCCTGCGAGGTTATAACCATAATGGATGGCAATAGGAGTAATAAGGCCACCAATAACGATTTTACCTCGGTTTTTTTGCTCACTTTGAGAAAATGCTTGGCGAGATAAGAACCCGTGTCACCAAAGAAGAATTCACCATTGACCATAGAAAATACAGCTCATCAAGTCGACGACTCCTTCGCTTTCGCCCGCCAAATAGTGTACTGAGAGCACCCGATGGATATAACGAAAGCAAGGATTGACAATGCATGAGGATTTTGATGAAGAAGGATTATATTCCACCATGCGTAATTGCTTGCCAAAATTGTCGATCACGGAACCCCAATGGCTTTATACGCAACCCATTTGTGGGTAAATCATAGATAGAATTAAATTCTCGCGAACGTGAGTTGGTGATCATTGTTGAAGAGCCGAAATGTGATTCGTCCTTCTTCGGGCCGTGTCGGCCAAGTAATCTCCGTCATAGAACTCGTAAATTCTAACGTGAGACGGATGTAGGTGGGTGTGGCTAGATTCATGAAATAGCCCCACCCAAGTTGATTGAACATCCAATCCACATCTCAGACGCAACCCGAGCCCATCCAAGGTAGGGTTATCCGAGAATCGTGTGTTAATGATGTGGCGTTGGGCCGCATTTACGATGGTATTGAGCTTCATGATCATCATCTCGGAAAGATATACCAAATGGGTTGGTAGGTACCGGTCAAGATCGATGCAGTGGCTCGGCGACCGCCGTGTGTGGGGGCCGCGAGGATGAAGCATCACCGGACGCCCTCGCTTTAGGCCCTGGGATTCCTATGTCAATATAAACTTACAACAACGTGAAAAACCAATTTAAGAGACATAAATAGTATCCCAAACATGAAAAGGCATCAATTTACTCAAAATTCCACCATATCAACATCTTTATTCAACAAGAATCCATCTTCACAAGCTATACACCCCATTTGCAACAATGATTTAACAACATCCATTTTTCAACAACATTTCAATAATAGCAATTCAATCAAAAACAAAGATATCTCAACAACAATTTAGGAACATTAATCATATGACTCCAAGTCTAACTCTTCAAATCAAGAACAAATGACCAATTCCTCAATTTAGCAAGATAAAAACATCACAAGAATAATTTCTCATAATTACCACAAGAACTAAAAATTACCACAAACAAACTCAATTAAACTCACAAAAATTCACAAGAAATATGTCATAAAAAGAAATTCATGATTTTACCATTAATATCAACTATCCAAATTTTATTAACCCTACCATTCAATTTTTTTTTAGGGCATGAAAAATTGGCAATACATATTCATGAATTTGCTAACTACAACATAGGATAATCTTCACAACAACACACAAATATACTAATTAAACAAATCAAAATTCAAATTGAAAGGAAAAGAAGAGAAGAGAAGAACAACACATACCTTGAAGACATTGTGAGGAGGAAGAGATGAGAGCCTTGTGATGTGAAAGTGTGTGGTGTGGGTGAAGATTTTGGAAGAAAAGAGAAAGAATTTGGTGATTTTGGGGTAGGGTTTGAGAAAAGGGGAAGAAAGGAAGAAGAAGAATGATGTTTGGGGAAGAAAATAGGGCCAAAAATCGGCCCCCTGTTTTTGTATGTACCGAACACGGCCGTGCTTTGAAAGCACGGCCAGGCCGTGTTCTGATGACGTGTTTCACCGCAAATTTTTTTATTTAAAACACGGGCGTGTTATTTAACACGCCCTGGCCGTGTTTTGTACGCGTTTTTCATCCCAAATTTTTTTATTTCGATTTAAAACACGGGCGTGTTATTTAACACGCCCTGGCCGTGTTTTGTACGAATTTTGACCCAAAATATTTTTTTTTTAAAAAACACGGGCGTGTTTAAAAACACGCCCAGGCCGTGTTTTCTGCGTGTTTTGCAAACATGGCCTGAGTTGAAGAACACGGCCAAGGTGTGTTCGTCAATTTATTGACGAACACGGCCGTGGGGATAAACACGCCAGGCCGTGTTTTTATTAATTTATTTTATTTTATTTTTTTTTAAAAAAAATTCACACAAAATACCGGGTTGCCTCCTGATAGCGCTTCGTTAACGTCGTATAGCTGGACCTGTTTTACCTCTACTCGTGTGGTGTATTTTGAGGGTCGTCAAGACGGATGGAATCTCGATAACTATCATCGATGGTGCCCCCAAAATAAAGCTTTAGACGATGTCCGTTCACCTTGAATGTTCCCATTTCCTTGTGCGTGATTTCAATAGTCCCGTAAGGGAACACTTGAGTAACAAGAATGGGCTTGACCACCGGGATTTTAATTTACCTGGGAATAGCCGAGTCGGGAATTGAAGAGTAACACTTGATCACCAGGTTGAAATTCTCTTGTTTGCTTAATGCGTTTGTCATGCCATTGCTTTGTTCGCTTCTTTGTAAATTCTCGAGTTCTCGTATGCCGAATTTCGCCATTCTTCGAGTTCGTTAATCTGCAATAAACGGTTATCTCCTCGCACTTGACAAATCATAATTAAGCATTTTAATAGCCCAAAAGGCCTTGTGTTCAAGCTCAACCGTAAATGACACCCCTTACCATAAACGAGTCGGTATGGAGTAGTCCCTATTGGCGTTTTGAAAGCCGTTCTATAAGCCCAAAGGGCATCGTCGAGTTTGAGGGACCAATCCTTGCAGAGTGTCCAACCGTTTTTTTCAAAATTCTTTTAATTCGCGGTTGGACACTTCAACTTGACCACTAGTTTGAGGGTGATAGGCGGTGGCGACTCGGTGTGTGACACCATATCGTTTTAGCACTTTGTCAAATTGACTATTACAAAAGTGAGTGCCTCTATCACTAATGATGGCTCGTGGAGTACCAAATCGGGTAAAAAGTTTTTTGAGAAAATGTACCACCACTCGAGCATCATTTTTAGGCAAGGCTTGAGCCTCTACCCATTTAGACACGTAGTCAACGACTACCAAAATGTATTTATTGCCAAAAGACGCGAAAATGGTCCCATAAAATCAATACCCCAAACATCAAAAATTTCGCAAACAAGAATACCGTTTTGGGGCATTTCATTTTTTCGAGAAATATTTCCTACTCGTTGACAATTATCACAAGTTTCAACATACCGTTTTGCGTCTTGAAAAAGTGTAGGCCAATAAAAGCCCGACTCAAGGACCTTTCGTGCCGTGGTATTCGCTGATAGTGCCCACCGGGGTCCTTTGTGACAATGATTCAAAATGGAGATCGTTTTCAGAAGTACGACACATCTTCGTATGATTTGATCCGCACAAATTCGGAAGAGGTGGGGATCGTCCCAAATATAGTGTTTGAGGTCCGAAAAGAATTTCTTCTTTTGTTGATGGGTCACTTTTCGGTAAAACTTTTCCTGCAAGATAATTAGCAAAATCGCAAACCAAGGATTATCAATTGAAATTGAGTTCAAGGAAAAGAGTTGCTCATCCGGAAAGAATCTTTGATATGTCCTTCGTGTTGCTTGTCGGTGTCGGAGTGCTCAAGCCTTGACAAGTGATCGGTGGGCAAGATTTTCGGCGCCCGCTTATCTTTGATTTCCACATCAAATTCTTGGAGTAAGAGTACCCATCGAATTAGTCGTGGTTTTGCATCATTTTTGTCAAGCAAATAACGTAAAGCGAGTGGTCCGTATAGACAATGACTTTGGATAGGATCAAATATGAGCGAAATTTGTCAAATGCGAAAACCACCGCAAGTAACTCTTTTTCTCGTAGTCGTATAATTGACCGAGCCGGATTCGAGTTTTGCTTGCGTAGTAAATTGGTCGGAAATGCTTATCTTTTCGTTGCCCAAGCACCGCACCTACCGCATAATCGCCGGCATCACACATGAGTTCGAATGGTTGAGACCAATCCGGAGCTACCATGATGGGAGAAGTGGTGAGCTTTTCTTTCAAAATATTGAATGCTTGAAGGCATTCATCATTGATATGAAAGACCGCATCCTTCTCCAAGAGGCGAGTGAGTGGCCGGGCAATTTTTGAAAAATCTTTGATGAATCGCCTATAAAACCCGGCATGCCCCAAAAGCTTCTGATTGCCTTCACCGAAGTGGGTGGAGGCAATTTGGAAATTGTCTCAACCTTCGCCTTTGTCAACTTCAATGCCCATGCAAGAAATTTTATGTCCCAAAACAATACCTTCTTGTACCATGAAATGACATTTTTCCCGATTAAGAACCAGGTTAGTTTCTTCACAACGAATGAGGACTTTTTAAGATTTGCAAGACAAAGATCAAATGAGTCCCCAAAACCGAAAGTCATCCATGAAGACTTCCATGATATCTTCTACAAGTTCGTCAAGATAGCAAGCATGCACCTTTGAAAAGTTGCCGGGTGCATTGCACAATCCGAAAGGCATGCGGCGATAGGCAAAAGTACCGTAGGGGCAAGTGAAAGTGGTCTTTTCTTGGTCCTCCTTTATCGGATCTGAAAATAACCTGACATGCCATCAAGGAAGCAATAATACAAGTGACCGGATAATCTTTCAAGCATTTGATCAATAAAAGGTAAAGGAAAATGGTCCTTGCGAGTAACATCATTGAGTCGCTTGCAATCGATGCAAACTCGCCAACCTCATTCCGTCCGCATTGGAATAAGTTCATTCTTTTCATTTGGTACCACCGCATCCCACCTTTCTTTGGAACCACTTGAATCGACTCACCCACCATCGAAAATCGATAGATGAGCCCAAAGATCAAGTAATTTGATTACCTCCGCCTTGACTACCTCTTTCATGTTTGATTTAAACGACGCCGTGGTAGAACAACCGCTTGAAATTTTCCTCCATCGTAATTTTGTGAGTGCAAAAGGAAGGATTTATCCTTGAATATCGGAGATTTTCCAAGCGATGGTTTTATGTTCCCCTGTAATATTGCCAACAATCTATCCTTTTGATGAGAAGATAAATTGGAGGAAATAATTACGGGAAGTTTGGCGTTCTCGGCTAGAAATGCATATTCCAAGTGTTCGGGTAACTCCTTCCGGTTCCAACAAAGTGGTGGATCCTCAATGGATGGTTTGATATGCCCCACCTGTGAGTTTTCAATTTTTTCGAACTCTTCTCGCTGCTCGTTGGTTCGTTTTCCTCCAATGCGAGTACCGATTCCCTAAGAAAGAGGTTTTCATCTCGATATACCCGCACTTTGAACAATACAAGTCTCCAAGAATTCGTTAGAAATCATGCTTGGTAGAGAATTTGTTATCTCCATATCGATAAGATCAATAGCAAAACAGAGTCATCTTTATCTATCGTATTTTTCATTGATGTAGCGATTTTAAAAATGACTTGTTCATCTTCGACTCTTAAAATTAGTTTACCATCATGCACGCTAATGATTGGCTTAGCGAAAGAGCTAAAAATGGACGCCCTAGATCAAGGGAACTTCGACATCCAGATGCATATCAAGAATTACAAAATCGACAGAAATATAAACTTATCGACTTTGACCAAAACATCTTCAACAATGCCTCTAGATACTTAATAGATCCGTCGCCTAATTGCAGGCTCATCCTAGTTGCTTTTGGCTCCCTGACCCATTTGTTTGAATAAATCATAAGGCATCAAATTAATGCTAGCCCCTAGATCGCCAATGCCCGATCAATCCAAATTACCGACATGACAAGGAATAGTGAAACTCCCCGGATCTTTGATTTTCTGAGGTAACTTGTTTTGCAAAATTGCCGAGCATTCCTCATTTAATTGCACCATAGATATTTCTTCAAGCTTCTTCTTATTTGAAAGAAGATCTTTTAGAACTTGGCATATTTTGGCATCCGTGAAAGGGCTTCAACAAAAGGAATATTGATGTGCAATTGTTTAAATAAATCCAAGAACTTACCAAATTGGTCGTCATGTTTGTCCTTACGCAATCGACTTGGATACGGAATAGGTGGTTGGAATTCCTAGTACCATTTTCTTTGTTTCCTTGATACCGTTCGTCTTTTTGTTGTATGGGTGTGGGTTTGTCCTTCGGCATCCGTGATTTCGCCTAGCTTTGTTCCACTCCTTGAGTAATTGCTTTTACCCGCTTCTCTTGGATTTGGTTTGGTGTTGCTAGGTAAGCTCCCTTGTGGCCTTTCGGAGATCATTTTGGCAATTTGACCAATTTGATTTTCCAAGTTGCGAATAGATGCTTCTTGGTTCCTTAAGGATGTTTTGGTGGCCGTGAAACGGGTTTCCGTTGTTTGACGAATTTGGGACAAGAAGTCCTCCAAACTTGGTTTTCGCGTTGGAAACCGGAGGTGCAGTGACAATTGGGAAGTGCGTTTGGATTAAAGCCTGTTGACCTTGATTTCCCCAACTAAAGTTCGGGTGTTGACGCCAACCTGGATTATAAGTGTTACTGAAAGGATTATTTTGAAAGGGTCGAGATTGATTACCTAGATAATCCACTTGTTCATGCGGCGGTATCGCGTGAGGGCAATCTTGGTGGTTGTGTGATCCTCCACAAGTCTCGCATGAGAAAGCTTGTTGTGGTGGTGGTTTTGGAGCCGCCAACCCGTCGATTTTCTCGAGTCGAGCTTCGACTGTGCGGCTAGTGTAACCACCGCGTCCGTATTATATACTCCCACCGACTGTTGGTTTTTCCTCGCACGGGATTGCCATTGATAGCCATTCATGGCCATTCCTTCTATGAGATCTTGGGCGGCTTCGGTGTTTTATTGTTCAATGTTCCCCCGCCGCAAAGATCGATCATCTGCCTTTGTTGATGAGAGCAACCCATTGTAAAATGTTTGGACTTGCATCCAAATGGGAAGACCATGATGTGGGCATTTTCGCGAAATTCTTTGAATCTCTCCCAAGTGTCGTACAAGGTTTCATCGTCCTCTTGAGTGAATGAAGAGATCTCATTCCTCAATCGTGCGGTTTTAGCGGGTGGGAAATACTTTAGCAGAATTTTTCCGCCATAATGCTCCATGTTGTGATTGTTCCCTTCGGTAAAGTGTTTAGCCATTGTTTAGCCCGTCCCCCGAGAGTAAATGGGAACAAGCGTAGACGGATGGCATCGTCGGAGACTCCATTTATTTTGAAAGTATCGCAAATTTCGAGGAAATTCGCGATATGATTATTTGGATCTTCGTCCGGTAGTCGTCAATCGCACAAATTGTTGCACCATTTGAATGACATTCGGTTTGATTTCAAATTATTGGTCGCAACAAATGGGCCTTACGATACTAGACGACGCGTACCATCCATAGATGGCTTGGCGTAGTCGCATACGGTTCTTTGTTGTTCATCCGCCATATCGGGATCCTTGCTTTCGTTAGTATCCTCCTCGTGATCTGTCTAATACTTTCCTCCTCGTGTTTGCTACCGGCGGTCTCGCGCTTCCAAATTCGGCGACGAGTAGGCATGCACTCGTGGTAAACAAGGAGGATAAGTATAATCCAAGACTTACAAAGATAGATACCTAGAAAGACAATTAATGAAAATAAAAAAAATGATTAAATTAACAAAAATAAGGTGTTCTTAATATTACAATCCCGAACGGCGCCAAAAACTTGATGGCTCAAAAGCTACTCTAGAAAACCATAGGCAAGTGCACCTATCGTTTTGTAGTATAGATTATTAGTCTTGAGTGTTATTCCCACGAGAATTATAAGTACTAATAATTACCGTCTTTTTGTTATCTAATCTAGTAATTTTCGAGTTTTGTTTGTTAAAATGAAAAATGAAAAATAGAGAATTTAAGATAATTGCAACTTACAAAAAGAAATCAAATAAAAATAGATTGTAGAATGAGAAATCAAGAGATAGAAATGTGTTGAATGTAAATCCCTCTAGAATGTTTTTGTGATTCAATTAAGATAAAAATACAACCATAAGCCCTTACAAAAACCAACCTCTTTTAATAAAATCTCATGTTATGTGGACCGTAGAAATTCCCGATTTAAGTTAAACCCTTTCTCAAGGCGAAAAACTCCTAATTTCAAGTTGATTAACTCAAATCTCTTTCTAGTTAAAACCCCTAAAATTGCATTATAACGATTTATGAATTCCCATATTAGGTTTGACCCTAATTCGGAAGATTTATGTTGTCCTATATCTAGGATTGCATGCAACTCTTTTCACTTATATAGGTTTTTTTCCCACCATAAATCTCTCGATTATCCGATGAGGAATAGATATCAAATTAATATACCTAAAATATCAACTTGAATGAAATAAACATGATATAAGTGAATCACACAAGACATGAGAATTTTATTAAAAACATACAAACCTTAATCACAAATCCATTCTAGAGTTCATTACATTCAAACACTATTAGTTTAGCTACTCATGATTTTGACAAAAGAATAAATTACACAAGAAGATTTAAGTGTTGTAGACATGGTGTACTTATCTTTCTCAAAATCTCAATGACTTCTTCCTTTGATAAATGATGTTGATCCAAGCCTTCTTCTCCAATGTTGCTACAAGCTTACTCCTCCAAGACCTCTTGATCCCAATTCCACTCAAAATGTTAAACACAATGAATCTCTATATGAATGAATATTACATGAATGATTTTCCAACTCAAACTCTTGGCTTTTATAAGCACCATCTTGTGAAATACCATATTAACAAATGCCCCATTTCCATGCTTGTTAGTTGAATCATTGTGTGCACATTCATGGTTGAGTTGGTTGAATCATTGTATACACATGATCATACTTCACTTCCATTGGTTGAGTTGGTTGAATCATTGTGTCCACATGCCAATTGAGGAGGAAATTGAGTTTTGGTGCAACAAGATGAGGTGTGAAAGTCGCCAAAGGTTGTCAAAAAGCAAAAGTCTCCATTATTTCCGCCAAAAGAAGAAAATTTGTTGAGTGGAGGAAAACACGGCGTGCTTTAAAAGATGGCCAGGCCGTGTTCGCAAATTTAACGAACACGGCCAGTGTTTATAAACACGCCAGCCGTGTTTTCTTCGCAAAATTGGATTTTCCGACAGGTGTGCTTTTAAACAAGGTTTGGGCGTGTTTTGCGATTTGCGTGTGGAAACACGGCCGTGCTTTGTAAGCACGGCCCGGCGTGTTTTTCTTTTTTCTTGTTTTTCTTCCTTTTGAAGCATGGCCATGTTTTCCAACACACTAGGGGTGTGTTCGCACGAGATCGAGTCTTCTTGCCTTCTTTTAGACTTTGTTTCTTCGTATTTTCATACAAAATCATACGAATTTGCTTCAAGTTTTAACCTTCATCATTCAAAACAAGCCAATGTGATTTTTTTGATTTTATTGATTAATGAACTAAAAAGTTAGAAAAATTATCTAAAAAGGTTTAAGAAAATGTGAACAAAAATGCACTTATCAAGCCTCCACAAAAACCAAGGGTTGGAGGTCTAAATATTTTTATGTTTCACAAGAGTGTCCTTGGGGCTTTCCTTCTGAGTGGAACTATAGTGACTCTCTTCCTTCCCCGCCTAAGCTTAATAAAGATGAAAAACAAGCTATGTTGGCTCTTATTATCCGAGGTCCCGTAAGCTTAGATGAGCTTATCACTGAAGATAACTTGATAGCAGCAGGGCTTAGTCATTTTCACCCCTCCTTGGCCGTAGACCTTAGTATGGACTTGCTACTTTTACTTTGTTCTTTCATATGTATCTTTACCACTCAGCTGATGTCTCCCTCTTTTGTTCCGCAGGAATGGAGGTTAACAAGGCAAGAAAGATAGACAGGACCAAGATCTTGGCTAGAGCAGCTCAGAGACAAGCATCCGGTCAACCTTCAAAAAGAATCTTACTCCCTCATTCTGGGAAGTCCAAACCTATGCCTAGGCCTCCGACTTCTCTTTCAGACCTCGGTGCGCATGAGGAAGGAGAGTTCGAGATCCTCGCTTTGGTGCCAAGGACCTCGATGCACTTATGATTGACAACGTGGACCATGGATCTGGGAGCGGCGGGGGTCATTCACTTACTAAGTTTTTCCCTGAGTGGAATGTATACGAAGGTGATTCCATGTTCAACCGAAACACTGCTATAGAGATGATGTCCAATCTTTTGCCTCCCGGCGATAAGACCAAGGTCGTAGAAGCTACTTCTGAGGCATTGTCATACGATGGCTATGATCTTCTAGCCAAGGTATTATTCCTTCTCAATCTTGAGCATATTTTTGCTAAGCATTTTTTACTAATCACTTTTCATATTTCAAATTAGTCCTTACTCACCAAGGTATGGTGTCCAAGATCAACCATGGATCCAAGAGGATTAAGGAGCCGATCCTGGAGCCGAGAGTGAGAGCAATCATAGGCATCGATCGAGATAGCGTTGGACAAAAAGACGGTGAAGTGAATCGTTTGATCGAGAGTCTTGCGTTCTTTGAGTTGAAGATAGATGAAGCATCTCGGCCAAGGTCGGTGAGACCAACCAAAGAGTCGACGAGGCCAACCGGAGGGGTCGATGAAGCAATAAAAGCCAAGGAAGCCATGGAGGAAACACTTTTAGACCATTGGTTAGACGGGTTTGACGTTTGCAAACGCATAGTTCTCACTATTGATCCGCCTTTGATGTTAGCCGTTTGGTTCCTTCGTTCCCATTCTATCAAGGCGGTGGTCCAAATGATGCCGATGACCCGACGCTCACCGATTGGTCCTTCGACCGATGTAGTTTATGTACTAAGTTATGAGACTTGAAATGTTGTAACGCTATGGCTTGTAAGACTATGTGTGATGTTTGCTTCGTATGAATTGATCAAAACGCATTTTGAAATTTGCCAAGCTCTTACCATAATTTTCTGAATTGTCCCTTGATGTTTCTGAGTTGAAAGATATCCAATTGTATGAAGTTTGGAGGAGTCCTTAGCCTTGTGGTTCAGGTCATCCCCTTACTTGGCCGATAAAGGCCTCAATTATTCTATCTTAGGAGATCAATCCAATAGACGAATAATTGAATCTGGATAATTTCCAGATTGTTTCCAAGGAGTTTTTTCCGCGGTTGCTAGCTGGTTGATCAGTCCAGGCGTCACCACTTCTCCTTAGAGCCTAAGCAAGGTTAGGACTTTATTTCCAAGGATTGATCCTTGGAATTAATATCAAACTTTGGGATTACTCATCCCTTTCGATAGGGGCAGTGGTCTTCCTCTGCAATCCTATCTTTGAAATTGGCAATGGTTGTCCATTGCAATCCTATGTTATCCAGTTGGTTCCAAGAATCATTTATAAAAGG
Source organism: Rehmannia glutinosa (assembly GCA_016081115.2). NCBI lineage: Eukaryota > Viridiplantae > Streptophyta > Magnoliopsida > Lamiales > Orobanchaceae > Rehmannia > Rehmannia glutinosa. Next base: position 250,934 of record JABTTQ020000048.1, on the reverse strand, counting down.
AAATAAAACTTTTATTTGCAACTTGAAATAAATTTGGTAACAAAGAAATTGTTTAACCTTGGTACTAAAGAGGAATCAAAGACAAATAAAAATACTACCTATCCTATCGGTAATATCTCCTCGGATGCTCGGATTCCAAGATCTAGGTATATGCTTGCCCCCGATATCTTCTAACCCGTATGTGCCTTCTTTCACAACTTTACGAATTCGATAAGGGCCATCCCAATTAGGGGATAACTTGTTGTGCCTTTCTTGGTATTTGAACCGAGCTTCCTAAGGACAAGGTCACCGGGCGAAAGTATTGAGACTTGACACGATCATTGTAATATTTGGCCACCCTTTGGCGATAAGCAACCATCTTGACCCCGCTCTTTCTCTATGCTCGTCAATGAGATCAAGGTTAACCCCGAGTCCCTCCGCGTTCTTGTCTACCTCAAAGTTCTCACTGCGAGCTTGGAAGTCCAATCTCTACTGGGATGACCGCCTCTGAGCCAAAGCTCATGCTAAAAGGGGTCTCTCCTGTAGAAATTGTCTTTGGGGTCGCTTCGATAAGCCCACAACACTTCGGGAAGGATGTCGGCTAGAGACCCTTAGCTTCATCCATCCGCGTTTTGAGCCTCGCGAGATGGTCCTATTTGTCACCTCGGCCTCGACCATTCGACCGTGGATAAAGGTCTTGAGGTGGTCCTTGGGTTGATCTTTGAGGCTGCGCGCAAAACTCGCGAAACCGCTCATTATCAAACTATTTTTCATTATGCGTGACAATTGCCTTGAGACTCCAAAGCGACAAACTATGGACTTCCATACAAAGCTTTATTTGCTTTTCAATGATGTGAGCCAAGGGCTCACTTGACCACTTTGTGAAATAATCTATAGCCACAACTAGGAACTTTCTTTGCCCGGTGGCTTGAGGAATGGTCCCAAGATATCCATTCCCCATACCGCAAGAGGCCAAGGAGTGAATATCGAAGACATCGGGTATCCGGGAATGCATGATATTGGCATGCCTCGACAATTCTCACACTTTTTGACAAAGTTCGTAGCATCTTGCCTCAAGGTCGGCCAATAATACCCCTGCGCTTTATGATTACTTGAGCTAGAGCTCGCCCCCAGTGATTGCCACATACTCCTTCGTGTACTTCTCGAGAGCATAGTCCGCTTCACTAGGGCCGAAGACATCGAAGGTAAGGAATATTATATGAACGTTTGTACAGATGATCACCAATGTGTACCGAAAGCCGAGCGATACACGATTCTCCTAGCTTCTTGTTTGTCCTCGGGCAGCTTTCCTCCTTTAAATAATTTGTTATAGGGTCCATCCAACTAAGCTCTTGGTCCACACTCATAACTTGATCTTCTTCAATCTTTGCGGGTGGGAAGGATCTCAACGCATCTTGTCTTGATCGATTCATGATAAGGTGAAGTTGCGAGCTTAGATAACGATCGCTTTGGCATTTTTCGTTCGCGGGACATGTTGTATTCTCAAGTAGTCAAGTGAGCTATCGAGATCCTTCACCTTTCTAAGATACTTGACCATTGTGGTATCCCCGGCCTCATAATCTCCTTTGACTTGATGAACCACTAACGAGAGTCACTATAGATTCCACTTGCTTGCTCGACCTCTAATATTATCTTTAACCCAATAATTAGAGCTTCGTACTCACCATTGTTTGATGTCTTGAAGTCAAATCTTAAGGCATAATCAAAGACATAGCCCTCGGGGGCTTGTCAAAGTTAGGCAGCGCCACTCCTCCCCTGGTTTGAAGAACCATCGACATACAAGGTCCGGATGTCTTTGCCTTCGGTGTCGGGGTTGGGCTCATTCTCGATTCTTGGTGGTTTTGACAACCTCGTCATTTGGCAATGCATTCCACTACGAAGTCGGCCAAGACTGGGCTTTGATAATGGGTCGAGGTCGGAATTGAATGTCGAATTCGCTAAGCTCAATGGACCATTTTACTAACCTCCCTAAAGTCTCGGCTTTTGAAAGATTTGCTTCAAAGGTTGGTCGCTGAGCACCACCACAAGATGCGTGCTGGAAATATGGTCTCAACTTATGAGTGAGACCACTACTATGAAAGCCAACTTCTCGATCTTTGGATAGCGTACCTCGGCACCTCTAAGGACTCGACTTACATAGTAAATTGGTTTTAAAGTCCATTTTCTTCTCTAAGCAATACGAAACTTACAACCGCATCCGAGGCTCCAAGATACAAGTATAACACATCTCCCGTTGGGGCTTTGTCAAGAGTGGAGGAGAGCCCAAGTATGACTTTAGGTCCTCGAAAGCCCTCTGTTAATCATCGATCCATGAGAATTCCCTCGCATTCCTTAGAATCTTAAAAATGGTAAGCTATTCTCTGCAGATTTAGATAAGAAAGCGGCTAAGGGCCGCCAATCGTCCCGTAAGTTTCGAACATCTTTCCTTGTTTGGGAAGGTTCATGTCCGCCAATGCTTTGATTTTACGTGGTTGGCTTGATCCTCGTTGAGTAACCATATAGCCAAGGAATTTTCCGGAGGTTACACCAAAGGAACATTTGCTAGGGTTAAGTTTCATCTTGTAATACCTTAACACCGCAAAAGTTTCATTTTAGGTCCGCAATGTGGTTCTCTGCCCGTTGGCTCTTCACCAACATATCGTCCACGTATACTTCCATATTTCGTCCAATCTGACCTTTGAATAGTTTGTTCACCAATCTCTGGTAAGTTGCCCCTGCATTCTTCAGTCCGAAGGGCATGACCTTGTAACAATACAAACCTCGCTCGATGATAAACGAGGTCTTTGCTTCATCATCCGGATGCATTCTTATTTGATGGTATCCCCAAATGCATCCATGAAGCTAAGGAGTTCACATCCACCGTGGGCATCTACCATTATTGGTCAATTCTTGGGAGGGAAAGCTATCCTTTGGACATGCTTTATTTAAGCTCGTAAAGTCTATGCACATTCTCCAATTGCCATTGGATTTATGAACTGAACAACGTTTGACAACCAAATGGGGTAGTCAACCTCTCTTATGTAATCGGCGTCGAGCTTGTCCACTTCCTCATTCATGGCCTGGATTCTATCCTGCGAAACTCCTTTTCTTTTTTTTTACGGGTGCAAGTCGGGGTTCATATTAAGTTTATGAACTATGACATCGAGGATCAATCCCGGCATGTCGGATGGACTCCATGCAAATACGTCGGCGTTTCACTTCCCCAGGAATCGGATAAGCTTTGTTCGCATGCGTCTTCATCTAGCAAAGACCCAATCTTCACAACCTTTTCCTGGTTCCCTTCATAAAGTGGAATAAAACTAGGTCTTCCACTTAGTTCACCCGACTTTTGACCTTTATCTTCGGCTCCAAACTTTCAATAGCTAACGTTTAGAAGATTTTGTCTTTCTTTTGAGTGAAGCAATGTAACATTGTCTTGCCACTCCTTGGTCTCCTCGGACTCGTCCAACACCATGCTTAGTGGGAACCGCATGAGCATATGGTATGTGGAAACAATAGCCCTCATCTTATTCAATCCTGGTCGTCCGAGGATGACATTATAACTAGAGGTACCCTTACAACCGAAAATCAATCATAACCGTTGTCTCCGAGGTCGTCGTTCCCGACAGTGAGCGGGAGAGTAATTATTACTTACGGTTCCACGGCCTCCCCCGTGAAACCAACCAGTGGAGTTTTCATAGGCTTCAAAAGTTCTCTACCAAGTCTCATTTTCTCAAAGGCATCATAGAACAAGATGTCGCCGAACTTATATTATCCACCAAAACCCTCTTTACCTCATAATTGGCTATGGTCGGGCTAACAACCATAGGGTCATCATGAGGGTAAGGATTCCTTCCAAATCTTCATCGGTGAATGTAATAGATTCATATGTCCGGGTCTCTTTCCTCATGTGTCTTCGTTTGAGGTTGTCTAGCATATGATTTTCTTGCGAGTTGCTTTCTCCTCCCGAAAGCCCTCCCCCGCAATAACGGCTATGACTCCATTTTTGGCGGATGGTCTCTCTCGGACTTCTACCCCTTTGGTTCGGCATATTGGGACTTCATTCCCTTGGATTTCTTTCTTTAGGCGGAGGACTTCCTCGGTTGTTGGCCACAAAACTACCAAGATAACCTCTTCGTATCAAGTCCTCAATTTCATTTTTCAAAGTTTCGCGATCTTGATGTCGTGACCATGGTCGCGATGAAATCTGCAATACTTGTCACGACTTCTCTTATTGGCGGGGTTCTCATTTTTAGGGCCACTTGACGTAATCCTTATCTCGATGTACATCAAAATTTCATTCTTAGATGTGTTCAAGGAGTGTACCTCTCGAACCTCGGAGGTTAGCTCGATCCTTCGAGGAACTAGTAGTGTCGACAACCTATCCCATACTTTCTTCTTCTTCGCGTTTTCATTATCGCCATTCTCGTCTTTCTTTCTCTTTTTTTGTCTAAAGACTCACGTTCAACCTCTATCCCTACCTTGACATTTCTTCGGCGTTGATATACTTTTTGCCCTATTAAAGAGGTCCGCCAAGGTCGGGAGGCTTTTTTGCCAAGGAAAAGGCAAATCGTGATGTTTTTCGGACACCATTCATAAGCGTTGCCAAGGCCACGATTGGTCAAGATCCTCGATCTCGAGGGCTTTTTTGTTGAAGCGATGAAGTCTCTCTCAAAGATTTATCCTGTTTACGACGGACACCCATAAGATGTGCCGGTGCCTTTGCCGCTTCGAAGTGGTTGAGGAACTCTTGAGCAAATTGCTTAAAAGATGAGATGGATGCCGCAGCAACGATGAGAACCAAACCCTTGCACTTTTTCTTAACGTGTGAAAGAAACGCCGACATTTGATGGCGTCGGTCTCCCCCATGGAGCATCATATGAGCTTGAAAATTCTCAAGATGATCTCGAGGGTCCGGTTCCATCATAATTCTCCATCCGAGGCATCTTAAAGCTGGGGGAATTTCTTCCCTCATGATACCTTCAACAAAGGGAGATTCAGTGGGGAAAATAGGTTAGTGCTCGGCTTCCCGACTTCCTTCCACATTACCCCTAACTTTTCATTCATCTCTTCCAATTTCGGTTTAAGGTTGTTCTCTTCAACGATCTCGAGGGCATGGCTAATTTCTTTCTCTTTATTAGGCCTATTACCCAAGACTCTTCTTTGTCAATGAGTCCTCTCATTAACAATTTCGATTCGCGAAGGTCTTCCATCTTTTGTAGACGTTGAGCGTCTCCGTCGGGATTTCTTGATCATCCCAAGGCCTACGTTCGTGAATAGGATCATCCTCGTGTCTTGATGCGCGAGAGTTAGCACGACTACCCTCGGCATGTTCCGTAGGTGACGTTCAACATGCGTATTCCGACTATTCTCGTTATTCCTCTTCCGTGGTGCCATTATTGCTCGGATCTAGTCGTCTTTCCCACGACGGCGCCAACCGATGAAGTATAAAAATCAAGGACTAATCGAGGACTTACGGCGCCAGGAGAAATCCGAAGTCGGTCAAAGTTTGAACGATTGATCCCAAGATCCGAGGTTGACCGGACGTTGGCGTAAACCTCCAAAAAAGTAACCCCTGGTGGTCCCCAGGGGTAGATATTCGATCTTAAGTTAGTGTTTGCTCGTAGAGATTATGAGTAGTGAGTTTTTCGTATCCCCTTACCTGAGCCCGATCTTCTTTTATAGACTTGGTTGCCTACCCGCGAGACTCCTCCCGAGGTTAAACTCCTTAGTTATTCTTCCTGGGTTGGACTCCTTAGTCGATTAAGATAAAGTCTTACCACCGGATACTCCTCGGTCGGTTAAGATATGTCTTATCTCCGGATAGTCCTCGGTCCGTTAAGATAGGTCTTATCTCCGGATAGTCCTCGATCAGTTAAGATAGGTTTTATCTCCAAATAGTTGTCATCTTAATGGTACACGTGTCACATCCTCATAATGCCACGTGTCATGTTCTCACAATGCCACGTGTCGATGTCGAATTATCCTCATCGGGTGATAACATATTTTGGTGATAATTTTGCCGAGGAGAAAGGGCATTTTGTTTTGTATTTGTTGCTACAGGCAAATAAATCTCCATGGTGAACCATAAAAAAGAAATACTCGGAGCGGCAAGGAAACGGGAGATTTAACGGGGTTTGAGAGAGACTATTTTTCTAATAAATAGAATGACTTTAATTATAGGACACTTGTCACCATATGATGAGTGGAACAAGGAGTGGAATAGATATAATGGAATAGGAGATCCGAACCCCAAATTTATAGGGCAAAAGTTAAATAGATAACAAGAAACAGCTGTTCCTATTCTACAAACGTTAAAAACCTACTAGTTTTAGAGCTTGAATCCAATATTATAACTTAAAAAGATAAAGAGGACGATTGTCTATCTTGTCGAGATTTTTAAATAATGATGTAAAAACACAAACAAATAGGAAAAATACCCAAACCTACTTCTACTACCCATTAATCAAGGTGCAACCCTCTTAGTTTTCTTGAGAAGTCCAAAATCTACTGTTTCTAAGAGAAAACAGAGAGCCCCAGCTTCCCCACTTTATAGTTCGCTGTTCTCTGATTTTCCATCGCTCAATGTTTTCCCATTCACTCCAACCAGCTCAGTGTCGAAAACCAGTGTTGCTCCCCCTGCAAACATTAACAGGTAAATATAAGCAATAAAATTGACAGTTGATCCCTTGGCCTCAGATTTATGAGAAAAGATGGGAAAAAGGAAACTTAGCTAAGTAATTCTAGGGGGTGTTCGGCTAAACTTATTTAAAAAAAAATTATAAGCTCCTACTTGTTATAAGCTATTAAGCTATTATATCTTATTTGTGAAAATAAGTTGGTGAAGTGTTTAAACTAAGACGATGTAGCTTTTAAAATGTTAATAATGACTTTTGTAATTAAAAGAGTTGCAATTAGAGGAGGTTGTTAAATATGATCTTTTTTTTTGTTTGTTTTTTGGAAAAAAAGATGGGATACCCTTACCTTTTTAAAAACATATTGTAAGCTCCTAAACAGCTTTTTTAGTATCTTATTATAGGTTGTTTCAGAAAAAATTTACCAAACAAATTTAGGAGTGTATAAACTCTCAAACAACTTTGATTTTACTCCAAATGCAGAACTGCAAAATCTTAAAAGTATCATAGTATATGCCAATTAGTTTGAAGCATTAACGAGATTTCTTAAGGAAATTACTTCAAATATAAAATCGAAGAGCATATCGACTCTTATTGACTTAAATGATATGCAAAATACAGAGCATATGGACATTGGAGTAAATAACATTATGTACACTTATCCATTTCACCTGGCATTACCATGCATCAGACAAAATTAGTACAACTTGGAAAATTAAGTTCATTACCTGGGATGGTTGGCGGGGACCCTTGGTCTCCATACCCAAGTTTAGAAGGAATTTTCAACTTCCGTTTCTCTCCCAAGCACATCCCAAGTAGTCCTTGATCCCATCCTGCAAAACAACATTTTCATTTGATAAACTAATAAAATGAAAAAGGTACTTTTTAATCTGGACCTAAATTTTCAAGTATTGCTGTGAATAGTCTGCATGGATATTTAAAGGATTAAACTTTTTAAGGGCTTTGCCCTTCTCATTAGTTGCATATTGATAAATGGGAATCAGCTGGTAAAGGTTTCCACCTTGTCAAATTTATAAAGGATAATCCATTGCTAGAGATATTTTCTGAACATTCCATAAAAGGTCTGAGCTCATTTATTGCTTTCGGTGTAACTCAAATGGTACACATTAATATACAGCCTTACAAAAGTCCCTCCTCACTGCCTTGAGGATTGACTTACCCTAAAAATGACTTAATTGCAAAATGAGGACAATAACTATACCCCAGTGGCAAAGAAGGAACTAAAGCCTTGTTTGTTTATGTTTCCAAGAGCCTCTTTCCATTTTCCAACTATTCATAAAAGTGGAATCATGTTTGTCCATAAAATTTCCAATGGAAATCATCATTTTCATTTTCTATTTTTCACATAAAACATCATCTCAAACCTATAATTTCTATTCTCCAACCTATACACTACCCTACACCACTTATCAATCACTATTCTCATATTTTAACCCGATTATACATGTGGGACCCACAACTATCAACTCTATCGACTTAAAATATTACTATTTTTAAATTATATCTATCGATGGGACCCACCACCTACAATCTTACAAATATAATATTATATACTCAAATTAAAATATTGAAAGTGGACCCCACCACTATCAATTTTTCAATTATTATATACATAAAATAATATTTCAAAACTACTCAACCAAACACAATCTCATTTCTAACCCTACATAAAACACATTTCAATTCATTCATCCAAACATAATTCCAATTTCCACACGAAAACCAATAAATTCTCAAAATTCTATTTCCAACTCCAGAAACTGGAAATGGACCATGGAAACATAAACAAACAAGGCCGCGGGTTTTCAATTTAGGACAATAACTTTAAAATTTTGGCGAATTGAGGATAAATTTAGCGCAAATTGCCCAATTCGGGTTAATTGCCACTTGAACCTCAATGTTGAGCCCAATTCCCCAAATTTAGGTTAATTGCTTATGACACATAAAATAAATCTAAAAATTATTTTAAAATTTATAAATAAATATGAAAATCATAAAACCAATTTAAAAATCTAAATATACAAAAGTAAATGTGATAATTATTTTAAGAATTTACAAATTAAAGATTAAAATATAAATATATGAAAAAAATCTGAAAAATACAAAAATAAAATTGTTAATATTTTTTTAATAAATCTTAAAATAACTAAATGAAATTTAAAAACGTGAAATAATATTTAAACAGTTAATTAATATATCACAAAATACCGAATAAAATTTGAAATTATTTGAATAAATCCAAGAACTATAAATATAAAATCTAAATATTGTTTAGTAAATTTAAAATTTGTTTAAAAATAGAAAAATTGTTTAAAGTAATTTCAAATTACCAACGAATAATTGAATGCTTAAAGATATAAAAAATATATTTTAAAATATAAATAAAATAATTTTTTGAATTCAATATATTTTTCAGATTTATTTATACTTTCAAATTTTAATTTGTAATTTGGAATTATTTTAATGTTTAAATTTTAAATATTAGATTTAATAAATAATGTTTATGGATTTATTCAAATAATTTCATAATCTATTCAGTAATTTTGCATATGTCAGATACTTTTTAAATCTTGGGTCACATTTTCAAACTTCATTTAGTTATGTTAAGACTTATTAAATATTTTTTATAATTTTATTTTTCATATTCTCCAGATTTATTGTCGTATATTTACATTTTAAATGTTAATTTTGTATTCTTAAATAATTATCAAATTTATTTTGTATATTTAGACTCAACTTGTTAATTTGTAAATTTTTAAATTGATGTTAAGTTTTTCAGATTTATTTTTAAATTTTTAAAATAATATTTACACTTATTTTACGTGAAACAAGCAATTACCCTAAATTTTGGTAATTCGGGTTCAACATTGATGTCCAAGTCGCATTTAGCCTAAATTGGGTAATTCGGGCTCAATTTGTCCTCAATTCGCCAAAATTTTAAAGTTAGTGTCCTAAGTTGAAGGCCGCAAACTTAATATCCTTCTTTGCCACTGGGGTATAGTTAGTATACTCATTTTGCAATTAAGCCCCTGAAAATATCAGTACTTTCTCTGAATAATGTGATAGTGATACCATTTCTTTATTAATAATTTTTTACCCTAAATTTTCTAAAAAGTTCATTTTGACCTGCAATGTCACTCTGTATGTTACTATAAATACTATATCAGGACATGTACAAGTATAAAGACATACATCAATAATATCAGGGACTAGGGGTGGCAAATTGTGTTATCGTGTCGTGTTCGTGTCACACTATCGTGTTTTCGTGTTATCTATTTTATTTGATCTTTAATATAATAATAATTGAAAATTTAAATTAATTTTCAATTTCGTGCTCATATCATGCTATCGTGTCGCGGCCTTATCGTGCTTTTTGTCTCTGTAATCGTGTTTGTAATCGTGTCGTGCTCGTGTCGTGTCACTCATTGCCACCCCTAATCGGGACAAGAAAATGCAATTATCTAACTCAATTACACAAGAGAAACTTACTTGACAGTTAAAAAAACAGGATAAAAGCTAAAGGAAGGAAGGAGTGATGTAAAGGCTAAGAGATACTGACCTTTAATCACTTGACCACTACCAAGTTCAAATTCAATTGGATCCCCCCTTTCAAAGCTGGAATCGAAAACAGTTCCATCTGTAAGCTTTCCCTGCAAACGCCGTCACAAGTTACATCAGCAGAACATATTCAACCTTGTTGGGGAAATATAGACCATTCAACCAACCAGATTAATTAACAGTCACAGGAATCTACTACTTTTTAAGAGTCCCTAAATGGCTTGCCATACAAAATTAAGTTACGTCTCTTCACGTCAAATGCTTACTAAATGTTCCATGTAAGAAAATAAGATTAGCACATATTTATGCTCTCTTGATTTAAGGAATAAACACACACACGTGATTTTCTTCTTTAACTTCAAGATTTGTACATCGGAAATTCATTTAGCCTTCAAATTTACTAAGAGGGCTCTCTTTTCAGTTTTGCACATTGTTACAGTCGGCATGAAAGCCTCAGCGGACATATATGCAGCTTTTACCACACATGCAAAATGGATATTCACAACTGGATGCCATAATCTCTAGGTGACATCCAACATCCTCACAGCCACCCTACTATCATCAGAAAATTTCTACCACAGAAAAGCAAATAGAATCTGCAATACTTTTCACAAAACAACAGACTGATATTGGAAATTGCCATGGACAACATGACTTTCGCAAAACCAAGGCATTTAAGAGCTCAATATACATGCAACAAAAATTTGCAGAACGCTTGACTTCAATGATATGCAGATGAGATGAATGCTTTGTTAATAACTCTCATCCTCTTTTTTATGTTGTGTTCGGTTTCGCTTGGGGGAGGGGATGTTAGAAAAGAAGCTGTGATTCCACTGACCCTGTAGTGTACTTTTACGCTGTCCCCTTTGTGAGCTTGAACTTCACAAGTCTTGGGCTTGTACTGCAGCAAAAAGCAAGATCAATTTCAATATAATAGAAGAAAGTGTTGGATATAATGCCATTAAATGGCCCGTATTAATGAATGTAAGTTTTAACTTGAATGCTCCTCTTTGATGGCTAAGAGGAGATGAAAGATGTTAAAACTGGGAGATAATTAATCCCTCTTCCTCTGCCATAAATGAGAAAAGATGATAACTCTTCTCTTTAATATGAAAAGAAATAAATGTATAGAATATTATTATAAAAGGAGAGAGTTGTGGAGTCTTCTATCGATCAAAAAGAAGTGAAAAGAAAAGGCAAGGAGGAAGATAAAACTTTTACAGCAAATTACAAAGAGAATTAAGACATCGATCAAGGTAAGTACCTATACCATTTCTATATACTTTATGTAATTGTGAAAATTATGAGTTCTAAGACGTTTGGGCATTATAGAGAAATGATGAATTTCACGAAAAGCTGAAAATCATGAAATTCTATAAAAGTATAACTGAAAGTACATGGCAGCAACATATGATTAAGTGAAGATAAAATCTCTACAAACTTGTAGTGAAGGGAAGGTAAAACCAACACGAATGACCCAAATTTTCTGAGAGAAATCCGAATCCGAATGCGAAAACAACTAACACAAATCTGACACGGTGTTACCAATTTGTCTAAAATGTAATTATTTTATATTTTACTAAAAAAAAAAAAAAAAAACAACAAGCTAAGCTCGTAATGATCTCCCCACATTACATTCCTAAGATAGAAAACTCTCTCTTTCGATTAGTATAAAAAAAAGTTAAAAAACAACAATCAGTCTTCAGAGGCGCAATCAACCTTATAATTATAGCACTATTCATGTGCTTGAAAACTAAATTTTAGGGCTGATTTTGTCAGTTTTCATTAATGAACTCGCAATCAGACATTTCATAGATCATTGTTGTACAAATTTTACCATCCCCAGTCTTCAACAGCAATAATTTAGTATTTCTCAAACGCAATTTAATAGCAAACACTCAATCCTTATTTTTTCAATCTTTTCTATTTTTTTGGAGGAAAAAAAAATTACCTTCACCCCGATCTGTAGCTCCGTCACATCCCCAGATTTCTTTGCCGAACCTATATAACCCGATAATATAATACATCATCAGATCACTTCCTTTTGTACATTTAATTAGAAAATACGCTAGTTCCTGCTCAACTAAAAGCATTTAATACATTAAACATTTCAGATCTAATAATTTTCGTAAAAATCGACTTGCATGAAAAAAAAACATCACAAAGTAAAAATGCATTTGGTTAATTCAAGGTGAATTTCCTTTACCTAATGCGATAAATGCCAAAAGAATAAAAATGGAAGCGATGTTCAACCCAAAGCTGAGCCTCATTTTGAAGAATTTGATTAATTTCTTTCTGATTTTTTCTCACTGTTAATTTGCCTTTCGTCTCAATTTACATGAGCTGGAGCTGTTATCGTACACATTCACGTCCATAATAAGTAAGAATGGAGCTCCAACGCAGCAAAGCGAAGCTCACCAATCAGAATTCGACAGGTCAACAGATGACGTGTACGTCGAAGTTACAAAGCCACGTAGTTTCATAATTGGTTTAATTTGTCTTTTTCAAAAAAAAAATAATTGGTTTAATTTGTCGAGGATAAGAAAGTAATAACATAAACATACAAAATTTAATATGTTATAAATAGTTAATAAATTTCCAATATGTGTATTATATTAAATGATAAATCATTACTCTATTTAACCCACAAAACCTCGAAAAAAATGGATAAGTGATGTGGATCAATCCAAAATCTAACAAAAAGGAGAAATGGTAAAATGACGAAGAAAAGTTGTTTCTTGAAAAATAACTTATATTTAATAAAAACCAAGGGCATGTACCGCTTGTTAGACTAATTACAAGAACAACACCCGTCCAAAATTAAAATTTTAGTGTCACAAATTTATTTGTAATAATTATAGGAGATCCAAAATACTAATTCAAAAATTAGAAAGTATCATACAAATAGTTCGCTTCAAATTCTAAAAACTTTTTGTGAACTATATTTTTGTTCTATTTTCAAGTGTCTAGTCTTTGTCACAACAAAAAGAATTTTCGAGACCTTTTGCTCTTAACTCTCAATATGGCCACATAAAGTTGACCGTGAGATTGTGAGAAAATCATTTATATTTGGGATTATAATTTCATCTTTTGTAGTTGAGATTGTGAGAAATTCATTTATTTTGGTATTTATATTTTATCTTTTAGAGTTGAGATTTGAATCATGTAGTAGCAAATAAACTAAAAGGTACATACATATAAACTAAATATATTTTTGAAAGATAATATTTTTAAATGTATGTCAAACCTCAATTTCTATTGTTTGTTAGATTCCTTGATGTGTTTCTCGAATTTGTTGAGAAAAATAAAGATAATTGGATAGGATCCGTAGTATAATCACTATACGACCTCGAATCGATAATTGAATAAATTGGTTTACTTTAATTAAAATTGTTGGATAAAGCTAATTTATATCTATGATAAGCTTATTTAATTTGATTGTGGTTTGAATTATTTATTTAATTATGAATATAATTAGTTAGTATGTCAAACATGGATCTAATAATAGTAATTTGAAATATACGTTGGAGTTAGGATAAATCGGAAATTAATGCATATAGACCAAATATATTTTTGAAAGATTATAGTTTTAAATGATAGCATAAATAAATCATTGATAGTTAGATAACTTCTTATTTCTTAAAATTGTTGTTATCTTTTAAATTTGTAATCTTTTAAATTCAAAAATTCAAAAATATATTATTAATTCACTTTTAATTTGTTGATAGGAATGCCACATGAATAATTATAAAATAGACATGTGGAATTGAGAGAATAAGAAATTGACATGTCAAAATTAATGAGATGATGACATGAGTCAGAACTTTATTTTCTCTTTTAAAATATAGGGTTGATTGGGTTGATCTTAAGTGTAACACTTAATTAATAACTTAAGTGAGAAATCATCAATACTTACTTGAATAATCAAGTTTTAACTCTCAACTTCAATAATGGAATTCACAATTCATAATTGCTTATTGGAATAAGGTATTTAACTAAAAAAATAATACTAAGAATTGTGAGAAGATGGATTCACTAAAGAAAAAGGGAGGAAAAAAAAAAAGAAAAGGCACATAGCATTTTAAAGACCATATTACACGTATCATTACCATGTCTTTCATTTCATTTTGCTCATGCAAAATAATAAAATGCTTTAATTTTTTAAAGACTCGAATAATATAATATATATATATATATAACGAAAAAATGCTTTCTAAAATGGTTTTCCCACCTAAACGCTATTGCTAAAAAATTTGGTCTTTTTTGGCCGATTTATTGCTTGATTTCTGTTTGTGTAAAGAATGTTTATAAAATAGAAAGTTTGACCTCAAAAATTTTGTGATCATTGATTCAATGCGCCGATTTCCGGTTTACATGTTGAATGTTTATAAAATAAGAAAGTTTGATCTCATTAAAATTTTGTGATCTATTTTTTCATTGATTTAATTAATGCGGTCTCGGATTTACATAGAAATTGGCCCGAAATGGTACAAAACGAATATTAACAATACCATAAATAATTTGAGTTATGTGTTGTATATCAACCAGATTCTGGAATTGTACAAATCGAATATTAAATAAATACCATAAAAAAATTGATTGCTCTTTTGTGTTGTATTACAACTGGAATAAAAAATTGTACATATCGAAAATAACATAACTACCATAAATAAGTTGATTGTTTCATAATTGTACAGATCCAATTTAAAATTCTCGAATAATCAAATATTTCATGCAAAAGGAATTAAAATCAAAACAAAATTGTTGTTACTAAATATCCATTGCATAGTTTAAAAATTAACCAGTAATTATATTGTTGATACCATTTAAAGTGCTCGAAAATTATACACAGATAGATTTTTGAAATTCTGAATAATCAATATTTCGAGAGAAAGGAATTAGAATCAAAACAAAATTGCTGATACTAAATATCCATTACAAAGTTAAAAAATTTACCAAGAATTATATTGCTGATACCATTTAAAGTGCTCAAAAAGCTATATTGCCTTTTTAGAAAGATTTTCAATTTTTCAATTTTCCAATTCTCGAATATCCTCTCTTTATTTAGCCGGATTTTACAATATTTTCAAATCTTAATAATGGACAAAAAAGAAATTCGCCGCCTATAAATATTAGAATCCCGATTAGTTAATTTTACACATTCAAAAAAAAAACCAAAAGAAACATGAATAATATACACTACACATCCATTCATTATTTTCAAAAAAACCATGGCCCCTATGTTCGCTTTAATCCGTGAATTGAACAATACCAAACCACTTTGGCCAATAAAATTAAGGCTCGTATGGCGGAAGACGATAAACCAAAGATACAACGACAACAAGCAAGTAGCAAGTATCGAATGCATTTTCCATGATGTTGTTGTAATTTATCATTCGTTTACAATCTTTTTTTCCAATTGTTTTCAGCGAATTTTTTTATATTATGCTTAATAATTTAATTATTTTAATTTTCTTCATTACAAAGAGATCGTATTCATGGTGCTATCCAAAAGTATTAATGTGAAGCCCCGATTTTTCCGAGCTTATAATTGATTCTTATTGTCGTTTATGTAATTGATCGACTATTTTACCGCGTCACTTTGACGGGTAAATATTAATAATATATATTTTGTATTTTATTTCATTTTATTTAATTACTTGTGATCATGATCTTTATTAATTCTATTTTGCATTTATGATCACTTGATTGATCATTATTACTATTTTTGTATTTATTAGTCACCTTAGAATTGTAAGAGACTATTTATTTTAGAGACTTTTACCTTATAGAATTAAGATTTTGATTTAGATTAAGTGATCATGAGACTTATAAGTGATCAAGGAAATCACTAATTATTTTGGAGATTGATATATTTCATCTATTATCATCAAATTTGGGACAAAAAAATATATGGAATTACCATAAAGCCCCTAGTATGGATTTGACCATGATGACATTTTTGGAGTAAAAATATCATCCAACTCTTGTACACCTACATCTTATATTAGTCATCTTGTGTATAATTATACCACTAATTCAAACATTATACACATCATCTCTTACATTACTTCTTTAATATTATTTTTGCCAACATATTGGAAGTCTTCCAACATTCCATTCAAACCTTCTCATGCCCATACCTTTGACCTCCAAAATGTTCCCCATGCAAGAGGCAAAATGCAAGACACAAATTAAACAAAATTCTTCCCCCTCTCTCATCAATGTGGACGGCCACATTAGAGGAAATGAACAAAAATTGTTCATTTCCATCCAACAATTTCACCTCTCAAGCTAATTTTCTCCTCCCTCTCTCTAAACTCCCTACCTCTTTCTACTATTTCTTCTTACTTTCTTCTTCAACACTTAGAAAATTTTCAAGATTTTTCCTCCTTATTCTTCATAAAATTCGAACCAAACCTATACTACAAGATAAGAAATTTTATCTTCAATCTATTTTTGATATCACCTAGTTCATCTCTTCCACCTTCTTAACTTAAGTTTGAATTTGATTTGGAGGTACATTTAGAAGACTATTTGAAGATTAGAGCTTGACATCATTTTGAAGAAGGACTTCAAGAATTGAAGAACAACTAGTAGAGAATTTGGACTACAAGGTAAGAATTGGACACTAGAACCCTTCTTTCCTCTTTCTTTCTATTTTTTTCAAATTTTAACACCCCTTTTTCATTTTTGAGAAATAGGGGCTGACCTTAGGTGATTTTGGAGTTGAACCAAAATTTCCAATTTTTAAGCTTCAACTAGTCTCCAATCACCTACTACACAAGGTAAAATGTAGTCCTTCTCATTTTCTTATCTCCTTCTTTTTCTCCTTAATTTTTCTCTCATTTTTATAACTTCAAATTTTTGATATTTCTTGACTTAGGGGCTGACCTAAGACGCTTCATCCAAAAAATTGTGAAATTATCCTTTTATTTCACAATTTCCAATTTTAAGGTGGGTGGAAAAATATTTTCCAACTATTAGGTGTTTTATTAAAATGCATGTAGAAAATTTGATCATGAGCCTTGAGATATATAATCTATGTATCACATGTCAATTTTATGTATCAAATCATGAAAATTCTCAAGAGTTGCTCAAAATTTCTATTTATTGAATTTTAGGCGCATGCATGTGCAATTTAATGTTTTATTTGATGAATTCTTATATGTATTGGACATGCATGTGTATGATCTTTAAAATCTATGTTTTGGATGACTTATAACCTGGAAAAGTCGAGCATAATTGATTAAATTTCAATTTTGGACTTAAAAATGTAAAAATGGAAAGTTGGTGGACTAAACTGCAAGAAAATGAAATTTAAGGGACCCCTCTGCAAATTTCCATTTTTGGGACTGTACTCAGGTTAAAAAATGACTTTTGGACATTTTAATAAAGTTTTAAGAGTTTTAAGATAAATAAAATCAACCTTTAAAAGCCCAAGGACAGGATTGTAAAATTTTGAAAGTTTAAGGGCTACTTTGCAAATTTTAAAACTGTACCAGACCTTAACTTTAAATTTTGAAATTTTTAATCTTAAGGTACTGGAAATGACATATTTTAAATGTATTCCAAAATCCAAGTGTTAGGGCTTGGAAAGTAATTTTACTAAAATTGAGGGACTAATGTGTAAAATACTAAACTTGAGAACCCAAATGAAATTTCCAGGACTTATGCAGCCCATGCACCTGAAAATACTAACTTAACTATAACTTAATTATATTTTGGACCCAAGGTTCCAAATTCATAACAATTGGACCCCTAAAAGCCTTAAAGGCAATTATTTCAAAATGGGACAAAAATGATATTTTGAAAAGTTAAAGGACCTACACTTATTTCTTTTAAAAACTGATTTTGTCCCAATATCCCACTAACCTTAGTGACATTTTTCAACTGGAATCACATTAAAAGCCCTTCCGTTTTGTGAGTTCCGATTATTTTAAACTTAAGGTCCAAATTGGCAATTTTTATAAATTTGGGGCCAATGTGAGAATTTGATAAAAACTCGACCTCAAAACTTTAAAACCTGAATCTCTGGACAATTTAGAGAATTTAGGAACTGACCTCATAATTTTTCAAGGTCGGGATATTTATTTATTAAAATTGTAACCCCAAAAGTGTTGGTTTTTACAAAACGGGGCTAAATTGAAATTTTTCTTTTATAAAAGACCTAACTCAAATTATTTCTCTTTACTAAATTAGCCCTGGACCCTCTGATTTGGAGATTTAATTAAAGTATTTTATTTTCCCAAAAAAACCCTTGACTTATCGGATCAATTTGACCGATTAATACCCGATCAAGCGAGCGACTTCCTCGCCTTGCGATTTGAATCTATAACGGGACTTATGTTCCACCTAATCTTTCAAGATATCGAAGGTTGCTTATCCTTCCGATAATCATCTTCATCCAAAAACTCCACCAACGCCATAATTGACACTTGCGTTTTTCAAAAATTTTTCTCAATCGTCAATCAATCATACTGATCGCTGGTTGGTGATCGTACTTGTAATTACTCTCTGCCTGAGTCAACTTGGTGTGTCGAGCTCACAATCGAAATGGATACGTCGCGGATGGAACCGGCAGCTCGCTATTCCACTCTTCCTACCCCATTGTCCTAATCCCGCAACGAGGGACGAAGTTTGTCCAAGGTAAGCGAGTCGTAGTACTTGAGGTATAATCATGATTATGACAGATCCGAGCCTTGCAAGCTCCACCAGTAGATTTTGTCTTTGCCTATGGAGCGATAAGGTGACCTGGTCTTGACCATCCCGCCTGGGAGTTACAAGGAAGAACGAAGGAATCGCCTGTCTCGATTCACACGATTCCGGAGTTATCGGACCCATTTGGTTGGCGCTACAAACCGTGACGCAACCATTATTTGCCTTGCATGGGATTGGCGTTACATTTCCGCACGCAATCCTACCTGTCTTGATCAATCACATAGTGCTGTGTGACCATGAACTGCTTTTCTTGAATCGTATAAGTATATTATTTAAATATATTTATCACGACGCTTATGAATCGTGTGTGAATTCATGCATCATACTCACGCGTTTCATATAATCGTTTTCTCACATTAACTATATATTGCGCCACACTTGCACACGATCCCCATCCATCGAGATTTCTCGCCTCATCCCCACCGTTTTCTAACCTTAGATGAGGATTTCGTTGAAGATCTTTGAACCTACCCTGGATTGAGCCCTTGTACTCCGCTTGTTGGATTACTACTTCTTGTTGTTATTGATGGACTCATTTCTTTTGATTCTTTGTTGGACTATTTTTTTTTTTCTTTCATTCCTATTTTATGTAATCGAAGGGCGTAGGACCCTTTGACTTTTAAGTTGTTATCGTTGGTGGATTTTCGAGGATTGATAAGTGTCATTTTGTACATATTTTGTATTATTAATTCGATAGTTTTTGAATTGTTTTGTTAAAAAATCATAGTTTCTCAAGTATTTCGTAGCATTTCATCGTGTGATGTGTTTAACATTATAGGTGGAGCAATTTGGAGCAATGTGAAGCCAATATTAATTGAAAAAAGGCAAGAAAATCACTCAACATGACTTGGGGTGTCAAGTAACATGGCCATGTTCAAAAAAGAAGGAAATAAATTGGATAAAAATTGGAAAAAGGGTCCAAAACGGCCAAACCGTGTCACCGAACACGGCCATGTTGAAGGGGATCAAAAGAGGAGGAAAAACCACACAAAACAGGCCCAAACACGACCTGGTCGTCGTTCGCATAACACGGCCTGGCCGTGTTGTCCAACACGGCCGTGTCGGCGTGTCTTGAAGAAATTTATTGCAAAGACGGCCAGGCCGTCTTTTGCAACACGGCGTGTCCGGACCTCTTTTTGCAACTTTTCTTTGCGGAATTTGGGGAAAACTCACCAACCAACCCATTTTGGCCACTTTTGTACACTTTTAACACCCTATTTTGTCAAACATGTCTCCATGTCCCTCCTCATCACTTGAATACAAGAATTCACCAACCAACAAGAAAAATGGGGTGATTGTTTAATAAAAGAGAGTACTATCAATGTATTGGTTGCCTATAAAAGCCAAGGTTTGAAATTGGGAGATTCATTCATTAGATACTCAGAAATATTCATTGTATTCACTTCATTAAGTAGAATTGGGATCAAGAGGTCTTGGAGAAGAAAGCTTGGGGCAATATTGGAGAAGAAGGCTTGGAGCAACATCATCAATCAAGGAAGAAGTCCATTGAGGTTTTGAGAAAGATAAGTACACCATGTCTACAATACTTAAATCTTCTTGTGTAATTTACTCTTTTGTCAAAATCATGAGTAGCTAAAATCTTAGTGTTTGAGTGTAATGAACTCTAGAATGGATTTGTGATTAAGGTTCGTATGTTTTTAATAAAATCCTCATGTCTTGTGTGATTCACTTATATCGTGCTTATCTCATTCGAGTTAATATTTCCTATATTAATTTGACATCTTTTCTTCATCGGTAATCGAAAGATTTATGGTGAAAAAGAAATTGTATAAGTGAAAAGAGTTGCATGCAATCCTAGATATAGACGACATAAATCTTCCGGATTAGGGTCAAACCTAATATGGGAATTCACAAATCGTTATAATGCAATCTTGGGGGTTTTAACTAGAAAGAGATTTGATTAATCAACTTGAGATTAGGAGTTTTTCGCCTTGAGAAAGGGATTAACTTAAATCGAATTTCTACGGTCCACATAGCATGAGATTTTATTAAAAGAGGTTGGTTTTTGCTTAAGGGCTTATGGTTGAATCTTTTAACTTGTCAAATCACAAAAACATTCTAGAGGATTTACATTCAAACACACTTCTATTTCTTGATTTCTTATTCTACAAATTTTACTTCATTTTTTACAATTTATAAATTGTTTTCCTTTTTCATCAAACAAAAACTCGAAAATTGTTAGATTAAATAACAGGGCAAATGCGTTTTTGAAAATTGTTGAGCAATAATACAAGTGACCGATAATCTTTCAAGCATTTGATCAATAAAAGGTAAGGGAAAGTGGTCCTTGCGAGTAGCATCGTTAAGTCGTCGTGTCGATGCAAACTCGCCAACTTTACCGTCGATCGGAATAAGTTCATTCTTTTCATTTGGTACCACCGCTCATCCCACCTTTCTTTGGGACCACTTGAACTGACTTACCCACCTTATCGCCGAGATCGGATAGATGAGCCCAAAGATCTAGTAGTTTGATTACCTCTGCTTTAACTACCTCTTTCATGTTTGGATTTAAGCGACGCCGAGGTAGAACAACCGGCTTGAAATTTTCCTCCATCGAGAATCTTGTGAGTGCAAAAGGAAGGATTGATCCCTCGAATGTCGAGATTTTCCAAGCGATGGCCTTTTATGTTCCCGTAATATTGCCAACAATCTATCCTTTTGATGAGAAGATAAATTGGAGGAAATAATTACGGAAGTTTTCTCGGCTAAAATGCATATTCCAAGTGTTCGGGTAACTCCTTCACTCAACAAAGGTGGATCCTCAATGGATGGTTTGATATGCCCCACCTGTGAGTTTTCAATTTTTTCGAACTCTTTCTGTCGTTCTGTTGGTTCGTTTTCCTCCAATGCGAGTACAAATTCCCTAAGAAAGGGGTTTTCATCCGATATACCTGCACTTTGAACAATACAAGTCTCCAAGAATTCGTTAGAAATCATGCTTGGTAGAGAGTTGGTTATCTCCATATCGATAAGATCAATAGCAAAACAGGAGTCATCTTTATCTATCGTATTTTTCATTGATGTAGCGATTTTAAAAATGACTTGTTCATCTTCGACTCTTAAAATTAGTTTGCCATCATGCACGCCAATGATTGCCTTAGCAAGAGCTAAAAATGGACGCCCTAGGATCAATGGGACTTCGACATCCGTATGCATATCAAGAATTACAAAATCGACAGAAATATAAACTTATCGACTTTGACCAAAACATCTTCAACAATGCCTCTAGGATATTTAATAGATCCGTCCTAATTGCGGGCTCATCCTAGTTGGTTTTGGCTCCCTAGACCCATTTGTTTGAATAAATCATAAGGCATCAAATTAATGCTAGCCCCAGATCGCCAATGCCCGATCAATCAAATTACCGACATGACAAGGAATAGTGAAACTCCCTGGATCTTTGATTTTCTCGAGGTAACTTGTTTTGCAAAATTGCCGAGCATTCCTCATTTAATTGCACCATGGATATTTCTTCAAGATTCTTATTATTTGAAAGAAGATCTTTTAGGAACTTGGCATATTTTGGCATCTCGTGAAAGGGCTTCAACAAAAGGAATATTGATGTGCAATTGTTTAAATAAATCCAAGAACTTACCAAATTGGTCGTCATGTTTGTCCTTACGCAATCGACTTGGATACGGAATAGGTGGTTGGAATTCCTTTGTACCATTTTCTTTGTTTCCTTGGATACCGTTTGTCTTTTTGTTGTATGGGCGTGGATTCGCCCTCCGGCATCCGTGCTTCGTCTAGCTTTGTTCCACTCCTTAGAGTAATTGCTTTTACCCTTCTCTTGATTTGGCTCGGTGTTGCTAGGTAAGCTCCCTTGTGGCCTTTCGGAGATCATTTTGGCAATTTGACCAATTTGATTTTCCAAGTTGCGAATGGATGCTTCTTGGTTCCTTAAGGATGTTTCTGGTCGTGAAACGGGTTTCCGTTGTTTGGGCGAATTTGGACAAGAAGTCCTCCAAACTTGGTTTTCGCGGTTGGAAACCGGAGGTGCGACGAATTGGGGAGTGCGTTTGGATTAGGCTTGTTGACCTTGATTTCCCCAACTAAAGTTCGGGTATTGACGCCAACCTGGATTATAAGTGTTACTAAAGGAATTATTTTGAAAGGGTCGAGATTGATTACCTAGATAATCCACTTGTTCATGCGGCGGTATCGCGTGAGGGCAATCTTGGTGGTTGTGTGATCCTCCACAAGTCTCGCATGAGAAGGCTTGTTGTGGTGATGGTTTTGGAGCCGCCAACCCGTCGATTTTCCGAGTCGAGCTTCGACTGTGCGGCCTGTAACCACCGCGTCCGCATTATATACTCCCACCGACTTGGGTCTTTCCTCGTATGGATTGCCATTGATAGCCATTCATGGCCATTCCTTCTATGAGATCTTGGCGGCCGGGTGTTTTATTGTTCAATGTCCCCCGCCGCATCAATCATCTCGCCTTTGTCGATGAGAGCAACCCATTGTAAAATGTTTGGACTTGCATCCAAATGGGAAGACCATGATGTGGGCATTTTCGCAAAGAATTCTTTGAATCTCTCCCAAGTGTCGTATGGTTTCATCGTCCTCTTGAGTGAATGAAGAGATCTCATTCCTCAATCGTGCGGTTTTAGCGGGTGGGAAATACTTTAGAAGGAATTTTTCCGCCATAATGCTCCATGTTGTGATTGTTCCTTTGGTAAAGTGTTTAGCCATTGTTTAGCCCATCCCCAAGAGTAAATGGGAACAAGCGTAACGGATGGCATCGTCGGAGACTCCATTTATTTTGAAAGTATCGCAAATTTCGAGGAAATTCGCGATATGATTCACATTAATTTCAAGAAATGTCAAAAATGAAAATCAAGGATTTCTTTTTCAAAATGACATACAAGATCGGCAAAAAAGTAAAGAAGAAAACAAAAACTTCATTTCGGAAAAAAAAATGGCGAAATGGTTTTCAAAGACCAAGAAAAATGGAAGAATTGAGAGAAATGAGAGAGTTAGAGAGAGATGGTGAGAATTAGCGTTAGGTATAGAGTGAAGTGAGGGTTTGAGGAGTCGGTCGATTGTGTGTGTGGGTGGGTGTGGTAGCTTCTGGAGAAGCTTAGAACATTCCCGTTCGTGATAGACGGTCGATTTTTGACACGTGTCGTAATATCGACTCTTAGATTCACATGCAAAGACAAAATGGGTACAAGTGTCATATTATCGATATATTGTCTTTGGATTTTGTAAGGGCTTTTTGTTAAATCGGGCCGATTTGTAAGGGCTTTTTTTGTTAATTAAATTAATGTGTAATTTAAATTGGGCCTAAAAATAAATATCGATATTATTATTATTATTATTATTTTATCTAATACAAAAATCAAATAATAAAATTGGAATATAAATATATTATAATTATTTTATTATATATATTATTATTATATAATTTAATATATAATTATTAAGTTTTATTTATTATATGACCTTATTTATTATTTATATAGATATTATTAATATATTAATATCTATAATAATTATATTATTATTAATAAATCTGTTATATATACGTATTATATATATTATTTAATAATATTAAGCTTTCGTATAAATTACTTTACTTATTATATTATTATTTATTTTAAACTAACCAATTTTATAATTATTATTATTATACTTATTATTATGAATATTACTATTATTATTATTATTATATTTATTATGGAATAATCAATATATTTCAAATTATATATGTTAATTTTTATATATATAGATTTTATTATTGTTTATTTTGATATATAATCATTTTATTATATTTTAATTTTAAATTTCTTTTTCAGAAATATAACAATATCTAAAAGGACGTCTTTTCAAAAGGCTCATCAAGTACAATGGTTTATCCATTATCCAACAAATTACCCAATGATATTACAAACGGTATGTTCAATTAATTTTTAATTTATTTTTTTATAAAAAACAAATATACCAATTATATTTAAATACTAATACTGATAATATTTTAAAGAAATTATTATAGTTTAAGCGCACGATTACTATCCGGAAGAAATATCGTTAATCGTGGCTTATCTAATTATGGTACTTCCGAGACACCTCTTCGATGAGTTCGAAAGAAGGCGTAGTAATTGATCTAACAGAAAATGAACCGAATGAAGCCCATGTTACTTCAAATGAGCCGACAACGTATGAAAATTCTGGTGTTAACGTAGCCGAGCTTGAGCTCGGTGAAGTATTAAATCATTCACATGATGGTTAGTGCAATTTTTATATTTGTTAATTTCACATATGAGTTTATTAATATTATTTAATATATTTCCATGAATTAATGTAATTATTATTTTTTCGTATTGGGATATAGGGGATGCGAGTTATAAATGCGAATTTTGTGGAGCATTATTTTGGTTAGAAGAAAGACTATCCTCCTATCCAAAATCAAAGTCTCGCTACTTTTTTGTTGTGGCCACGGAAATATTCAACCTTTCGCCAATCAAACAACCACCAACCTGTTCTTCAAGATTTATTATTTGGAAATGGAAATCAAAGCAAACACTTTCAAGAGAATATACGATCTTATAACAATATGTTACATTTTACATCTATGGGAGGAAAAATTGACACATATGTGAACAAAGGTAGAGGTCCTCCTGGCTTTTCGAATGTATGGCCAAAATTACCACCCGATTGGAAGTTTGTTCTTTAGGATGGATCGACCCCCAAATTCGCTCAGCTATATATATATATATATATATATATATATACGAACAATACCCGTGTGTTACACTTGATTTGTCAAAAATAAAATTTGTGTCGCAAACTCGATAGTTATGAGAAATTTAAAATACTAATTAAAAATACTAAAAAGAAATTCAAAATTTACAAGAGTATCATCTTGACGTTCACTTCAAATTCTAAAAACTTATTTGTAAACTACATTATTTGTTCTATTTGAAAGTGTAACATCCTCGTCACAACAACGAATTTTCAAGCGCATTAGTTTTAAATGGTTGAAAGAGTGCAATTTCAATCTTTGAATGTTATCCGGAAAGAGAAAATATCTCTATAAAATTATTTATTTGTGCTAATTTTAAATACTTGGCGTAGTTTGCTTTTTCACAAAAGCTAATAAATTAGTTATGGTAAAAATAATGAATTATTGACATGCTTAAAAAAGATATTAAATATAATTGTTATACCCATAAATGATTTAAATCACAACTAAAAGTATAATAAGTATTAGAGATAATAATTGAAATTATATCCTTGTTTTTTGTATCATAATATTTAAATTATAATTCATTTGCAAACTCAAAAATAACTTCCTAATTTTATATCCTTGATTTTTGGGATTATTTAATTTCTTGATTAAATATTTGATTGGATTTTAATAGTTATATATGGAAATGGGAAATTTAATTATTAAGTTGATGACAAATTGATAGTAAATTGATATAGTAAATCAATTTATAATTGGAAGAACAATGTAGTGTGGTATGGTTTGCCACATGGCTAAATATGGAGGTGACACATGAATTTGGAAGAATAAGGCGTTGACACGTGTACCAAATTGCTCGGTGAAGACATGTGACAACTTGTTTTTTCTTTTAGTATATAGGGTTGATATGATACGGAGAATGAAATAAGTCATAGGTTGAATTCGACAGGTTTGTTTTATTTTTTTATTATTTTGTGTCTCTTTATTATTAATTTATTTTTAAATGCAATTTTCTTTAATTTTTAAAAAATAATGTTTAAATTTGTAGACAAGAGAGTTATAGCAATAATTTGCACGAAGTTATCGTGTAATCAAAAATATTGGATGAGAACAATGTTTTGGTAAAATCTTTTAGAATGACAAAAGAAAAGATTCGAGAACATGGATATTCGGCGTAAAATTACGTTTGATTGGTAAAAGGAGTACGGATGCTAGGAGATATAATATGCCAACGAGATATAATATGCCAACGAGAACATGGATATTCGGACGTAATATTACGTTTGATTGTTGACGATCTTGATCGTGCTTTAAGCGATAGGGATATTGTTGTAGAAAGCAGATCTGGACTTTTACAACGGATAAATGAATTGATCGCTTATTTGGCCGCGATATCTATTATTCTTACCTTATGGTGAGGATGGTTTTAGAGAAGATATACCATTTTCAATAAATAAGACTAATAGTATCTTGGTGCTAGAAGAACAATTAGTGTGCGTGAATACTTTGAGTATAGATTACATGACAGAGACCATGAATCATCGACTATTTTGTCTTCTCGAAATTGTTTCAATCTTTGTTGTTGATGCATACACAATGGTCGAATCCGCTCGATTGAAATATATCCGTTTGAATCGAAAAAAGCTTTGTTGTGATATATATAAAGGCTAGATCGATCTTGTTTTGCGTGGTGATATTGATAGTACTCAATTTAAACGCATTATATTACCTTCAACTTTCACCGGAGGTGCTCGATATATGATACGAATTATCAAGATGCAATGATTATATGTCGATGGCGGGTTATCTGGATCTATTTATAACATTTACTTGTAATCCCAAATGGCCGAGGTCATTCGTTTTGTTCATAAAAAATCTAAATCCACGAAGATCGACCGGATATTGTTTGCGAGAATCTTTGAACTTAAGCTAGATTCTTTGATCAAAGATCTTCGACAAAATAAACTATTTGGGAAAGTAATTGCATGTTAGCATTTATTTTTTAAATATTTTATATATATTTTTAATAATATATTTAATATTTATTTACTTAGTTTCTTGTCTCAAATTCTTATTATTTTTTATTATTATATTGCGATTATCTATACGATAGAATTTCAAAAGCGTGCTTGCCTCATGCACATATATTGTTGTTTTGGTGAAGGAAGACATATATCCAACTATAGATGACATAGATCGAATTATATCGGCCCAAATACCTGACGAGAGAACTGATCCTTGTTATTATATTGTAGTAAAGGATCATATAATTCATGGTCCATGTGGTGATGTCGGAAAACTTCTCCATGTATGGCGATGGTAGTTGCACTAAACATTTTCACAAAAAATTTGTGGATGCGACTACTATTAATGAAGAAGGTTATCCGCGTAATAGTCGCAGAAATGATGGAAGAGTGGTTGAAAAAAATAGTGTGCCATCGGACAATGATATGTGGTGCCTCATAATCGTCGGTTGTTACTCAAATATGGAGCTCAAATAAATGTGGAATGGTGTAACCAGGCAATATCTATTAAGTATCTATTCAAGTATGTCAACAAAGGAAATGATCGCGTGACAACGTCGTTTTACAAGCACCAACGATGAGGACTCAGGGAAAACCGTTGATGAAGTGAGCATGTTTTATGATTGTAGGTATATATCGTCATGTGAAGTCTGCGTGGAGGTTATTGGGATTTGAGATTCAATACAAATATCCTTCATCGAACGACTCAGCTTCCATCTTCCGAATGAGTAGAGTGTTATTTTCGATGATAATGAGCGAATCGACGATGTTCTTAATAAAGATTCATTAATGAGAGCATGTTTTTAGAATGGATAGAAGCAAACAAAATATATCCCGGCTCGTGAGCTAACCTATCTTTGAATCCCCAACAAAATTCACATGGAATGCAAAACTCGGGAAGTGGATGCCAAGAAAAATGGGGAAATCAATAGGTCGAGTGTTTTTCGTCTCTCCAGTCTTTGGTGATATGTACTATTTGCGATGTCTTATCAATATTGTCCATGGGGCTAAGTGTCATGATGACTACAAGAAGGTCAATGGTATTCAATACTCTTCATACCGTGAAGCTTGATATGCTCTTGGTTTGTTAGAAGACGATAGAGAATATGTTGATGCAATCACCAAGCAAGCCACTGGGCTTCTGCGCAGAGTCTCGAGGAAGTCTGCTTTGCGTCATTGCTATCATCCGAATCTTTGAGCAGACCAGAAGTAGTATGGGACAAGTGTTGGCAATATCTTTCGGATGATATTCTACATAGACGACGACGTCTTCTCCCACATCAAGGTATTAACTAAAGTATTATTATATGTTAAATATCATATTTTTTTTTCTAATAACATTATTTTATATATCTTATTATTTATCGAACGCCGTATTATTTTTCTATTACGTAATTGGTATTGAGTGAGAACAAGATAAAAATCTTGCTTTGTTAGAGATTGAATTTTTTTTTAGAAGTCGTGGCATGAGTCTACGTGATTTTGATACGGTGCCATTTCTCGATGCGGACAATATTGGGAATAGCCGAAACCAATTAATATATGACGAGTTGCGTTATGATCGTAAGGCACTTTTGGTATAAAGCACAAGAACCTCATTTCCGGACCCAATGAGGAACAAAAAAATGTTTACTCTAAAATAATGACAGCGTGGAATCAAATAAAGTTGGTATGTTCTTTGTATACGGATATGGGGAAACAGGCAAAACATTCTTGTGGGGAGCTTTATCTGCGTCTTAAATTGTGTTGAACATGGCATCAAGTGGAATAACGTCCTTATTGCGCTTAGTGGAAGGATCGCCCATTCCCCGTTTTTATTCCTTTAAACCCAAATCAAGAGTCAACTTGCAATATCAAACAAGGGAGTCCGCTTGAGTTGATTATTCGTTATAAACTTATAATCCGGGATGAAGCCCCAATGATGCACAAGTATTGCTTTCAAGCGATGGATGAAACTTTAAAATCTCTTTTAAAATTAGTCAACCCACGAATGAATCAAAACCTTTTAGAGGGAAAACTATTGTGTTGGGGAGGGACTTTAGATAGATATTATGTCTGTTATCTTTGAAGGGAAGTCGACATGATGTAGTCAATGCCACGATAAATGCATCGTACTTGTGGAAAGATTGTACAATAGTGAGATTGACTAAAAATACGCGCTTCAAAGCCTCAATCAGGCAGATAATTATGCGGTTTGGCCCATTCTCGAGTGGATAGCAAGCATCGAGATGGAATAATCGTGAGGATCTAATGATGGTTGTGCCACTATTGATATACTGAAGATATTCTTTTGGAATCATCTCGGTGATCCGATTGCAACAATTATAGAGAATACGTATCCAATGTTTAAAGACGCCATTGATGATCTTACTTATTTGAAAGAGAGGGCGATACTCACACCGACTCTTGATGTTGTTAAGTCCATCAAACATTATATGATGTCTTTAAATTCATCGGAGGGGCGGACTTATTTGAGCTCGAGATAGCACCAAAACGATGCTAATGTTGATTTCTTGCATGATCTCGCATACGCCTAATTGCGAATGGTATAAAATGTTCCGGCATTCCTAATCATGAGCTACATTTGAAGGTTGAGACTATAGTTATGCTCTTGAGGAACATGGACCACTCGACCGGATTGTGTAATGGGACTAGATTGGTGATTACGAGTCTCTCTGACATGTACTTGAAGCTAAAATTCTCACCGAACGCATGCAGTCGGAAGGTGTTAATACCGCGAATGACACTAACACACATTGGACCTCAAAATTCCATTCAAGTTTCAACGTAGACGCTTTCCTCGATTGTTTCTTATGCAATGACCATAAACAAGAGCCAAGGCCAATCTCTCTCAAATGTTGGTCGTATTTGAAGAATCCAAAGATTGATTCACGGTCAATTATACGTTGTTGTTTCCCGAGTCACCAATCGGAAGGACTTAAAATATTAGTCTGTGGCGAAGATGAATCAAAAAAAAAACGACAAATGTGGTGTACAAAGAAGTTTTTCAAAATTTGTAGTTATTAATTTGTTCGAGACAATGTTTGTATATTTTCTATTTTTATTAATATGCAATAAATTTTATAGACATCCAATCTATACGGTCGGACCCAACAAACCCAATATCGTAAAACACAATAAACTTCATATTGTCTGATATTACACTCCTCGTGCATCGCACAGGTAAAGTACTAGTTTTTATGTAAAGTGAGAATTTCAAATTTATTTTTCGTCTGTAGTAACGTGACATTATCTTCAACTTTTTTCTTTTATAAGAAATGATTTAATATCAAATTCTATCCCAATTTTAAGATTATATCATACAAGCTATTATTTTATTTTTCGTTGCATATATGTAAGGCGGGCCCATGATTTATAATTGAGAGGGACGTCGGTACCCACACATATTCGGACTCTAATGGGACGGTATGAGTAACGTTTTCCCGATTTGGGATACGAGTAATTAGATATAATTTGAGATGAGTACGGATAGTATTAAATCATATGGTTTGGTAGAGATACCCAACGCTAACATTAAAAGATTAAAAAATGAATTATCAAATATATATGATAATTATGTTTAAATACATTATCTTTGTATCAAAAAATTACATCGATACTCATATTTAAATATTTCAAAAAGTTATAATCAAGATGTATACTCCATAATTTTAAACATTATGATATATATCAAGGTCCGCATAATATTTTAATTCAAATTTAAAGGTAATAATCATGGCTTGTATGGGTTACAACACATTTCATTGATCAATAATTTGGTTTGGGAACACTAAAATACTATATATATATACGATTTAGATCTGGTGAATCTATATAAATTATGTGAGTATGTGAGACCAAATCAAGTGTTGAGTTATTTTTTAAATGGTCTAGATTAATCAGATTTTGTCCATTTTTAATGGTTAATTTATTGAAGAAAAGGACTTTTTGGTAAATCCAACTTTATATAAGTTATTAGGGGCGATTATATTTGGTAGTGGGTTTTCACATTCCTAGAATTAAGAAATCGATTTTCATCGTGATTCTCTTCCAAATCTTCTATTTTGGAAAACCAAAAAGTTCAAACTCTCTCTCACTCGGATGAACTCTCGGTCAAAACTCCCTCCCTCTCTCATTAAATATTTCTTCACATCTCCTTGCGAAAAACCCTATAATCATCCTCCGGAGAAAGTTTGGCGAAGTAATTGAGAGAAAAATTTGAAATTTTGTGGCTTTGTGTCTTAGTAGATACATCTATTTTTACAATTTGGCATCACGGATGCCATGATCATTATGTTTGATAAATGGTTTTATCATGATTTTGATGATTTTGTTTTTATACCAAAACAATGTTTTTAAAGGTTGTCCAAATATCTTTTAAATGGTTTAAAATAGTTTTAATATTTTCCGGAGTATTTCTTCAAGTTTATTTTCGACAAAATTGGACAACACATTTAATGATATTGCGTCAATGGGTTTTCACATCGAAACTATGTTTCTAAATGTCGTCCCAACACTCCCGATCGATCTAAAATATTTTTACTATTTTTTGGAGTATTTCTTGAAGTTTTTATCGACAACACTTTTGATGATTTTGTGGTAATGTGTTATTTCATCAAAACTATATTTCTAATGTTATTCAAAATACTCCCGATCGATTTAAAATATTTTTACTAATTTTTCGGAGTATTTCTTGAGGTTTATTTCGACAAAAATGGGACAACATTTCATTGCGGAGGTCGACCCGACGAAAGAGGCGACGATATCACCTGGGAACGAGTTTCGCAAACAACTCGCTATATCCTCAAAAATGGTCAGGGGGGACCGGTCAACCACCCTGGACCGGTCTCCCGTGTGATTTTTGCTTTGTTCTTTTCAAATCTCATTTAACGCGCGACCTGGCCGCCCTAATGTTTGACAAAAAAATTCTAACCGTTGTGCATCATACAACTTTTCCTTAATTTATGGGATTGATTTCTAACAGCCATAATCTTGATTTTAATTGCAATTTTTTTGTAGATATCGATTCCAAGAGGAGCCTATCTATCATCTCCTATATATAGAGGAAGATTTGAAGCACAAGAAGAGGAGAGAACAATACAACACAACAAGAAATACTCAAGCAAACACTTGGTCTTATATTGTCATTATTCTTGTTGTAATTTGCCTAGCTTATCACTTTCACATTCTTGAGGTCTAGGCTATTCTTGATTACACTTGCACTCAATTGTATAATTTATTATCGAGTTGTAATCTTGAATTTTGGGTAATCATTCAACACACGATATCCTTGTGAGTGTTCTTGTGGTAAGAACACACTTGGGTGATCTAGGTGTTAGGTGTAAGAAGATTGTGGTAATCTTCTTGTCGAGGTGTTGAAGAATTTGGTATTCTTCAAGGTTGAAGATTGTGGTAATCTTCACAAGGTGCCGTTGGAGATTGTGGTAATCTTCAAGGAGATTGTGGTAATCTCAAAGGTGGTGTTTAAGAAGAGTGTGGTGCTCTCCAAGGTGTTGTTGTAAGTTGAATTTGTATTAATTGTGGTAATTAATAATTTTTTTCTTTTTCGAAACCCATCTCGGATATCTTTGGGGTGGTAGAGCACGTAGTCCCTAGGTGGGGTGAAGCTCTATAAATCGACGCGTGTTGTTTACATTCCGCACCTTTTATATTGTCTTGGCTTGTTTTGTTCGAAAAAGAGGGCGAAATCGAAAAGATGGAGATAATCTATTCACCCCCTCTAGATTATCGTAGCCGCTTGGACTTACAAGTGGTATCAGAGCCAAACTCTTTGGCAAGCTCGTTTCACATCGCGAGTGAAGAGGAACGATCGTCGGCTACGAATGAAGCTCACCTTTCCGGCACCTCCACCACCAAGCCACCTCTATTTGATTCCAAAAATTTTGCATTTTGGAAAGAAAGAATGGAATGTTATTTACAAGGTTGCGGGTTCGATATTTGGAACATCGTCATCAATGGAGAATCCATTCCGATGAAAGACACACCATACACCTCCAAAGCTCTCAAGGAGCTCAATGATGAAGAAAAGAAAATCATCTCCTTAAATGGTAAAGCTCTCAATATTTTATATTGTTCACTTACCAATTTGGAATATGATCTTATTGTAGAAATTCGATCGTCTCATGAAGTATGGCAAAAATTAGAAGCCATTCATGAAGTATATGCAAATGATAGGATCAACTCAAAAACATCTATTTCTCAAAGGGATACAAGGTCAAATCTAAGGAACAAGCCTTTCACAACTTCCAACTATGAAGTAGTCGAACAATGTCTTATGGGCATCGAAGAAGAAAACGAGGTATGTCTTAAACCCTCTACTTCCTATGATATTGTTATACAAAATGATTATAGTGATTTACAAGATGATTTTGATGACCTTCAAAATGAATTCAAAAGTTTACTTGTTAAGTACGAAAATTTGAAAAAGGAATTCAATGTTTGAAAAATGAAAAGGATAGTTTATCTACTTCCTATGAATCACTATCATGTGCTCACACCACCACACTTAACAAGGTTAGAAACCTTGAAAAAGAAAATAGTACTATTGTTGAGGATATTAATTATATGAAAAAGATTTATCAAAATCCAACTTGAGTACCGATAAAATGACCAAGATTATTGATATTCATAATTGTGATAAAGGACTTGATCATAAGCCTAGTGTTGTTAATTATGTGAAACGAAATCAAGTCCCTATGCATGTTGGTCATTATGCTCTAAAAATTATTACTTACTTTTATTGTGGTAAAAAGGGTCACACGGTTAATACTTGTCGGGCTAGAAATAGCTCTAATTATTATTGGAGACCTAAAAGTCTCAAAGCTAATTCCAAAGGACCCAAACATTTGAGGGTACCACAAAGAAATGTCATATTAGGTACCCGGCGAAATAATGATCAAGGAAAATTCATGACACCAAGGAGATATCAAATGACCGTCTCATTTGATCAAAGAAGAAGACATCACCACAATAAATTTCCAAGAAGAGGATATAATCAAAAATGGGAAGGACACAATACTTGGAAATGGTAAAGACATCATCAACAATATGATTTCTCAAGAGGAAGATACTACCAACAAAGGAGAGACATAACCCGTGGAAATGGCGAAATTGGTAAACCGTATCTCTCCATTTAAATATGCATTTTATTTTGTTATTTTGCATGTTTTTATTTGTGCCTTAATTGTCAAAATGAGTTTTCAAATATTTTTAAAATTAAGGTCTTCAATATATATTTGTGTTTTTAAAATTCTTTAAAAAAAAAGAAGACCTTGCATGATGTTTTTAAAACTCTTGTGTATTTACAATAACTTGTATGATCATTATCTCTTATGGATTTTTATGGGATAAGCTTATTTGTGATATATCTTATTACTTTAAGTCTACACTTGTATCATATTGTTTTGTGCTAGCCTTGTTTTAAGAATTGTGTAGGATTCATGTATCTTTACAAATGGCTATCTACGTCATAATATGTCAAGAGTGACATAAGCTATCGAGGTACGCTCATCATTGGTATTCATCTTATAGACTCGGTATATTTTTGTCATATGCCTATATGCTTGATTTTCAAGATATTTCATAGTATTTCACATAAGTGCCATTAAGAGTTTTTTTTTTTTTAATTTTTAAAAAAGGGCACTATTCGATAAAGCTTGTTTTATCCGACTTGTGAAGGATTATATGTTGTTTTGTTAAAACATTTGATTTTCATCCTTCTTCTCAAAATTATGCATTTGATTGCTCATATTCATTCTTGTCAAAACTCTTATTCAAATGCTTCTTCTAAATGAGGTCTCAACTATATGCTCTAGGATTTTCAAATTTCAAAAGAGACCTTATATAGCTTTCTATAAGCTTATTTGAACTTACATGTCTTATTGAACTCTTGGTGATTTGTTTGAAAGCATAGTACATGCTACTTGTTATTGTATCTCTATCATTCGATATTACTATGTTCTTGTGCAAGATATTTTTTAAGATTTTGCAGAAATCTTTGGTATTTTGGAACAAGCTTGATGACCAAGGCAAGGTTAGTAGCTCTAAGGTATTATCAAGAAGAAGGTATTGATTTTGATGATACATTTGCTTCCATGGTTTTTCACATTTTGCTTGCCTATTCTTGTTTTAAGAAAATTTCAAGCTTTACCAAATAGATGTTAAATCCACTTTTCTAAATAGTTTTACTCAAGAAGAAGTCTATGTAAAACCCCTCCGGGTTTAAAATTTTCTAGGCCAATGATTTTTATAAAAGGCCTTATTATGTTTAAAACAAGCGCCCCATATATGGTTTGATAGACTTAGCTATTTTTGCAAAATGATTTTACAAGAGGTAAAGTTGACACTACTCTCTTTGTTTTTGAAAAGGGGCAAGAATGCTTACTTGTACATATTTATGATTTCACTTATGGTGCTACTAATGAAGTTTTGTACAAGATATTTTCTAAGTTGTTGCAAGGTAAATTCAAGATGATCATGATGAGGAGCTCAATTTCTTCATTGGAATTCAAGTTCAACAATGCCAAGAAAGTGGTTATATTTCACACTCAAAGTATACAAAAGAAGAAGTGAGGCATTTAAGAAGAAAAAACCATCTCAACATCTATGACTACCATGTAAAGATTGACAAAGGTTGAGGAAGACATATCGGTCGACAAACAAATTCGAGGTATGTTCATTCACTTTTATTACTCCCATAGACTCGACATTCCATATGCGCCTTACGTCTATATGCTCGACTTCAAAACAAATATTTGAAAGGCACTTTTTCTTATGACTTGTTGTATCCAAAGTCTTAAAACGTTCTTATTTTCGGGATAACAAGTCCGATGATAATAATTTTTCAAAATATAGTTAAATCATAATCGAACTAAACATATTGAGATTCGATATTTTTAAGGGGTTGCATGTTTAACAAAAACTTGAGATGTGTTTAAATCCATCTTAAGGATAACTCGCGGACTTTTTAATTGTTAACCGCCGAGTCTTTTACCTCATTTCGAGCTTGATTAAGATTTAATGCATATTGAATGAGGTCTACGTTTGCATTTTGCACGTTTTAAAACTTAGGGGCGAAAAATCGGATTTTTGGATAAAATTTTGGATTTTCAAAAGCAGTGAACCGGTGGGCGCCCGGGCGGGGTCGACCGTCGCCCAAGCCCTGGACCGGTCGCCTTAAGGATTTTTTAGATATATTACATTCTCGTTTCCGGACTTTGGCATTTTGGCCCTTTTAACTCTATTTTCGTCCCCATTGACATTTTTACACACAATTCACCTCAAATGAGTTTTGTTGCATAAATTTCATATTTTGGGGATTATCTAGCTTCGATTATCATCATCATTGCTCGTCTTTACCGATTGAATTGTAAGAATTCTACTCCTTATCTCAATTGGGTTGAACCCTTGAGAACTTGGCATATATGTATATTTCTTGATGCAATTCTTATATATTTGTGTTGAGCATGATGATTGTTGATGAATGATATTTGGAAAATTGCTTTTGGTGATGAAAAACTTGGCTTAATTACATTTGCAAGGGCTATATATATCTCTTCAATTTTTGACGCCCGCCAAGTGTTCGATAAAATATTTCAATTAAAAAGTCATCACCTACATGATTCTCTTGTTTTCAAATGTCCTATATATTTATAGAGATCATGTTTTGCAAATCAAATGAGTTTTCATAAAGCTTCTACAAGTCGTATGATCGACTTTTCCCTCTTATTTGGTCTATAAGCTTCAATGTTCAAATAGCTCGATACATCGATTTAGTTGCGCACTTTGATATGATTATATGTTGTTTTTTTTTATCGTGCTAACATTCTTTTTGATGATTCCAAAGGGGGAGAAACAAGTTATAATTAGCTCATATAAGCTAAAATAAGCTCGAGAAAGAAGCTATAAGCTATGGTTTCTATAAGCCGTAAGTTGTGGATTATATTTAGTCCATTTGTTGTATTATGGACTTATATACTTGTCTAATGATGTTTTGTTGACACGGGAGCTTATAAGCTCTTGTACTTAAAGATCAATATGTAAAAGCTAAGCTTTTAGCTTGTAGTTGATTGCTTTTACATTACTCTTGTTGTGCATATTGATAGGGGGAGCTTTTGCTATATGTGTTCGAATATCTTTACTCCCATCCTTGTGATTATATTGCGTGGAATGTTGTTGCTCACAACGGATAGTTCTTTTTAACCGGTAAAATTGTTTTGTTTTCAAAATCGACCTCGTGAAAATTGTTTTGGTTTGTAATCATCAAAAAGGGGGAGATTGTTTGATAAATGGTTTTATCATGATTTTGATGATTTTGTTTTTATACCAAAACAATGTTTTTAAAGGTTGTCCAAATACTCTTAAATGATTTAAAATGGTTTTAATATTTTCCGGAGTATTTCTTCAAGTTTATTTTCGACAAAATTGGACAACACATTTAATGATATTGCGTCAATGGGTTTTTACATCGAAACTATGTTTCTAAATGTTGTCCTAATACTCCCGATCGATCTAAAATATTTTTGCTATTTTTTGGAGTATTTCTTGAAGTTTATATCGACAAAGCTTTTGATGATTTTGTGGTAATGTGTTATTTCATCAAAACTATATTTCTAATGTTGTTCAAAATACTCCCGATCGATTTAAAATGTTTTTACTAATTTTTCTGAGTATTTCTTGAGGTTTATTTTCGACAAAAATGGGACAACATTTCATTGTGGAGGTCGATCGGTCGACCAAAGAGGCGACAGTGCACTGGGAACGAGTTTCGTGAAAACAGAACTCGTTGTATCCTCAAAATGGTCGGGGGACCGGTAAACCTAGGGGCGACCGGTTGCACCCTGGGCGACGGCCGACCACCCCGGACCGGTCTCCCGTGTGATTTTTACTTGTGTTCTTTTCAAATCTCATTTCTGCGCGACCGTCGCCCTAATGTTTGACAAAATTCTAACCGTTGTGCGGTGCGGACAACGTTTCCTTAATTTGTGGGATTGATTTCTAACAGCTATAATCTTGATTTTAATTGCAATTGTTTTGTAGATATCGATTCCAAGAGGAGCCTATCAAGTATCAATCATCTCCTATATATAGAGGAAGATTTGAAGCACAACAACAAGAGAGAACAATACAACATAACAAGAAATACTCAAGCAAACACTTGGTCTTATATTGTCATTATTCTTGTTGTAATTTGCCTAGCTTATCACTTTCACATTCTTGAGGTCTAGGCTATTCTTGATTACACTTGCACTAAATTGTATAATTCATTATCGAGTTATAATCTTGAATTTTTGGGTAATCATTCAACACAAGATATCCTTGTGAGTATTCTTGTGGTAAGAACACACTTGGGTGATCTAGGTGTTAGGTGTAAGAAGATTGTGGTAATCTTCTTGTCGAGGTATTGAAGAATATGGTATTCTTCAAAGTTGAAGATTGTGGTAATCTTCACAAGGTGCCGTTGGAGATTGTGGTAATCTTCAATAGAGATTGTGGTAATCTCAAAGGTGGTGTTGAAGAAGAGTGTGGTGCTCTTCAAGGTGTTGTTGTAAGTTGAATTTGTATTAATTGTGGTAATTAATAAAATTCTTTTTCTTTTTCGAAACCCATCCAGGATATCTTGGGGGTGGTAGAGCACGTAGTCCCTAGGTGGGGTGAAGCTCTATAAATCGACGCATGTTGTTTACATTCCGCACCTTTTATATTGTCTTGCTTGTTTTATTCGAAAAAGAGGGCAAAATCGAAAAGATGGAGACAATCTATTCACCCCCTCTAGATTATCGTAGCCGCTGGACTTACACATTAGCCTTACAAACCAATGGTTTTCTTTTCATATATTTGTTTGTGAACAACCTTTGTTTTGTGCTTCATCTTTGGAAAAGATGATGGATGTCAAAGAATAAAAAGTGAAAAAAGCGACAAGTCGGTTTGGTTATCTCCGTTATGCCCATGACGAATAGATATTCGATTTCAATTACGGTTGCAAAAGATTGGCGTTAAAAAAATCCTCTCGACGATCGTTTCTTCGAGGTGGCGGAACTCAACGGCACCATCTCCGAATGGTCTGAACGGCCTCACCTTCTTCACCGAGTCGACGTCCACATTATAGGTGGAAAAAGGTTTTTTTTTTCTTTTTCTTTCAGAATTTTTTCGAGAATTTTAGGTTAAGTCCTTTTGCACAAGTATATGATAATGTCTGGATTTCTATTTTTTTATAATTTTTTTATTGTTGCATTTTTGAAAAACCTAACCCTAGAATAATTGTGGGTTTCTATTTTTACTTTATTTTTGTTGGTTTTTTTAGTGTATTGCATTTTTAGGATGTTGATATGTTCTTGATTTTAGTTTTGAGTTTGGGTAAGTTCATCTTTGGTAAAAATCTCTATTTTTGAGTTGGGGTGAATTGCTTTTTGTTTTTAGTTTTTGATGTAACACGATTAAAATTTAGGGAAATAGGGTTTAAATTGCTCTGTTTTTGTTCAAGTATGTGCAAATGCTTATTGATTTTCGTAATACTACTTATTTATGTTCTTCTAACTGTATAACTAGGCTCTGTTGTGGGTTTTGATTTTTTTATTTTCACTTTTGTTGGGTTTTTAGGGTGTATTGTTATAGTTATTAGGATGTTGATATTATTGTAGTAATTAGGATGTTGCTAATATTTTTATGAGTGAATAAGATTTTAAATTAAAAAAACAAAGTTGGGAAACAGTATGGGTAACACATAAACAAAGTTGGAACCGCTTATTGAGGTTTTTAGCAATGCTTATTCAAGTTTATTTAATTTCTTACGTATGCTTTATATTCTCGCTTAAAATAATTGGTGAAACATGGGTTAAATAGGATTGATCTTTCTCTTATATTCACTACTTATATATGGTTGTTTTACTGCTTATGTATGCTTTATATTCTGCTTATATTAATTGATGAAATATGGTTAAACTTGGATTGCTCTTTTTTTTTAATTTTTTTAAACATGCTTTTAATTATGCTTATTTATGTTTGTTTTAATGCGCATGTATGCTTTATATTCTACTTATTTCTCATATAGTTGGTGATGCTTTTTTTTTTTTAGATTTGGGTTTGGAAATGGTAAAAGATAGTAGGAAAATGAAGGTCGCAAGGAAATATGCAGCTGCAATTTGTTTGGATGATATGAATGAGCAGAGGGAGTTTAATTTGGGAGAGGTGAAGAAGTTTGCTGGAATGACGTAGGATCATAACGAAACGATTATGCCTTTTATTTTTTATCAAATGGTTGAATATTGTAGTATTTCTTTGGATTTATATTTATGGTTGGTTTTGAGTAGTTTACGTACATGAGTAGTTTGCTATAGGAATGTTTTGAGTTAGTTGCGTATTTTCTTTGATGAATATTCAATTTTTTTGTATAACATACGCTGTGTTATTCATATTTGAGTACATAGACATCTTTTTTTTGGGGGTATCATGAACAATTTGACCAAAAATAATAAAACAAGCATACATAAGCATTACTTAATACGTCAATAAGCGAAGAAAACATATGGACTAAATAAACAATTTGTTTGGTTCTGAACAATTTGCTCAAAAAGCTATAAAACAAACATATATAAGTAGTACATAATATGTCAATAAGCAAGAAAACAAATGGACTAAATAAGCTATTTGCTTGGTTCCCGAACAATTTGCTCAAAAACAAGAAAATAAGCTTACTTAGGCAATACCTAATGCGTCAATAAGCGAAAAAAATATATGGACTAAATAAGCAATTTGTTTGGTTCTGAACAATTTGCTAAAAAAAAGAAACAAGCACACATAAGCAATATTTAATACGTCAATAAGCGGTCCCAAATTATTCTCCCTTAAATACGGACACACATTAGTGGTGTTCCATATGCAATAATTACTCGATAGATAAGCATTGTGATTATATTATATAAGCATATTATTTTTTTCATAACACCACAGCTTTCTATTCAACAAACTATATTTAATGTGAGAACGCAAAATATAGTAAATAAGTAAGCAACATTTTTCATATTCAAAAGCAATTGTTTATGCACAACTAAGCAACATTCTAAACAATTGTGGGTAATCGCTTCCTATCGTGGGTAACTACTCCTATTTTATTGGGATTTAATTGATTTATCGAGATTATGATCGGGATCCTAAGGTAAGATGGAACCAATTGTGGGTAACTCCTATTTTCATGGGATTTACTTGATTTAGGTGTCTCCTATTTTTTATGTGGACTAATTTTCCCCCATTTTAATTTGATCGGATATTTTACAAATATTAGACAAATCTAATAAAAGCCATTGAATAATGTAGATCTCGTGATCCGGATTTGCTCCTACGTACTTACATATATATATATATATATATATATATATATATATAGAGAGAGAGAGAGAGAGAGAGAGAATTTGGTTCAAATGAGACAACCCTCCTTAGGTGAGACAGTGTGAACTAATCCTATCTATTTATTTAATTTTTCAAAGGCTCGATTTAATTGAATTATAGCATTTTTTTATTTCAATTTGAATAAGGATAGATTAGTCATTTGTCATATAATTGATTCATTAATTCACGGTCCCCATATTCTTGTTTGACAATTTTAATATGCAATGCATATATGTTAAACATACAATATAATAATATTAAATATGCAAAGAAATATAAGTTAAATATACAAAGATAATAATGAGCATGATTCTCTCTCTCTTTTTTTTCTATAACTGATTCCTTAATTCACGGTCCCCACATATTTTTGTTTGACAATTTTAATATGCAGATATATATATATATTTAAATATGCAATATGATAGTGTTAAATATGCAAAATATATGTTAAATATACAATATAATAATGAGAGTGATTCTCTCTATAATTGATTCCTTCATTCACGGTCCCCACATGTTAATGAACGTGATTCTCTATCTATATAACTCGATTTCTTAATTTACGGTCTCCACATGTTTTTGTTGGACAATTTTAATATGCAAAGACATATATGTTAAACATACAATATAATAATGTTAAATATGCAGAAAATATATATTAAATATACAATATAATAATGAGCGTGATTATCTCTCTCTCTCTCTCTCTAACTAATTCCTCAATTCACGGCCCCACATGTTTTTGTTTGATAATTTTAATATGCAAAACATATATGTTAAACATGCAAAGATAATAATGTTAAATATGCAAGTATATATATGTTAAATATGCGATAGAATCATCGCAGAACACATACACGGTCCCAACACGTTAATGAGCGTGATTTTCTCTCTCTATAACTCGATTCCTTAATTCACGATCCCCACATATTTTTGTTTGACAATTTTACCTTATTGGAATTTAATTAATTGGTTAATCTATCATTATCCTATATTAATCCATCCTTTGATGTATATAGGGGATGGTTGAGATCGATCCACATTGTCTCACCTAGGAGGGTGGTCTCACCGGGTTCAAATGAGACCACCCTCCTTAGGTGAGACATTGTGGACTAATCTGTCCATTTATTTAATTCTTTTAAAGGCTGAAATTTAATTGAATTTTCAATGTTTTTTATTTATTTTAATTCGAAGAAGGATAGATTAGTCATTTTCCATGTAACTCGATTCCTCAATTCACGGTCCCCACATGTTTTTGTTTGACAATTTTAATATGCGATATATATATGTTAAATATGCGAGATAATAATGTTAACTATGCAAAGAAATATATGTTAAATATGCAATAGAATAATGAGCGTGATTCTTTCTCACTCTATAACGATTCCTTAATTCACAAATCCCCACAATATTTTTGTTTGATAATTTTAATACGCATTACATATATATTAAATATGCAATATAATAGTGATAAATATATATTAAATATGCAGAGAATAACGAGCGTGATTCTTTCTCTCTATAACCGATTCTTTAATTCACGGTCCCCACATATTTTTGTTTGACAATTTTAATATGTAGTACATATATGTTAAATATGCGAGATGATTGTGTTAAATATGCATCAAATATATGTTAAATATGCAGAGAATAATGAGCGTTATTCTCTCTCTATATATAATTAATTCCTTAATTCCTGGTCCCCACATGTTAATAAACGTGATTCTTGTTTTGCAT
Source organism: Rehmannia glutinosa (assembly GCA_016081115.2). Taxonomy (NCBI): domain Eukaryota; kingdom Viridiplantae; phylum Streptophyta; class Magnoliopsida; order Lamiales; family Orobanchaceae; genus Rehmannia; species Rehmannia glutinosa. The sequence goes on along the minus strand of JABTTQ020000048.1, from coordinate 207,144 downwards.
ATTTTTGTGTGTGTTTTGTGTGAAGATTTATACATATTTTTGGCGTGTTTTATTTGCATTTGCATGTTTTAGGGTTATGTTGTGTTATTTTATTGATTTTTTAGGTTTTGGTGCAAAACAAGTTTTGGAGCAAAAAAACGTTAAAAAGTCATTTTAAGAATCGCGATAAATCATCGTATTTTGGACTTAACGCTCACATCCGAAGTCCAATAGACATGACTCATATACCATTGGAAAGCCAAGACAAAGTTATACAATGTCTATTTCTGATACAAAATGCAAATGAAGAAGTTTGGATGGGTTAAAATCATATGCAAGTCGAAATAATATGTTGAAATTTCGGAAATGACACGTCTTGGTATTTTGGCCATAACTCTCTCTAGAAATTTGATATTAAGGTGATTCAAGTGGCTATGGAAAGATACGAGATAGAGATAAAATTCATAAGAAGACATCTAGACGAAATTCGACGTTTAGAGGCCACATGGGCGCGTGCAAGTGGTGCACGCGCCCGCCGCACCGTGACTTGTTGAACATGAAATTTTCGATTTTTTTTTCCGATTTTTGGCTCTTCCACCTTGTTTAGGACTCTAGTCTTATAAATAGGACTTAGGAGCCCCTATTTTTGAGACACCATCATTCATAGCACTTCTATACTTTAGTTTTTGGTATTTTTCTCTTGCTTTCAATATTGGGATTGCTTGGGTTCTTCCCATTGAAGTTATTTTTGCTTCTTAATCAAAGAGTAAGATTTCTTCATCTATATTGTTTGATTTCAATTGTTGGGTTAATTATTATTATTATTGCATGATCATGTTTATGATTGTTTTCTTTCCTTCAATTGAGATTATGATCCCATCCCTAAGCATGAAATAATTTCCTTGTTCTAGGATTATGATGATTTGATTCAAACAAACAAGCATGAGTAATGATTAATTGATCCGCTTTCTGAATAAATTGTTTTACTTGTTGATTGATTGTTTGGTCAACTCTTGATTGTTTAAGGGGATAATTGAGATCGATCAAGATATTATCCCCGGATTAAATTTATTCAGGGGTTAGATATGTAAGTCCAAGTGGCTACGATAATCTAGAGGGGGTGAATAGATTATCTCCATCTTTTCGATTCGCCCTCTTTTTCGAACCGAAAGCTCAAAGATAATAACAAAGGTGCGGAATGTAAATAGCACACGTCGATTTATAGTAGTTCAACCCACCTAGGGCCTAATCTACTACCACCCCAATGATATCCGGGATGGATTTAAAAAAAAAAAAGATTTTATTAATTACCAAAATTAATACAACACCAACTTACAACACCTTGAAGAGCACCACACTCTTCTTCAACACCACCTTTGAGATTACCACAATCTCTCTTGAAGATTACCACAATCTCCAACGGCACCTTGTGAAGATTACCACAATCTTCAACCTTGAAGAATACCAAATTCTTCAACACCTCAACAAGAAGATTACCACAATCTTCTTACACCTAACACCTAGATCACCCAAGTGTGTTCTTACCACAAGAACACTCACAAGGATATCTTGTGTTGAATGATAACCCAAAATCAAGATTACAACTCGATAATGAATATTACAATTATGAGTGCAAGTGTAATCAAGAAATAAGCCTAGACCTCAAGAATGTGAAAGTGAATAGCTAGGCAAATTACAACAAGAAATAAGACAATGTAAGAACAAGTGTATTCTTGAGTGTCTCTTGTTGTGTTGTAGTTTTCTCTCTTGTTGTGTTGCTTCAATTCTTCCTCTATTTATAGAAGATGTCTTGTACATGATAGGCTCCTCTTGGGGACATGAATTGTGTAAAAATACCAAGACAATTGAAGAAAAGAGTCATAGAAATCAACCCCTCAAATTAAGGAAAAAGCTGTCTCGCAAACTCAACGATAGTTTCACAAAATAGGGGTTCAACCGGTCGCGCAGAGATAAGTTGAAATTGAAAACTCGCAATTTTTACATAGGGGACCGGTCGCAGGGGGGAGTGCGACCGGCCGCTTGATCGACTGACTTGGGGTGCTTTAAAACATAAAACAGCAGAAGCCGCTTCTTGAGGGGGCATCCCGCACCGGTCGCCCTAGGGTCGACTTGGCCGCCCCTCAATTTTGTTCTCGTCCTTTTTCTGTTCCAAAACTCAACACAGGTACGGGTTGCCCTATAGGGCGACCGGTCGAGCCTGAAACATAAGTGTTGTCCAATTTTAAATCGAAAATAAACTACAAGAAATACTCCGAAAAATAGTAAAAATATTTAAACCGATCGGGAGTATTAGACAACATTCGTGGACATTGTTTTGATGTAAAAACACATTGACATAAAATCATTAAAAGCGTTGTCCAATTTAGTCGAAAATAACCTTGAAGAAATACTCCGGAAATATTAAAACCATTTTAAATCATTTAGGAGTATTTGGACAACCTTTAAAAACATTGTTTTGGTGTAAAAACAACATCATCAAAATCATGATAAAACCATTTATCAAACAATCTCCCCTTTTGATGATTACAAACCAAAACAATTTAACAAGGTCGATTTTGAAAACAAAACAATTTTTCCGGTCAAAAATAAATATCCGTTGAGAGCGACAACGTTAAAAGCGCAATATAATACAAGGATGGGAGTAGAGATATTCAAACACATATAGCAATTGCTCTCCCTATCAACATGCACAACAAGAGTAATATAGAAGAACTTCAACATAAGCTAAAATCTTAGCTTTTTCGATATCGAGCTTAAGTATCAACAACTTAAAAGCTCCCCTGTCAAAGAGACATCATTAGAACCGTATATAAGTCCATACTACAACCAATGGACCATGATTCATACATAACCATAATGCACCAAGTGACTAAATATGATCCACAACCTATGGCTTTATGAAGCCATAGTTTATAGCTTCTTTTCGTTAGATCATTAGAACCGTATATAAGTTCATACTACAACCAATGGATAGAGTCGTCAAACGGGCCGGCCCGCTTCAAGCCGCCCGCCCGCCCGCCTAAGGTAGGGGGTGGGTTAAGTATTTAGTAGCCCGCCAAAGGCGGCCTAACGGGCTAGCTAGCTCAGGCCGGGCCATGGGCTTGGCGGGTTGGGTCGGCGGCGGCGGGGATAGCCCGCTTGTAAAAATAAAAAAAAAAAAAAAAATGAAAAATTAGATAAAATAGACAAAAAAAATAGAATAATTGATTTTTTATATTTTTATCTCTTATAAAAGTATATATAATATTTTTATAAAATATGTACTTGTTATCCATTAGTATATTTAATTCATTAAAATTAATAATATGAATAAAATAATATTTTTTTTTTTTTTTTTTTTTTAATTTTTACAAAATTGCCCCGCCCCCCCGCAACCATGACCCAGGCGGGTTGGGTTGGGTTGAGGTTTTAGGTGGCGGGCACGCCGCCCGCCCGCCAAGTGGCGGGTTTTGGCGGGCCACGGGCCGCCCGCCCCGCCCGGCCGTTTTGACACCTCTACCAATGGACCATGATTCATACATAACCATAATGCACCAAGTGGACTAAATATGATCCACAACTTATGGCTTTATGAAGTCATAGCTTATAGCTTCTTTTCGTTAAACTTATCTTAGCTTCTTTGAGCTAAAGAGCTTATAACCTGTTTCTCCCCTTTGGAATCATCAAAAAGAATGTTAGCACGATAAATACATCATATATTCATATCAAGGTGCGCAACTAAACCAATGTATCGAGCTATTTGAACATTGAAGCTTATAAACCAAATAGGAAGGAAAAGTCGAATCATACGACTTGTAGAAGCTTATAAAAACTCATTTGAGAAACAAAACATGACCTCTATAAATATATAAGTCTTTTGAAATCGAGAGAATCATGTAGGTGATGAATTTTTCATTGAAACGCTTTTATCAAACACTTGGCAAGGCCAAAAATTGAAAAAGATATATATAGCCTTTGTAAATGAAATCAAGCCAAGTTTTTCATCACCAAATACAATTTAACAAATATCAATAATCAACAATCAATAAGCTCATCACAAAATATATGAATTGCATCAAGAAAGATACATATAAGCCACAAACTCAAGGTTCAACCCAATTGAGCTAAAGAGAGTGAAATTCTTACCATTCAATCGGTAAAGATGAGCATTGATGATGATAATCGAGCTAGATAATCCCCAAACTATGTAATTCATGCACCAAAACACATTTGAAGTGAAATGTGTGTGCAAATGACAAAGGGGACGAAATAGAGAAGAAAAAGGCCAAAATGCCAAATTGAAACATAAAGCAATATATCCAAAAACTCGGCAGGGCGACGGCGGGGTCGGGTCACGGCCGTCGACCTCGACCCTTCACCCATTTACAACGCTTCTTTCTCTTTTTGCAAAATTCTCAAGTTTGATCCAAAAATCCGATTTTTCGCCCCAAAGTTTTAAAAACGTGCAAAATGCAAACGTAGACCTCATTCAATATACATTATGTCATAATCAAGCTCGAAATGAGGTAAAATACTCGGCGGTTAACAAAAAAAAATCCGCGAGTTATCCTTGAGACTAATTAAACACATCTCAATTTTTCGTTTTAGAAACGCAATCCCTTAGAAAAAATTTGAATCTCAATATGTTTAGTTCGATTATGACGAACCATATTTTGATAAATTGTAAACACCGAACTTGTTATCCCTAAAAATAGAACGTTTTAATACTTTGGATATACAAGTCATAAGAAGAAGTGCCTTTCAAATATTTGAAAATTTCTTTTAACGGCACTTTAATGAGATTCGTTGGGATGGTTTTGAAGTCGAGCATATAGACATAAGGCATATGGAATGCCGAGTCTATAGGAATAATACAAGAAAACATACCTCGAATTTGTTTGTTGGCGATATGCTTTTCTCAACCTTTGTCAATCTTTAGCCATAGAGGTTGAGATGGTTCTTCTTTCTTCAATGCTTAACTCCTTTATATAACCATCTTCTTGGTATTGAATAATTTGTAGTCCAAGCAAGAAATTGAGCTCCGCCATCATGCTCATCTCAAGTTCACCTTGCATCAACTAAAAAATTTCTTGCACAAAGAATCATTAGTAGCACCAAAGATAATATCATCAACATAAATTTGCACAAGTAAACAATCGTGCCCTTTTTCAAAAACAAAGAGAGTTGTATCAACTTTACCTCTTGTAAAATCATTTAGCAAAAAAAAAAGCTAAGTCTATCATACCATACATGGGGTACTTGTTTTGAACCTTACAAGAAAAATTTTAAACCCCTGGAGGTTGTTTTACATAGACTTCTTCTTGAATAAAACCATTGAGAAAATTGAATTTAACAACTATTTGGTAAAGCTTGAAATTTTCTTAAAACAAGAATGGGCAAGTAAAATGCAAATAGCTACTAAATGTGCTATGAGTGCAAATGTTGCATCAAAAACGATTACCTTCTTCTTGAAAATACCTTCGAGCTACTAACCTCGCCTTAGTTCGACCAATGTTGCCTTGGTCATCGAGTTTGTTCCTAATACCCTTTTATCTTCTTCATCACTATCATCATAGGGCATCCAATTGATCTAAGGTGTTCATAATAGAACATTTACATCCAAATATTTTGAGGTAACTAATATTTGGAGTACTCCATTTCTCATCTACACAACTTAATAAACTCATTACCGGTATTGCTTATATAAGCAAGAAAAAAAATAGCCCAAGTGTAAAAATATGCCTCAATTATCAATCATAAAATTTCTTGCATAAGAGCATAGTAGAAATAGACACTATATATATAGACCATGAAGCAAGAAACACATACTATGCATTTAGAAGATCATCAAGAGTCTAATAAATCATGCAAGTTCAAATAAGCTTAAGAAAGCTACAAAAGGTCTCTTTTGAAATTTGAAAATCCGATAGCATATAGTTGAGACCTCATTTAAAAGAAGTATTTGAACAAGAGTTGTCAAAGCAAAAATGCGCAATCAAATATCGAATAGTGCCTTTCAAAAAAATCTAAAAATCCTCTTAATGGCACTTGTATGAAATACTATGAAAAACAAGCACATAAGCACATGGCAATATATATCGAGTCTATAAGAGTAAGAATAACACAAGTAAACGTGCATTCTCGATAATTTATGCCTTTCTTGACAAATAATGACGTAAATGGCCATTTGTGAAAATATGTAAATCCTACATAATTCTTAAAACAAATCTAGCACAAATCATAATGATAAAAATGTAGGCTAAGGGATATCACAAGTAAGCTCATGCCATAAAAATCCATAAGAGATGATAACACACTTTAGTCTACAAAAATGCACAAGAGTTTTAAAAACATCATATAAGGTCTCCTTTTTCCAAAGAATTTTAAAAACATACATATATATTGAAGACATTAAAAAAATCAATACTTGAAAACTCATGTTGCAATAAAGACACAAATAAAAACATGCATAACAAAATAAAATGCATATTTTAAATGGGGAGATACGGGTTACCAATTACGCCATTTCCATGGGTTGTGCCGTTCCCATTGTTGATGATATCTTCCCCTTGAGAAGTCACTTTGTTGATGATGACTTCTTTGATTACTCCATTTCCAAGGTTTGTTGCCTTCCCATTGTTGATAGTCTCTTCTTCTTTGAAAATCATCTTGTTGATGATGTCTTTGCCATTTCAAGGATTGTGTTCTTCCCATTTTTGATTATATCATCTTCTTGAAATTGGCTTTGTCGAAAATAGTTTCTCCTTCTTTGATCAAATGAAACGGTCATTTGATGCCTTCTTGCGTATGAATTTTCTTCGATCATTATTTCACGGGTACCTAATATGACATTATTTTGTGGTACCCTCAAGTGTTTGGGTCCTTTAGGATTAGCTTTGAGACTTTTAGGTCTCCAATAATGATTAGAGCTATTTCTAGCCCGACAAGTATTAGTCGTATGACCCTTTTACCGCAATAAAAACAAGTAATAATTCTAGGAGCATAATGACCAATATGCTTAGAGACTTGATTCTTTTTCATATGATTGACAACATTAAACTTATGATCAAGTTCTAATTTCAATCATCACAAGAATCAACAATTTCATCGGTACTCAAGTTGGATTTAGATAAATCCTTTTTCATGCAATTAATATCCTCAACAAGAGTATTATTTTCTTTTTCAAGGTTTCTAACCTTGTCAAGTGTGGTGGTGTGAGCACATGATAGTGATTCATAGGAAGTAAATAAATTATCTTTTTCATTTTTCAAAACATTGAATTCCTTTTTCAAGATTTTGTACTTAACAAGTAAACTTTGAAATTCATTTTGAAGATCATCAAAGTCATTTTGTAAATCATCTGTAATCATTTTGAATAACAATATCATAGGAAGTAGAGGTTTAAGACATACCTCATTTTCTTCTTCGATGCCCATAAAACATTGTTCGACTACTTCATAGTTGGAAGTTGTAAAAGGCTTGTTCCTTAGATTTGAACTTGTATCCCTTTGAGAAGTAGATGCTTTTGTTTGACTTCTTTCATTTGCATATACTCCATATATGGCTTCTAATTTTTGCCATACTCCATGAGCCGATCGAATTCCTACAACATGTTCATATTCCAAATTAGTAAGTGAACAATACAAAATATTGAGAGCTTTACCGTTTAGGAGATGATTTTCTTCTCTTCATCATTTAGCTCTTTGAGGCCTTTGGAGGTGTGTGATGTGTTATTCATCTAAATAGATTCTCCATTGATGACGATGTTCCAAATATCGAACCCGCAACCTTGTAAATAGCATTCCATTCTTTCTTTCCAAAATGTGTAATTTTTGGAATCAAATAGTGGTGGAGGTGCCGGTAAGATGAGCTTCGTTAGTAGCCGACGATCGTTCCTCTTTACTCGCGATGTGAAACGAGCTAGCCAAAGAGTTTGGCTTTGATACCACTTGTAAGTCCAAACGGCTACGATAATCTAGAGGGGTGAATAGATTATCTCCATCTTTTCGACACGCCTCTTTTTCGAACCGAATGCTCAAAGATAATAACAAAGGTGCGGAATGTAAATAGCACACATCGATTTATAGTAGTTCAACCCACCTAGGGCCTAATCTACTACCACCCCAAAGATATCCTGGATGGATTTCAAAAAGAAAAAGATTTTATTAATTACCAAAATTAATACAACACCAACTTACAACACCTTGAAGAGCACCACACTCTTCTTCAACACCACCTTTGAGATTACCACAATCTCTCTTGATTACCACAATCTCCAACGCACCTTGTGAAGATTACCACAATCTTCAACCTTGAAGAATACCAAATTCTTCAACACCTCAACAAGAAGATTACCACAATCTTCTTACACCTAACACCTAGATCACCCAAGTATGTTCTTACCACAAGAACACTCACAAGGATATCTTGTGTTGAATGATAACCCAAAATCAAGATTACAACTCGATAATGAATATTACAATGAGTGCAAGTGTAATCAAGAAATAAGCCTAGACCTCAAGATGTGAAAGTGAAAAGCTAGGCAAATTACAACAAGAAATAAGACAATGTAAGAACAAGTGTATTCTTGAGTGTATCTTGTTGTGTTGTAGTTTTCTCTCTTATTGTGTTGCTTCAATTCTTCCTCTATTTATAGAAGATGTCTTGTACATGATAGGCTCCTCTTGGGGACATGAATTCTGTAAAAAATACCAAGACAATTGAAGAAAAGAGCTGTTAGAAATCAACCCCTCAAATTAAGAAAAAGGCATGCGCAAACTCAACGGATAGTTTCTTTGTCAAAATAGGGTTCGACCGGGTCACAAGCAGAGATAAGTTGAAATTCAAAACTCTGCAATTTTTACATAGGGGGACCGGTCGCGGGGAGTGACGGCCGCCCTTGATCGTGACCGGTTGGGGTGCTTTAAAACATAAAACAGGTTAGAAATTCTTGAGGGGGCATCCTGTACCGTTGCTGTCGTAGGTCGACCTGTCGCCTCCTCGCTTTGTTCCCATCCCTTTTTCTATTCCAAAACTCAACACGGTACGGGTTGCCCTATAGGGCGACGGTCGAGCCTCGAAACATAAGTGTTGTCCAATTTTAAATCAAAAATAAACTACAAGAAATACTCCAAAAATAGTAAAAACATTTTAAACCGATCGGAGTATTAGGACAACATTCAGGGATATTGTTTTGATGTAAAAACACATTGACATAAAATCATTAAAAGCATTGTCCAATTTAGTCGAAAATAACCTTGAAGAAATACTCCGGAAATATTAAAACCATTTTAAATCATTTAGGAGTATTTGGACAACCTTTAAAAACATTGTTTTGGTGTAAAAACAACACCATCAAAATCATGATAAAACCATTTATCAAACAAGATATGAATCGAAATGTATTATCTAACCCTAGGTTTAATGAAAATAGCAAATTATGTTGGGATAGCCCTAATCTGTGAATACGAGAGTTATCGATCTAGACTTAGTCTTTACATGATTATTATATTTGTTAACCGCATGATCAATTAGTTGATATTCTCGCTTGCAAGTTTGATGAGATGAATCCATAATCCTAGACTTTCTCCCATATATTTTCTTCCGAGTTTAATCTTGCTTAGTTTTAATTTGTCTTTTTAATTGTTTTCTTTTAGTTTAAATAAATCCAACAAATCAAGTTAGAGTGTTTAGGATTTTCTTTCTGCTTTATTGTGATACATAATAATTATTTACCGCTAAGTCTTCCTTGAGAGACGACTTGTGGTCAACTTGCTACCCTACGATTGATCTCGTTCTCTTGCGAGGATTGCTAGATTTATTATAGGTGTTTAGCGGTCGCACAAAATTTTGGCGCCGTTGCCAAGTAAGGCTTTAGGCGTAATAATTATTGTGTTTTTTTTTCATATTTCTAGATTAGGATTCTTTTTATTTGTCTCTAGTTTAGGTTTATTCGCCAGTGCGTTTGATCTGCTTTTTCTAGTGTTGTTTATAAAACACCAGGTATGGCGACTAGTCAAGAGCAACTACCACGACCCACATTGGAAGAGAGCTTGAATTCTTTTATTCAAGTTAGTCAAAAAACACAATAGTGGAATAATGCAGACATTTGAATCCTTGAGGCCTCTCTTGCGACTTGCGACTCAAGTCGGCCAATTGGCTACGCAAGTTGGTGAAATAGCTTAATATCTTGTCAAAAGGGCTCGTTGCCTTGTCAACTAGCGCAAGCTCAAGCCGTCACTAATCTTGAAATTGGTTTTGCTAAAATTGAAAAGAATGATGATGCAAGTGAAGAAAGCACGAATGAGGAGACAAGATCGGATCGCCCTTACACAAAACCGACAATCCTTACAAATCTCCTAATCTATCCCCAAATCCACCACCAAAACAACAAGATCCGTAGTTTGCTCATTAATATTGCTTTTGGGAATGGTAAGAATGTCGCAGTATACTTGATCTAGGAGCCGAATTAACCTTATATCTTACTCTATATTTAAACAATTAAATTTAGGAAATTGAGGTCCACCGATTATGTTTGCAACTTGTTGATGGGTCACTTAGGTATCCTAAAGGTATTGTTGAACATATTTACGTCCAAGTAGGTGGTCTTAAAATTCTCATTGATTTTGTTGTCTTGGATATGGGGAAGAATAAAGGTAATAATATTAAGGATCATACCATTTTGTTAGGTAGACCGTTCATGGCGCCACTAATACTATGATAAATGTCAAAAATAGAAAATTAAGTGTCTTGGGAAAAACTCGTAACGTTTTCAATTTTTGATATAGCTCATGGTCCTGCTTTTTGTACTTTGCCTGATAATTTTATTGTTGACTTTGTCGATTCTAATGTAAAAGATATCTTGTGGCGGTGAACATAATGAAATTCAGCCGGATAAAAATTCCAAGGTAGTTAAAAGGGTCTTGCTCGATGACCCACCATGATTTTTTTAGTTGATATCGTCAAGCTAATGATGTTAAATAAAGCGCTTTTTGGGAGGCAACCCAAGCATTTTCCCTTCGCGTGAGTTTACATGTGTTGTTTGTTCCCTTCACACGGCTTTTGCAGATTTGTAGGTCGATATGACTATGGTGCCATTTATCGATCTTCGCATTTTTAGGACGTATCTTTTCCTTCTCTTTACTTTTACGCATTGAGGTCATTGCGTGATTTAAGTGTGGGGGGGGATGATTAATCATTAATAAAATATGATGATTGCATGTGGATATGCTTTTACTTTGCCTAGTGATTATCCCAAGTTTAATAATAGTGTTATTTCGTCAACTTGAAATAGATGTATTAATTTGAGTTTCAAATATGAAATGACTTTGTGAACTTGATACGTAGGATTTGACTAATTCGTGAATTAGCCTTTGTGGTGAACGAGGTGACGATTAAACAATAGTCCGAGTTGTGGGCTTAAATTACGAGATTTCGTTGATGTGAATTAAGTTAAAACCCTATTTTGATTTGTGTGTCACAAAATTGCTAGCCTTGCGAAAAAAAAAAAAGCATTATATAACTATCAAAAAAAAAAGGAGCATTATATAGCTATATAAAAAAGAGGAAAAAAAAAAAAAAAAAAAAAGAAAAAAGAATAGAACAATCGAGATTATACTCCGCCGGTTGAGTTGCTTAGTAACTAGAAGCATTCATGAGCCTCATGTTTGACTTTTTACGTAAAACGGCGGCTCAAACATGAGTATGGGAAACCACCCTAGAGCATTTGGAAAATATCCAAGTTTATACCTAGTGGAATAATAACTCGGGAGTTCTAGCAAAAAACAAAAAGTGAAAAAAACATGGCTAGTAATTGCGTGATTGGTTGTGTGAGTAAAAGGGTTGCAACTTTTGACACAAATTTGAAATTTAGTAAGGAATGCCAACACTTTGATTAATATTTAACTTTAGCCGAGTGAGTATATTGCGAAGGTTGGGGATCAATGAGAAATAATCCGAGGTAGATGGAACATGGTGTTATGGATTAATTGATTCTCAAATTGGACATAATATTTCTTGTTGGGTGTATTGGCATTATTATTTGCGTGAGGACAAGCAAAAGGCTAAGTGTGGGGAGTTGTTTTGCATATTTTTATGTGTGTTTGTGTGAAGATTTATACATATTTTTGGCGTGTTTTATTTGCATTTGCATGTTTTAGTGTTATGTTGTGTTATTTTATTGATTTTTAGGTTTTGGTGCAAAAACAAGTTTTGGAGCAAAAACGTTAAAAAGTCATTTTCTAAGAATCGCGATCATCGTATTTTGACTTAACGTTCACATCCGAAGTCCAATAGACATGACTCATATACCATTGGAAAGCCAAGACAAAGTTCTACAATGTATATTTCTGATACAAAATGCAAATGAAGACGTTTGGATGGGTTAAAATCATGTGCAAGTCGAAATAATATGTTGAAATTTTGGAAATGACACGTCTTGGTATTTTGGCCATAACTCTCTCTAGAAAATTGATATTAAGGTGATTCAAGTGGCTATGGAAATATACGAGATAGAGCTACAATTCATAAGAAGACATCAAGACGAAATTCGACGTTTAGAGGTCGTCGCGTTGCGAAAGAACAGACAAAGAAGAGATCTTGTGCGGGCGGCGCGCCGTGACTGACTTTGAAAAACGAAATTTTCGATTTTTTCCAATTTTTGGTTCTTCCACCTTGTTTAGGACTCTGGCTTATAAATAGGACTTGGGAGCCCCTATTTTCGAGACACCATCATTCATAGACTTCTATACTTTAGTTTTTGGTATTTTTCTCTTGCTTTAAACATTGGGATTGCTTGGTTCTTCCCATTAAAGTTATTTTTGCTTCTTAATCAAAGAATAAGATTTCTTCATCTATTTTGTCTGATTTCAATTGTTGGGGTGATTATTATTATTGCATGATCATGTTTATGATTGTTTTCTTTCCTTCAATTGAGATTATGATCCCATCCCTAAGCATGAACTAATTTCCTTGTTATAGTATTATGATGATTTGATTCAAACAAACAAGCATGAGTATTGATTAATTGATCAGCTTTCCCGAATAAATTGTTTTACTTGTTGATTGATTGTTTGGCCCACTCTTGATTGTTTAAGGGGATAATTGAGATCGATCAAGATATTATCCCTGGATTAAATTTATTCAGGGGGTTAGGTATGAATCGAAATGTATTATATAACCCTAGGTTTAATGAAAATAGCAAATTATGTTGGGATAGCCCTAACTGTGAATACGAGAGTTATCGGATCTAGACCTAGTCTTTACATGATTGTTATATTTGTTAACCGCATGATCAATTAGTTGATATTCTCGCTTGCAAGTTTGATGAGATGAATCCGAATCCTGTGACTTTCTCCCATATCTTTTTCTCCGAGTTTAATCCTGCTTAGTTTTAATTTGTCTTTTTAATTGTTTTCTTTTAGTTTAAATAAATCCAACAAATCAAGTTAGAGTGTTTATGATTTGCTTTCCGTTTATTGTGATATATAATAGTTATTTGTCGGCTAAGTCTTCCTTGAGAGACGACTTGTGGTCAACTTGCTACCCTACGATTGATCTCGTTCTCTTGCGAGGATTGCTAGATTTATTATAGGTGTTTAGCGGTCGAACAATTCTCTCTCTATATACTCATTCCTTAATTCATGGTCCCCACATGTTTTTGTTGGATAATTTTTATATGTAGTACATATATGTTAAACATGCAAAGATTATAGTGTTAAATATGCAGAAATATATGTTAAATATGCAAAGAGAATAATGAGCGTGATTCTCTCTCACATTAATGAGCGTGATTTTTGTTTGACAATTTTAATATGTAGTACATATATGTTAAATATGCAAGAAATATATGTTAAATATGCAAGAAATCATCGCAGAGCACATACACTGGTCCTCACACATTAATGAGCGTGATTATCTCTCTCTCCATAATCGATTTCATATTGGATGGTCTCCACACATTTTTGTTTGACAATTTTACTCTTATTGAGATTTAATTAATTGGTTAATCTATTATAATCCTATATTAATCCTAGCCTTTGATATATGTAGGGGATGGTTGAGATTGGTCCACACCGTCTCACCTAGGAGAGTGTGTTTGATTCATGTTTTTTTCTTAATTTTGATGATTTTATTTTATCACCAAAACAATGTTTTTTAAAGGTTGTCCAAATACTCCTAAATGATTTAAAATGGTTTTTATATTTTCCTGAGTATTTCCCCTAGTTTATTTTTTGATAATAATGGACAACACTTTTAATGATTTTATATCAATGAATTTTTCACTCCTAAACAAGGTTCCTAAATGTTGTCTAAATACTCTCGATTGGTTTAAAATATTTTTACTAAATTTTCTGAGTATTTCTTGGGTTTTATTTTCGACAAAAATTGGACAACATTTAATCTCGTGTCGACCAAATTATCGCCCTATAGGGCAACCCGCACTCAAGATGTTTTTAGAAACAAAAATGAGACGGAAGGAAAAACAAGCAGGTCGACCGTCCGCTCGGCGATCGATCCGTCCGACGGCCGCCAAATGGCCGACCGGTACACTGCAAGTTTCATTTTTGAAACAGACTTAACCCCTTCGTTTTTGTTTAGGGGATCGGTTGAAACAGGGGGTCGACCGGTCGGCCTACGTTGACCGGTCGCCTGTTGTAATTTTCAAAGTGTTCTCTTTTTCTCTTATTTCTCGTGCGGCCGCCTCGTGTATTGACAAAAAAATATGACCGTTTGACAAAGCAGACACATTTCCTTAAATTGTGGGATTGATTTCTAACAGACTATATTCTTGATTTTAATTGTATTTTTTGTAGATTTTCAATCCCCAAGAGGAGCCTATGCTTGATCAATCATCTCCTATAAATAGAGGAAGTTTTGGAGCAACCAATACAAGAATTGAGATACAACACAACAAGATACACTTCAAGCAAATACTTGGTCTTTCATTGTTATTATTCTTGTTGTAAATTTGCCTAGCTTATCACTTTCACATCCTTGAGGTCTAGGCTATTCTTGATTACACCTTGCACTCAAATTGTATTACTCATTATTGAGTTGTAATCTTGATTTTTGGTTATCATTCAAATACAAGATATCCTTGTGAGTGTTCTTGTGGTAAGAACACACTTGGATGATCTAGGTGATAGGTGAAGAAGATTGTGGTGATCTTCTTATCGAGGTGTTGAAGAATTTGGTATTCTTCAAGGTTGAAGATTGTGGTAATCTTCACAAGGTGCCGTTGAAAGAAGATTGTGGTAATCTTCAAAGGAGATTGTGGTAATCTCCAAAGGTGGTGTTGAAGAAGAGTGTGGTGCTCTTCAAGTGTTGTAAGTTGAATTTGTATTAATTTTGGTAATTAATAAAATTCTTTTTCTTTTTGAAATCCATCCCGGATATACTGGGGTGGTAGAGGATTAGGCCCTAGGTGGGTTGAACCTCTTTAAATCAACGTGTGTTGTTTACATTCCGCACCTTTATCATTGTGTTTGAGCATTCGATTGCAAAAAGAGGGCGAAATCGAAAAGATGGAGATAATCTATTCACCCCCTCTAGATTATCGTAGCCGCTTGGACTTACAAGTGGTATCAAAGCCAAACTCTTTGGCAAGCTCGTTTCACATCGCGAGTGAAGAGAAACGATCGACGCTAC
The DNA here is from genome assembly GCA_016081115.2 of Rehmannia glutinosa. Classification (NCBI taxonomy): domain Eukaryota; kingdom Viridiplantae; phylum Streptophyta; class Magnoliopsida; order Lamiales; family Orobanchaceae; genus Rehmannia; species Rehmannia glutinosa. The sequence continues at coordinate 191,517 of JABTTQ020000048.1, read as the reverse complement.
GAACGAAGCTCATCTATCCGACCTCCACCACCAAGCCACCACTATTTGATTCCAAGAATTTTAATTTTTGGAAAGAAAGAATGGAATGCTATCTACAAGGTTGCGGGTTCGACATTTGGAACACCGTCATTAATGGAGAATCCATTCCGACGAAAATACACCATACACCTCAAAAGGCTTCAAAAAGCTCAATGATGAAGAAAAGAAAATCATCTCCTTAAACGGTAAGGCTTTAAATATTTTGTATTGTTCATTTACTAATTTAGAATATGAACATATTGTAGGAATAAAGTCGGCACATGAAGTATGGCAAAAATTAGAATCCATCTATGGAGTATTTGCAAATGAAAGGAGTCAAACAAAAGCATCTACTTCTCAAGATCATACAAGCTCAAATCTAAGGAATAAGCCTCCTACAACTTCCAATTATGAAGAAGTTGAATATTGTTTTATGGGCATCAATGAAGAAAATGAGGTATGTCTTAGACCCTCTACTTCCTATGATATTGTCATTCAAAATGATTATAGTGATTTACAAAATGATTATGATGAACTTCAAAATGAATTCCAAAGCTTACTTGTTAGATACAAAAATTGAAAAAGGAATTCAATATTTTGAAAAATGATAAGGATAGTTTATTTACTTCTTATGAATCACTATCATGTGCTCACACCACCACACTTGACAAGGTTAGAAACTTTGAAAAAGAAAATAGTACTCTTGTTGAGAATATTGATTGCATGAAAAAGGATTTATTAAAATCCAACTTGAGTACCAATAAAATGTCCAATATTGTTGATATTCATAATTGTGATAAAGGACTTGATCATAAGCCTAATGTTGTTAATCATATGAAAAAGGATCAAGTCACTATGCATATTGGTCATTATGCTCCTAGAATTATTACTTGTTTTTATTGTGGCAAAAAGGGTCATACGGCTAATTCTTGTCGGGCTAGAAATAGCTCTAAATATTGTTGGAGACCTAAAAGTCTCAAAGCTAATCTTAAAGGACCCAAACACATGAGGGTACCACAAAACAATGTACTATTAGGTACCCGCAAAGCAAAAATCGGAGAAAATTCATGCCACTAAGAAAACATCAAATGAACGTTTCATTTGATCAAAGAAGGAGAAACTACTCTCAACAAAGCCAATTTCCAAGAAGAGCGTATAATCAAAAATGGGAAGAACACAATCCTTGGAAATGGCAAAGACATCATCAACAAGATGTTTTTCAAAGAAGAAGAAACCATCAACCATGGGAAGGTAACCAATCTTGGAAATGGAGAAGTCATCATCAACAAAGTGACTTCTCAATGGGAAGATATCATCAACAATGGGAAAGACACAACCCATGGAAACGGCGTAATTGGTAAACCGTATCTCCCCATTTGTATATGCATTTTATTTTTAAATCTATGCATACTTTTAATTGTGTCTTAATTGCAAAATGAATCTTCAAGTATTTATTTTTAATATAGGTCTCTTATATATTTATGAGTTTCAAATTTTTTAAAGAGACCTTGCATGATTTTCTAAAACTCTTGAGCATTTTATTAGACTTATGTGGCTTATTATCTCTTATGAAATCTTATAGCATAAGCTCTTTTGATATCTCATATTACTTGCCTACACTTGTATTTTCTATGCAAATGTTGTCTAAGAATTGTGTAGGATACATATTTCATACTCATTGGCTATTACGTCATCAAGTTTCTTAAACCATCGAGGTATGTCTACTCGTATTTTTCTTTAAACTCGATTTTATGCTTATGCACATATCTTTCAAGATATTTCATTTTGATCCCTTAAGTGCCCCTAATTGATCTTGCAAATATTTTCTTTTAAAAAGCATTACGTGTTTAGTCTCGATTTTATCGTTTATATGTTTTCCCAAAACCCATATTTGTTGGATATAGTCCAAACTTATATTTTTGCAAAGTTTTAAAACTTTTGGGGTGAAAAATCGAATTTTGAAAACTCGGGAGAAAGAAAAATCACCTGACGGTCCAAATCGGGGCGACCAGGCCGCTTCGCACATCGACCGTCGCTCCCTACCTCGACCCGTCCGCCTGTGCCAATTTTTCAGGTTTTAAACGCTCTGTTCTTCATTTCAAACAGACGAAGAAAATCCCCCAAACCCTCACTGCGCGTAAATCATCCCCTTTTCTCTAGAATCTTCAAATTCTTCATCATTTTTCACGATTCTTGTTGCTAATCTTCTTATTTTCACAAGAATCTTACATATATGGCTCCTCCAAGAACTTCCACCGATCAAAATCCCACTTCTAAGAGAAGAAAGGGCGGAGAGGGTACTTCGAGAAATCGGCGAGACGAAGCCGAACAAAGGGATATTCGAGCCACTCAAAGAAACGTGGCCCAAGAAGGTGATGATGTTCAAAATCCCATTCTCTCTCGGGCCCAAATTACCGAGCTTCATGAACAATTTCGCTCGAAAATTGCCGTTGGGCGAAAGGTAAAAATCTTTTGTTACTCAAGCTCCAAATTCTCGCAATGCTCTTAATTTCATCAATAATTATGCGGAATAGTACTATGAGGATTCGGGATGGGAGGTAAATCTATTGCTCGGACTAAAATGTGTCGCTTTTAGCTCATTTACAAATGAGTATCCCACCATTAGGGATTTTTTGAGGAACAAGGTTGGATGTATCTATGGGAGCATGCTTATGTTTTGTATGATGATGATATTATCCAACATTTTTATGCTAATATGTGGGTGCAATATGATAATGAAAGAAAGCCGATTGCCGTTAATTCGCTTATAAAGGGTCGTCATTTTAGATGGACTCCCAATGATATTTGCCGCTTTTTACATGTTAGAGAAGGTGGTTGGGATTATTTCTCTTGTGGGACTTGGAATGATGAAATGTTGGGGGTGTCGATGAAAGAAGTTAAGACGTATTTGGGAGTATGGCCAAAGTATTCTTTGTTGGCAATGACACTTGAGCATCGTATTTTATCGGTCATTGTCGCATATTGCATTTGTGGTAAGTCGGGAAAGATGCCTAGCAATATGGATTATTTTTTGACTTATAAGATTGCTAGGAGGAACCACTTAACTTTGGTGCCATACTTATTCAATGTCTAATCGAGTCCATTACTCAAGGTAATAAGAAGTTGGTTATGGGAAATTGGATTTGTAAACTTCTTATTCAATCGACTACCTTCGTCGAGTGTAACTCGGAGGTATTTCAAAACGACTTTGACATTGATAACATCGCCCAAATGGTCACTATGCGCAAGAACATGGAAATCCGACCAACCAAAATGGCAAGAGGAAGAGGTCAAGAGTCTCCTGATCCTAATGACTTCTTTGATGACATCGAGGCCGCAAGATTGGCGGAAGAGGGCGAACCGAGCAATCCGGAGGGTAATACCGGTGCTCAACCGCCTAGGAGGTATACTCAAGCCGAATTTGATGAGATGAGGGCTTTTCATGAGACGAGGTATGAGGCTTTGGAGCAAAAGACCTCCAAAATGCAAAAGTCTATCGGCAAGTTAAAGAAATTCATCAAGGACTTAATTCCCTGGATCTTGCTTCTCCTCGATGAGGAATGATGTTACCCCACCCCTTTACTTTCTAGCATTTTCATTTAAATTGCTTTGTACTTTTATGAACTTTTGTAAAACTCATTTGTACTAATGATATTTGCTTGTTTTTCTTAAAGGGTTAAAATTGCAAGTTGATTATGACTTGTGAATGATCATGACTTTGATGGAGTATTTGATGGTAAAAATACTCTTAAGCATTGTTTGATAATTGGTATGAAGTACTTGATGGTAAAAGTGCTTCTCTTAATGTTTTGACCTTTATGCTTAATTGGATATGTTGGAATTTTTTTACATTTGATACATGTATTGTGTAAGGCATGACTTATTACTTGGTAGATGTTCTAATTTTTGGCATTTGTAATGCCTTGATCTTTCTTAGCTTATCTCAATCAAGGGTTGAACCCTTGAGAATCTACTTTGAGCTCCTTACTTGATGAACTATTGTTGCATTTGTTGCATATGATTTTTTTTGTTTTGGAATGAGGTTGATTGATGATATGAAAATTTTTGGCTTGAACCATTTACAAAGGTTATATACAACCTCTTCTATTTTTAACGCACACAAGGTGTTTGTTGAAATGTCGCAATGAAACTTTCAACTTCTACATGATTCTCTTGCTTCAAAATGTCGTAAAATCTTTTTGAAATCATGTTTTTAGCATACTAATGAGCTTATGGATCTTTTATGTTTCTATTCTCCAATTTTCCTTGATTACTATGCTTTAATAGCTCAACGGTTATTAAACCGCCCTTTGGCGCGCTTTGATATTATTATATGGTGTTTTCACCATCCTAACATTCTTTTTGATGATTCCAAAGGGGAGAAAAACAGATATTGGCTCATTAGCTCAAAGAAGCTAATAAAAGCTTGTCATAAAAGCTATAAGCTATGGCTCATAAAAGCCATAAGTTGTGATTTGTTCTTAGTCCAATTGTTGCTTGATGGACTTATAAAATTGATTAATGATGTTTTGTGACAGGGGAGCTTATAAGCTCTTGAGCAAAATTGTAAAAGCTAAAGCTTCTAGCTTATGGATAATTGCTTTTACATTATTCTTGATATGCTTGTTGATAGGGGAGCTTGTGCTTATTATTGAAAAATATTTACTCCCTACTTGGTTGCTTTAATATTTTTGGAAATTTTGGTTGCTTCCAAACGGTCAAATGTTTTTACCGGAAAATCATTTCTAAAAATTGCTCTCTTAGTTCGTATAAAAATTGTTTTGGTTTGTAATCATCAAAAAGGGGGAGATTGTTTGATTCATGTTTTTTTCTTAATTTTGATGATTTTATTTTATCACCAAAACAATGTTTTTTAAAGGTTGTCCAAATACTCCTAAATGATTTAAAATGGTTTTTATATTTTCCTGAGTATTTCCCTAGTTTATTTTTTGATAATAATGGACAACACTTTTAATGATTTTATATCAATGAATTTTTCACTCCTAAACAAGGTTCCTAAATGTTGTCTAAATACTCTCGATTGGTTTAAAATGTTTTTACTAAATTTTCGAGTATTTCTTGGGTTTTATTTTCGACAAAAATTGGACAACATTTACCTTCTGGTGGTCGACCGGTCGCCTATAGGGCAACCCGTGACCAAGATGTTTTTAGAAACAGAAAATGAGACGGAAGGAAAAACAAGCAGGTCGACCGGCCGCTTCAAGGCGTCGACGATCGTCGGCCGACCGGTCCCAATGATCGACGGTACTGCAAGTTTCATTTTTGAAACAGACTTAACCCCTTCGTTTTTTTGTTTAGGGGGACCGGTTGAAACAGGGGTCGACCGGTCGAAGCCTACGTCGACCGGTCGCCCTGTTGTAATTTTCAAAGTGTTCTCTTTTTCTCTTATTTCTGTGCGACCGTCGCCCGTGTATTGACAAAAAAATATGACCGTTTGACCAAGACACATTTCCTTAAATTGTGGGATTGATTTCTAACACTATATTCTTGATTTTAATTGTATTTTTTGTAGATTTTCAATCCCCAAGAGGAGCCTATGCTTGATCAATCATCTCCTATAAATAGAGGAAGTTTTGGAGCAACCAATACAAGAATTGAGATACAACACAACAAGATACACTTCGAGCAAATACTTGGTCTTTCATTGTTATTATTCTTGTTGTAAATTTGCCTAGCTTATCACTTTCACATCCTTGAGGTCTAGGCTATTCTTGATTACACCTTGCACTCAAATTGTATTACTCATTATTGAGTTGTAATCTTGATTTTTGGTTATCATTCAAACACAAGATATCCTTGTGAGTGTTCTTGTGGTAAGAACACACTTGGATGATCTAGGTGATAGGTGAAGAAGATTGTGGTGATCTTCTTATCGAGGTGTTGAAGAATTTGGTATTCTTCAAGGTTGAAGATTGTGGTAATCTTTACAAGGTGCCGTTGAAAGAAGATTGTGGTAATCTTCAAAGGAGATTGTGGTAATCTCCAAAGGTGGTGTTGAAGAAGAGTGTGGTGCTCTTCAAGGTGTTGTAAGTTGAATTTGTATTAATTTTGGTAATTAATAAAATTCTTTTCTTTTGAAATCCATCCCTGGATATCTTTGGGGTGGTAGAGGATTAGGCCCTAGGTGGGTTGAACCTCTTTAAATCAACGTGTGTTGTTTACATTCCGCACCTTTATCATTGTGTTTGAGCATTCGATTGCAAAAAGAGGGCGAAATCGAAAGATGGAGATAATCTATTCACCCCCTCTAGATTATCGTAGCCGCTTGACTTACAGTGGTGGTCTCACTAGATCCTCCTCATATATATATATATATATATATATATATAAGAGTAGTAAAATGGAAAGGTTTGTGGAAGCCTTCCGACACTCTGCATATATGTAAGTTTACTAAATACATATAATCTTTATTAATAATTTTTTTATAAATATTATTTTAAGATATAAAATAAAAAAGAGGGGGGAGCGGTGACTTGGCCCGCTTCATCCGGGCCGTATGTCGCCCCAACGCTGCACTTTTTTAGTATAAAGTTTCTTAACCCAAGTACGTCATTAATAGTGCATTGGTGCCGCCCATTATTCCAAATGAATGAGCTGGCCCAAGTGTCTTCTCGAAAAATAACGTGAGTCAGGCCCAATGGAATTTAATGAAATTTGGAATTCCATAACATTCTAGGTGTCCTCAATTTGGATTTTTATGGAATTCATTAAATCTTGAGGTCCTCAACTTGGATTTTAATGGATTTCACGAAAATCCAAGATTCAAACATTCAAGGAATTCCATGGAATTCTTTTATAAATGGATTCTCGTGGATTCTCGTGGAATTATAAGCTAGATTTATGAAGGATAAAAATTCTCACCTTCCCCTTGAATTCAAATTCTATTTTTCAATAATAATAATAATAATAATAAACTCAAAAATTTGTGTGAGACGGTCTCATGGATATAATCAGTGTGACGGATCCTATATTTAAATAGAATTTCGACCCAAATCCATGAAAATAATCCATATTTTTGTATGTGTTTAGGACTGTCTCATTAACTTAGATCCATGAGACGGTCTCACATAAAACCTCCTCAAATAAAAATTGGCTATGGTATAAAAAGAAAAAAAAATATTTTTCTCTCATGTACATCTCCCCACGCATTGTCTTATAATCTCAACAATTCAACACGTTCTACCTCAATTTTGTGAATAATCACTCTGAGTAACTAGAGTTGATTTGTCATCTTATTTCAATTGCTAATACTTTTAATTTTATCGATAGATTAATAAGAAAATTTATTGTTATAATAATACTTTATTGTGAATCATTGTTGATTAATTTTCATTCATTCATCTTGATAGACACATTATTTTTGTGTTCGAAAATATGGTTTTAAAATTATCTCGTAAGATTTTGATAATCAATGTTGTTGTTGTTTGTTGAATAAATATTTTAAAAATAATTATTTATGGAACTATTCCAAATTGGCAATTTTAAATTATATTTTTGCAAAGTTTACGAAACTTTTTGTTGTTGCTAATGATTTTCTTTCAATCTTTACATTTCATAATTTTAATAATTATGATGTTATGCTACTAGTTTCATAAAAATAATAATTTTATAACATCCAACAAATTCTACTAAAATCCACACAAATCCATAGTATAAAATTCCATTAGAATCTACGAACCATATGGAATCCTTAGAATTATCTTAAAATCTATAAAATTCCATAACTTAAAAAATCCTTGAAAATCCATGTTGGGGACACCCTCCTACATATTTGGCCGTAATCTAACTCTTACCATTTCATTTTCCACATCTAAGTATAAATAAATAAATAAAGAACATTTTTTCCCTCAAAGAAAATAAATAAATTAATTAAAGAACATGATGTTTGCTTAAAATCAACAGATCACTTTAAGTCAACGATGGTCCAACTTCTTCTCCGGAGCCGCAAAATCTTCGAATGAGAACTAGCCGTAACACACAAAATAAGGTTAGAGGCCCCGGGTGGTCTCGGAGACCTCTTCTAACACTCAAGTCATCAACTGTAGGAGAAAAATCCGGAGCGTCGGAATGTAACTTGCATTCATTAATTGAACTTACTTACAAATGAGATGGATGATTGGATGTACCTTTTTATACTTGGGATGATGGGTGCATGGGCTTTGTCGATAAAGTGGGTTGTGTAGGCGAGTATGGACCGAGCAGGCGATGAGCCTTGTAGGCGGAGAATCGTATCCGAGGCCCAATAATTGATAATATTGGGTAAAACAATAAATGCATTAAATAAACGAATGCGATAATTATGAAAGGACAATTTTATCCCCCAATGAACTTTTTCTTGTTTACCCTAGTAAATGACAGGTGAAAATCATCCTCGTATAAATTGTCGAGACATATAAATTATTGAACGAAAATCCTCGGATGCTCAAATAAGCGGTAGAGCTAGAGAAAAATTCAATTTATAAACAATAATGAATGTACTTCCAAATGGTAAAAACAATAAGTATTTTATACTCGAATGTGAAACAGTGTCATCCAAAGGTAATATAGTTCATTAGAGTCATTAAAATCACCGACTGATGAAAACACCGATATAGTCAGATTTTAGAGGCCCGAATGAAGCATGTCCATTTAGACCACCCCATTTGATTTGAAACATCAACCGACAATTTAGTTGTTTTTTCATGGGTTGGGATACACTAAGCTCCAAAAAAGCCGATCGATAATCGTTTGGCCCGACCCAACCCGCCCGATTTTTCCATTTGTTTCTCCTATGGTTTTGACCCATTTGACAACTCTATAGTTCATAGATCATTTGAACACGTGGGCTTAAATCTTTTCTTTTGAATTCTCGTGACGCACACACACCCACACCGAGGTGAAGTCTTTACCTCCCCACTAACAAGAGAGGCGATACCATTAGGACGAATGGAGGGGTATCAATTTGGGTTGGAGTCCGGATTCACGGTCCGGTTAGTGGGTTCGCGGGTTAGAATATGCCAACTCGGACCCGACCCATTTAATTATTCGTGTCAAAATCTTGAACCCGACTGACCTGTTTATTTCACATGTAACCCGATCTATCTTTTTAACCCGTTTAATAAAATTATTTTTATATCCAATTAATATTTTCATTGAATAAATTTAATTTTTGAAAAATCGACCACAATGAGACTATATTCAATCAATAAAAATATCACAATTCACAATATACAAAAAGAAATAACATAATTGCATAAATAACATAACATACTAATCATATTTTGAAGACAACATACAAAAAATGCAAAATAATAACAACATTCATAATTGAGGAGGTTTTAGAATTTAAGTTTTAAAGACACGTCTTGTTTTTTTTTTTTATCCTTACAATTAATTATTTACTTAGTTTTCTTTTAAATTCACAAACGAGTTAGACGGGTCATAGCAGTTGACCAACCCAACTCGTTTAATTGGTGAATTATTCGAGTTCGCAATTTCGACCAACCCATGAAACATGAACCCATACTTATTAATTTTGTGTTAGGTTTGTGCCAAATTTGCGTGTCGGGTCCAAAATTAACACCCATGCCTTGGATCTTTTACCTTCATGACTTACTTTAAGCATTACAGTCACCTTATTTGTTAACTTGTTAACTTCATGAACTTTATATATTGGATCTCATGGACCATAAGTATACTCATTTTAGCTTTCTATTCCAATAGCCATAAAATACTGATCAAGCAACGAATTAATCACTATACATAAATAACTTGTTCATGGAATATTAAAAATGTACAAGCGAGTTTAAACCTTTTTATTTTGAAAAACATTTGATCAAACAAATTAAGTTATTATTTTGATGAAATAAATAAACAAAGAACAGTTCAAATGTTTATAGAGGAAAATAATAGTTAAATAATTAAAATACTATTTATTTATCCAAAATCGCCAAATAGTACCACGTGAGGCCGACGTTACCTCGCATTTAATAATTAATGTTCATTGATTTATATTTTGACAAGTAACCCCTACGTGTGCATGTGGAATGAATTCCATGAATACAAGAATCCGCTTGTAGATTGTCACTACATATATGCTACATCATGTCGGTACCTAATCCATAAAACTAAATTCTTTTCCCCAAATTTTTTCGTTTTGGTCCTAATAACACACAAATACTACAAGATAAAAAAACAATACAACGAAATTTTATAGAATAAAATATCAAGCAATACTATTAATGTAATTTCTAATGCACTTTTTTCAAATTAACTAATGACGAGAAGATAACCTCGTCGCAGGATATTGTTGATAAACTAAATCTCGCAGCGTGAACTTTCATTGAAGAAGAAGAGAGCAAATCGAATTTTATTCACAAAATCAAAATTGAAGATAGCTATGCACAACTTTTATACACAAACTATTCCCTCCAGATTTAAACCAGCCACTAACCTAATGACACGTGTGTGTTGAACTCACCAAACTAAAACTAATAAAAGCGTGAGAAATAAAAGCGTGAAACATAACAAGCAACAAACTAATTGCCAAAACCAACTAGCGTGCTCAACACCCTCCCCTCAAGTAGGAATGTGGTGAGCATCACACATTCCTAACTTGGACAAGAACGAACGGAACGCAGGACCCCAAGTGACTTCATAAATACATCGCCAGTCAAGACGGGTAGAGATATGATGCGGAAGGATAACTCCATGTTTGTACCGATCACGAACTATATGACAATCGATATCGAGGTGTTTGATACGTTCGTGAAATACCGGTTAGCGATAATGAAGAAGGGCACCTTTATTGTTACACCACAACGCGATAGGTAAAGGCACCAAATGTGTAAATCACGACACAAGGCTAAGGAGCCATTGAAGTTCACTGACGGTAGCTCCCATGGAATCAGCACTCCCTCACAGAGGATTTTGAGACGTTTTACTTTTTTTTGTTTTCCAACTAATAAGCGAGTCACCAAAGAATACACAGTACTCAGTGAGAGAGCGACGAGTGATTAAACATGTGCCCCAATCTGCGTCACAAAAGGCATGCAAAGATGTTGAACCACCCACCGGGTAAAAGAGACCCAAAGAAGGTGTCCCCTTCAAGTATTTGAGCAAATGGAGGGCAGCCTCCCAATGAGACTGAAGTGGTGCATGGACAAATTGGCTAAGTTGTTGAATGCCATAAGATATGTCAGGCCGAGACATATTCAAATACAGGAGACGCCCAATCAAACGCCTATATTTTTCCACATCCACAAAAGGGGCACCCTGCTGGGCACTAATGTTAAAGCCTTGAGGAAATGGAGTGCTCACTGGCTTGCACCCCAAAAGTCCCGTATCGCGCAACAAATCCATGATGTACTTTCGTTGACTCAAGTGAGTCCCATGAGCACTACGCAACAATTCCACCCCCAAGAAGTACTTAGCACCGCCCAAATCCTTGATGGTGAAAAGATCATGTAAATATGCTTTGAGGAACATATCGCCGTGTCGATGTTCCCGTGATAAGAACATCATCGACATATATAATGAGAGCTAGAAAATCAACTCCCGACCTCTTGACAAACAGGCGGTTGTCATGCACCGACGCACAAATCCAAAACCAACCAATTTGGCGTAGTTCCATATTCCACTATCGTGAAGCTTGCTTTAAGCCATAAAGATCTGCGTTTAAGAAGACAAACCTCCCGTTTTTGGCCTTAAAATACCCATCGTGGGAAGCATGTACACCTCCTCATCCAAATAGCCATGTAAAAAAGCGTTATTGATGTCAATGTGATGTAAAGGCCAAAGATTTCGTAGCCAAAGCGATAAGCATCCTCACCGATACTGATCTTAGCTAAAGGTGAGAAACTTTCGTAGAGAAATCAATCCCTTCGATCCAGAATAACCCTTTGCCACTAACCGCGCCTTGTACCTATCAACACTCCCATCCGGGTGTCTTTTAATCTTATAAACCCATTTGGATCCAATAGCCCTCTTTCCAGGTAAAGGAGTGAGTTCCCGGTGTTATTAGCTTCAAGTGCTTCTATTTCCTTGTTCATGGCTTCAACCCATGCCTTATCCTCGCGACAAAGATGCGAGTAGCGGGACGGTTCACCGGTAGTCTCTCCAACTGCATGTAAAATGCTTTGTGTAAGATGGTGACAAGAAATTATTACTCATGTATGGATAGCACTTCACGGGATAGGAGGTGGGGTTACGTATTTGAGGAGATGAACCGGGATTTGTAATTGTGGCAATGTGGATTGAGTCGGTGACATAGTCGACCAACCATGTAGGCTTGACTTGATCCTCTTTCCCCTCGCCTAGTTCTTCCGGAGAAATAGGTGTATCCGGAGATTGTAATCGAGGAGAAGTATCAACAGGCTCAATATCAACAAAGTTCAAAGATCGGTGTCAACAAACTCGGCATCGATATACAAGAGTGTCAAGATTGCATTGGAAGTGGAACACTCTCAACATGAGGTTCAAGAACATGGAAAGGAAATTGGGACTCATAGAAAATAACATCCCCGGATATAAAAATTTCCTTAGTAACAAGGTTATAGAGGCTGTATCCCTTCACACCTGACATAACCAAGGAATACACAAGCAAAGGGCCATGGGTTCAAACTTCCCTCGTGTGGCCCCACCTGATGCATAACATAGACAACCAAAACCTTGAATCTTTCATACTTGGGCTTCTCCTTATGGAGCGAGTTCATATGGAGATTTCCAACCCAATAAGGCACTAGGCAAGGAATTCATGATATGCATCAAGCCAAAAGAGTATAGGGCGAATTTTTTGGAACTCTAGATTGAAATAGTAAAGATCTAGCAATCTCCGAATGTCTATGTTTCCTTTCCACAACTCCATTATGTTGTGGAGTATAAAGGCAAGACCTTTGATGAACAATCCCTTCATCGTAAAAATAAAGTCCGGTGTTATTACTCAAGAATTCTCGCTCCATTATCTCGTCCCGATCCTTTGCACCTCCAACCGATATTGGCTCTTAATAAAACTAAAAATTTCTTGAGATGACTTTCCACTTCGACTTTTGTTTCATAAGATATATCCAGGTGGCTCTAGTTTTATCATCTACAATAGTAAGCATGTAAGATGTATTGGTAATCGATGGTTCATGGTAGGGCCCCCAGATATCCACATGTATCAACTCAAATGCAACAAATGTATGTATTGAACTATGGGGAAAAGAGAGTCTACACTGTTTTGCTTCATGACATGTGTTACAAACATCCAATTCTTCCTTATTACAAAGGTGTTTTAAAATCTATATGCTCCATGCAAGTAACGGAAGTGTGACCAAGTCTCCTGTGCAAATAAGCAAGTCATTTGATGCGGCATTAGTATGCAAGCTTCCACCAAAAGCCAATCCTTCAAAAATATACAAACCAAATGCCAAGCCTCTCGCCCATTGCCTTCACCTCTCCACCCTTAAGGTCCCGCAACCAACACCTATTCGAGAAAAAACACACAATGCACTGATTGCCTTCAAGTAATTGACTCACGACAATAGATTATATTTGAAATGTGGAGCCACCAATACATCGGTCGAGTTATTTCACTAGACAACTTGACATCCCCAGTGTGTAATCAACACATTAGAACCATCGGTAAATGCACCTTGATAGACTAGGCAAGATAGTGTAATTTATAATCATAGAAGATGAAGAACAGATATGCCTCTTGCCCCGATGTGTCAACAATCCAACTTCCTTTACCAATATCATGCAACAGAGAGAGTGCATAATGTGTATTACACTTGTTACCTGAATATTCAACCAAGTGTGAGAACGAATGTGAGTCTCCCCGAGGTTGTAGTTGTCATCCCGGACAAGTACTTTGCAATCTCCTTCGAATCATGGCCGCAAAATCTGGTATCTCCCGCTTTTTGCTCTCCTCCTCCTCCTTATGTCTCAATGAGATTGAGTCATTACCACTCTCTATCATATTGACAGATTGAGCAGATCTCTGCTCTCTCAACTCCTTGTACCAATCAGGATATCCGTTCAATTTAAAACACTCCTTGATTTCATGTCCATTGTATCCGCAGTGATCGCATACCAACTTTGCCCTTTCCTCCTTCGATTTGCGAGGTGTACCTCTTCCTCTTCCATAGCTAACATAATTTCCCATAGGTTTAGGAACTCCTCTTCCATGGATGGGTCCGGCTCGATGCCTCTACCATAGCTTATTCCAGATCCACTGTTACCTCTACCAATATTACCTCGTGCCATCATCACACTGGTGTCTAGTGGATCTAGCACCTTAGTATGTATGGTCTTTTGTTTTTCCACCTTCAAAATCATAGAATATGCCTTGTTTATGGTAGGCAAAGGATCCATGAGTAGAATTTGATTCTTCACAGGTTCAAATATGTCATTTAACCCCATAAGGAATCGCATGAGCTTAATGTCCATGTCATTTTCACATATAGCTTTCCTGACTCCACACATACACTCCATTAATTGAACTAAACAAGCATATTCATCCCACAAACACTTTAATTTCGTGAAATAGGTAGTTACATGGAGGTACCTTGGGATAAATTGGCAATTTCTCTCTGCAATTGATAACACAATGGTCCGTTGCTTTCTCCATATCGTTCGCCAATTCATCCCACAACCGTTTGGAACTTTTGACATACATAAAAGCTTCAACAATCTCCTTAGAGATTGCATTGAGTAACCATGATATCACCATAAAATCGACCTTCTGATACTGTTCGTATTCCTCAGTATTCGAATCCGGAATAACCACCGTACCATAGATGAATCCTAATTTCGATTTCGCTCCAAGTGCGAGTCTCATCGCACGGCTCCAATGAAGGTAATTAGCACCATTAAGAGGATTTGTGACCAGAATCATACCTGGATGATCGGATCCATGTAAGCAAAGTGGATCCAAATCCTTAGTGTAGACCGAAACCATTTTCTTAGTGTTCCCCTGCTCCTCCAGATCACCTTCAGTAATTAAGATCTCTTCAGTGTCAATAGGTCGTCGAGCCATGAGCTAAGTCCTGCTCTGGTACCATGTTGATAAACTAAATCTCGCAATGCGTGAACTTTCATTGAAGAAGAAGAGAGCAAATCGAATTTTATTCATCGAAAATCAAAATTGAAGATAGTCAGTGCGACTTTTATACACAAACTATTCCCTCCCGATTTAAACCACCCACTAACCTAATGACACGTGTGTATTGAACTCACCACTAAAACTAATAAAAGCGTGAGAAATAAAAACAAGAAAAGCGTGAAACATAACAAACAACAAACTAACGCCAAAACCAACTAACGGGCTCAACGGATATTGTGGAAAATACCCACATTGAATAGGTCAACCTCTTTTTTGGCCACCAAGATAAAAGACCATCTTTTTACCCACTTTTATGGTTCTTTTACCCAAATACCCTTGACACTTGAATACAAAAGCAAAAAGTAGGTGGAAAAGTAAAAAGTAGGTGGAGTCATATTTCTATCTTACATAAAAGACATTTTTCTTTATTTTCAGATTTTTAACACAATTTGTAGTTAAAATAAATTGATTTTTATAAAATCGTTTAGTATAAAAAAAAACAAATTTTTAAAAATATTTACGAGTTTTATTATTTTATAATTTTAAGATTTTTAAATAAATGGCAAATGTTTAAAAAAAAGTGTATAGTTTTTTTTTAATTTTCATATTTAATATTTTAAAAATTTTGTGACTTTAAAAAAACTTTGATTCTTTTTTTTTAAAACTAATTATCGTGTTTATTACTATAACACGTTATAATATATCGTGTATAGTATAACACGTTATAAAAATTATTTTATATAACGTGTTATATATCGTGTTATCATATAACACGTTATAATTATATATCGTGTTATAATATATATAACACGTTAAGTCGCATACCACATTATATATGTAACGTGATAAGACGTATCATGTTATATATATATCGTGATAAGGGTTATCACGTTATAAAATCCTTATCACATTATATAACTCTTATCACGTTATATAACCTTATCACGTTATATATATCGTGATAAGTATTATATATCTTGATAAGGGTTAACACGTTATATAGCTCTTATCACATTATATATATATATATCGTCATAAGGGTTAACACGTTATATAACTCTTATCACGTTATATATATATATATATATCGTCATAAGGGTTAACACGTTGATAACTCTTATCATGTTATATATATATATAGGTATAGGATCATATGTGGCAAGGGCCTTACCATGTGGCAGTGTGGACAAATCTAAGTCGTTACCATGTTTAATCCTAAGGCCATATTTTTTTCAGATTTTTTATTTTTTTTAATTGAACGCAGCCCATTTAAGGGCAAAACAGACATTTTGTACATATTAGAAAACGGTTGTTTTTGGTAACCTCCCCACAACTCCCCTTTTTTTGGTATTTCAATTAATCTTCCCCTGATTTTTGCAATTCTGTTTTAACACAAAATCAAAAAGCCCTTTCTTCTTCGCTTCATCCTTATTTCACTACCCCACTTACACAAGCTGGTCTTTTTTCTTCTCTCGTAACATTCGAGCGCCCAGGAGACAATTTTGCTTGGCCGAATTCTTTCGACATCAAAACTCACAAGAACGCATCGGTAACATTGTTCTAAGGTAAGTCCCTGGTTCGATTATTTCAATTGTTGGTTTGTAGATTCTCGTGGAAAAGGTTTTTTCCTAATTTATTCGGTTTTTATTTCCATTCAAGGTGATTTTTTAAGGGTGTTTTGGAGTTGGTTGCACTAGGTGAAGGCCATTTTTTTTATTTTGATTTTTTAAGGTTTTGCTACTCGATTTTCTGAGAACCCCCCCCTTTAGTTGGGTTTATGGAATTATATCCTTGTTTGCAATGGGTTAGATTTGGTATAATATTTTTGATATAAAATTATGAAAAACGATGTACATTTAGATAATGAATTGTGCAATTTTTTATGTAATTGAAATTGGGTTTTCGTCCTTTCTGGGAAAATCATTCCTTTTTTATTTGATGTATATTTACGTAAGTATGATATATATTTTAGTACTTTTGGTATAACCCTTCCACTAAATTAGATCTTTATATTTGTGTTTTTATTTGGTGAACCACCCCGTTATTTTAGTGTAAATTTACCAATGGAATGGTATATGTTTTTCTACATTTCGTATATAAATAAATAGGGTTTGGTGTTAATGTATGACCACAAAAAAAAAAAAAAGGCAATGTATATATGTATTGGTGTACATTTAGTATTGTTATAACGTCATAAATATGTGTTTTAATGCATTGTTTTTAAGTGTGGTAATTTGCATATAATGCACACACAAATGATGTTTAAATAGTATTAGTTTCGCATACGGTTAGAGTACATTCGATTGCACAATTAGTTTAAATGTTGTATTTTCTTTTGCTACATTGCGAATTAGTATAGTTCATGCACACAGTGCAAGATTTCATAGATGTTTCTTAATTCCAGGTTTAATGGCACGAGGAAACAGGAAGAGACCTGCATCTCCAGGGCCGAGCGAGGGTGCGAGTGATGTTAATCAGAGGTCAAAGACTGAAGATTGTGGTTTTGACAAGGCCGACGCTGCGGAGTTTGCACGACTGAGGACGTTATATTGCCATGCAATTCTGATGCATGACTTGAACCAAGAGAAAGGCAGGGTGCTTGGCTTAAACTAAAAAATTTGTTAGTGGCAAGTAGTTGGTTATCGATTGGGGGTTCGTTTTGTTAGACGGATATATTTTTATTATTATATTAGACTGGAATATGTTTTTCCAGTGCAAAACTATCAACATTTTGGTTACTTATTTCAGAACAATCTTAAGCAAATATGTTCTCTATTTTTTGATCGGACTTTTATGCCATATGGTTAGTGGATAAACAGTACACAATTAGCAACATTGCGGTACATGTTTACTAATTTTTTGGTATAAGCATTTTTATAATGTAGTTTTTGTTATTACGTTGAAGGTTTTAACAAATCGTGTGTATGTATAATTTATAAGTATTTTGTGTTGTAGTACTACAATTATTCTTAGTTTTGGAAGTCAATGTAATCCATTGAAAATTTAAAACTCAATAATTTATATTAAAACGTACAATTAAGGTTGAGTTGGTATACCAAATAAGTGAAAGGTATACACAAAATAACTTTCAAAATATACAATAATTTCAATATTAGCATACAATATTTCTAAATTAAACATGTAACTATGCACTACTGAATGTGTATATTATCACCAAATATTGGTCACATGTATACCAAAATAAGATTTTATGATACTGTCATGGAATTATTTGTACACCATAAGTTTTTTTTGTTATAAAACACCGAAGTATGCACATATAAACACCAAAATATACTTCTAATATACAATATTATCGATATTTTGTATATCACTCTAAGTATCAATGTTTAATCTCAAATAAACATTCAAACACGCCATATTCCATGTTAAATTAACACGAAAATATATATATCTATACACGAAAAGTTGATTCCAAGCCACAATATTGCAAACATTTGTACACGACATTACGCTCGATCACCCGTTTTATCTTTCTCGTGATTTTGGTTCGATTTATCTTTTTATTGATGCTTATCGTGAATGTAGAGTGAAGAAGATTACAAAATCCATTTTTTTTGCTACTAATTCAGCGTTTTACATTATGGAAAGTCGACAATCAATAAATCCCTTGATTATAGGTAAATAATTATGGTATTTTTAAGTCAATTTTTTAGTTACCGATCCGCCCTTTTGACATATAAAATAAATGTAAAATGGTGTTTTTTTATGCCTAATCGAACCATTGATTGATTAGGATGGATGGATGGGATCTGTCCACACCGCCACATGGTAAGAAGTCATTACACATGAGATCCCATCCCTATATATATATATATATATATATATATATATTATTTTGATAAGGGTTAACACGTTATAAAACCTTTATCACTTTATATAACCTTTATCACGTTATAAGGGTTATATATCTTGATAAGGGTTAACACGTTATAAAATCCTTATATTATCACGTTATATAACCCTTATCACGTTATAAGGGTTATATATCTTGATAAGAGTTAACACGTTATAAAACCCTTATCACGTTATAATCACGTTATATAACCTTTATCACGTATATATATATATATATATATATATATATATATCTTGATAAGGGTTAACACGTTATATAAACCTTATCACGTTATATATTGGGAATTGTGAAAGTTAAATTTGAAAAGGTATATTTGAATGTTTTTAAAATCAATACTTTATAAATTAAGGGGATTTCGCTCATTGTGGGTAAACAAGTAGTGTGTTTGAAAAAGTGGGTAGAAAAGAGGTTCCCTTATCCAAAATGGATAGTTAAAAATTTCCCCTAACTACCATGTATAATAACAATTAAATTGTCACATAATAGATATACAAAATTCTAGTGTTGTCATTATATATGTCTGCAGTGGTCATGAGATTTTCTATTCCACTTTGTATATTGCACTTCATGTTCTATTGGATGATCCACATGTTTGTCTTATATATTGTCAATGATCCACAACAATGGAAAATGAAGTAGCTAGAAACAAAAACCCGATCATGTCGTAGTTGTCAATAATAACGGTTCATACGAGGATCGAGTAGTTGTCAATAATAACGGTTCATACGTAATTTTTGTCACTTTCATATTTATGGTTTTAATAAAAAATTGAAAAAGAATGATTTAGCTACCGAGGGCATGATGCTAAGAGTGACGATTAACTCAAATTATAAATTCCAATTTAATTAGCATTGGACATTTTTTTCTTTTTCATAGGATGAGGAGTGAAAAGCGAAGAATTGCGAGAAAAGTGCAGCAAAAGTTGAGGGACTTCCAAAGAAAAGAAAAAAGTGCAGTGCATGGCTCTGCAAAAGGATGGAATAATTGCAAGCAAAAGGTCTTTTTGGTGAGATGGAATAAAGAAGGTAAAACTTGGCCTAGGAGGTGGCTATTTGCATATTAGAATCCAAAGAGTCAAAGACAATGGAATATGATTTAGGGTAAATAATAAAATTACATGTAATATTTAGTTTTATTTAAAGATAATCTCTTAAAATTACAAATATTTCCTCTAGATGTTACATATATTTAATTGAAATTTGTATTTATTTTAAAACATCATTTTTTCAACAGGTGTTTTTTACTAATAAAGGTGAATTTGCACTACAAAAAAAAACTTATAGTTTACCGACAAAAATAACTTTGTCACTAAATTTACGATTACCTCTTGACAAGAATATAAAATATTATTTTCTCCCAAACTATACCGAAATCAAAGTGACAAATTACCAACAATTTAAAAATTTACTTGACAAAAAAATATTGTAGGTATTTGCCAATAATTTTAGATATTCTTGGTTAATATTTATGTACAAATATTTTATCTACACTTTGTAGTTATCTTAATACTTACTTACATATTTTTTGTAAGTAAATTGGTTTTTTCTTGTAGTGTTGTAATATAAATTAAATGTAGAACATTAGTATTAATTTACAAATACAGATGATCATGTTTTTCTCAAATAATCCAAATCTCAAGTAGTTTTTGCAATAAGCATGTGAGTTATGATATGATATATTTTTCATGTAAAATGCAATTTTTTCTTAGGAAGAAATAAAACAAAATAAATCATCTTGGCATATCATTTATACTGTAACCTTTGCTCTAAACATGCCATTATGTCGGAAGGCTAATTAGATGAGTTTGCTTTTGAAGTGAATGATTTAAATTTGAGAAAATATATTTTACAGTTACAAATTTGAAATGATTTAAATAATAACTTACAAAAAAATTTTTTTAATAAGTTGAAGTATCTTGGTTGGAAGGAAGGGGATAAATTTCAAAGAAATTGAAAGATACGAGGTTCGAACCCCGGTCAACACCCATACAAAGAGTAAGCGATACCACTTAAGCTATAAGCTCGTGATAACTTACAAAAATTATTATTAAAAATATTCAAACTTTATAATAATTAAAAATTATAAACGAACGCATGTGAAAATCCAACTTTGAAATCTTATAATCAAAAGTGCAAATTAAACACAAAAGTTCACGACGATAGTTTTTGCACCCTTTAAAAAGATCGGTAACTAAATGCATCTACAATATAATCTTGATAATTTAATACTCGATTAATTAATACTCTCACTTAAATAATATTTTTGTCCGGTCCCAACTTGGAGAGAACATGGTTAAATTAATAATTCACTAAAATTTTAAAATACTACATATTCAAGATGCATACTTTACGCACAATATATAAGTAATTTTTAAATACATATACATTTGTGATAATATACGAAGACTTCAAAAAAAAAAAACACCTCAATGGTTGTTTGTTTTCTTGTTAAAATTGACATCACCTTGAATCTCATCTTCTACTTTTGTTAAGGTAATACAAACTTTTAGTGCGATTTTCTCGTAGCTCAACAAAAAATTATTCAATATCATTGTTGTTGAACTTTCTTGTGAGAATGAAGATCTACACTATATCTATTGTATTCAATTTCATAATTCACTTGTCGCTATCGATCATCTATTCATCTGTCAATAATTATACAGTTTCAACATCTCTCCGATTATAATACCCTCATTTGGAGTAAAATGTTTTAAATTTTTATATGAACAATAGGCTTAATGATTTTTAGCACCTAAACTAAATGCACTTTAGCGGTTTGATACTCCACATTTGCGATTGACTAATTGAGTATCCATATTTCACTTATTTTATAATTTGGTACATATTCTCAAACTTAAAAATGACGAAAAAGCCCCCAAAGAAAGCTTTAATAGTTAAAAATAAATAAATCTTGGGGGCTTTTTCATTATTTCAATTTGAAAGTAGCTATCAATTTAAAAATTCCGTGAAGTCTGGATACTGAATTGATCAATCACAAATATGAGTACCAAACTCATAAAGTGTTTATAGTTCAAGTATCAATAATCCAAAATAAAGATGATACAATGATATCAACTCTAAAATACATATAATTTAGACATAATTTCTTATCATTCAATGTTTTACCAGTAAAGGAATCTCCAACGGCTAATTGGAAACTCTGGCCATGAATTACATCCTTTTTCAGGTCATGGGTCCCAAATATCTTCACTTTTGCTAGCTTCTCAGGCAACACACAGTCTAAACTTCATTAATGACCCTACCATTCCCATCAACAAAATTATTTCCCATTCTATCATTTTCTCTCAATATTTTCTCATTTCCACTCCCAAGTATGGTGAAATTCAACAATGTAATTATTATGGAAAAGAAATTAAATTGCATTTGAACGTTATGATTTGAATTTTTTGGAAACTTAAGAAAATGACTTCAAATGATAAATAAGTATTATAAACCTAATTGGCCATTAACATTAACTAGAATTGAAAATAGAAGTTATTGAAGAGGGATTAGTTTAGAGGCATTACGGATATTTCTCGACACATTTTTTAGAGTTAATATATTGAGTAGCTCAAGTGGTATCGCTCACTTTTTATAAGGGTGTTGGCCAGGGATTCAAACTCGATAACTTTCGAGTTTTTTTTGATATTTATCAAAAAAATATAACGAAAATGTATTGGTTCCGAGAAATAAAAAAATGTACAGAGCGGATAATTAAACTAAACAATAGCTAAAACCTAAAAAAATAATTTTGTTACGATCAAAATCCTGAAAAAATCTAGCTGACTCTTTAACTTAAGAATCGTGATTTTTTCTAATGGAGAATATAAAATTAGTAATTTATATTATTTGATTTGGTTTAATAAGTAATTTTTTTTACAAGAAGTTAATATATAATTCAATAAACAAAAGATAGAACAAATATCCAAAGTGGCACGGGCACCCCACTTATCAAACAATTTCTTCTAATCTTCCCCCAAAAACCTTTTCTTCCTCACTGTCTTCTTCTGCAAGCTCAACGTTCCACCCACGTTTTTCTCTCTAAATTGTCGCTATTTCTCTCTCGATAATACAGACAAATTAATGTTCATAAATATAACTATTAATATACATATCATTTAGTGCTTCATTCTTCAGATCACTGAGGAGAAAAACAGAGCAAATCTAAAACCATGGATTTCTTTGCTTCTTTTTGCCTTCTACTCTCTATCCTCTCCTTATCAACTTCTTTCTCCTGTAAGTACCTTCAAATACCCTTCTCTTTCTGCAACTTTCATTTACATTTACTGATTTTACTTTTGTTGTTGTATTTACAGGTGGAGAAATGCAACCTAAGATTGGTGTCTGCTATGGCGAGCTGGGCAACAACCTCCCCACGCCGCCAAAATCCATTCAACTCATCCAAAAGCTCAACGCCCAACGCATCAAAATCTACGGCACGAATCCAAAAATCCTCAAATCAATCCAAGGCACCGATCTCCAGATCTCAATCATGGTCCCAAATGATCTCATTCCTGATATTTCGACCAACCAAAGCCTAGCCGACCAGTGGGTCCAAACAAATGTCGTACCGTTTTACCCCAAATCGAAGATCCGTTACCTACTCGTCGGCAATGAAATCCTGAGCAACCAGCCGAACACGACCTGGTTCAAACTCGTCCCAGCCATGCGCAAAATCAGAAGCTCTGTGAAGAAATTCGGTCTCAACAAAGTTAAAGTTGGAACTCCGTTAGCTATGGACTGTTTGGAGTCTTCTTATCCACCTTCTGATGGTACTTTCCGGTCCAACGTTAGGGAAGAAGTTATTA
The DNA here is from genome assembly GCA_016081115.2 of Rehmannia glutinosa. NCBI lineage: Eukaryota > Viridiplantae > Streptophyta > Magnoliopsida > Lamiales > Orobanchaceae > Rehmannia > Rehmannia glutinosa. The sequence goes on along the minus strand of JABTTQ020000048.1, from coordinate 167,727 downwards.
AACCGATGCTTCAATTTTTGAATCGGACCAAATCCTTCTTTTTCGTCGATGTTTACACCTACTTCGCTTGGATTTCTCAGCCTCTAGAAATTAGCCTCGACTACGCTTTGCTTGAGCCGACGAATATAACCTATACGGATCCTGTTTCGGGTCTAAAATACACCAATCTGTTGGACCAAATGCTGGATGCGCTCGTTTTCGCTATGAAGCGGCTCGGGTACCCGAATATTCGCCTCTTTCTGGCGGAAACGGGTTGGCCTAGTGGAGGAGATCCGGATCAGATCGGAGCTAATCTCTACAACGCCGCCACTTACAATCGCAATGTAGTGAAGAAGTTTATGGCGAAGCCGCCGATCGGAACCCCCGCTCGACCTGGAGCCGTCATCCCGACGATGATTTTCGCGCTGTACAACGAAAACAAAAAACCGGGTCCGGGTACCGAACGAAACTTCGGACTGTTGTACCCGAACGGGTCGCATGTGTATCCGATTGATCTATCGGGTAAGACGGAGTATCCGCCGTTGCCGAAGCCTTCGAGTAACGGGAAGTTTTGGTGCGTGGCGGCGAAGGGCGCAAACACGACGGCGCTGGCTGGGGCATTGTCGTATGCTTGCAGTCAGGGTAATCGGACCTGTGACCCGATCCGCCCCGGAGGGAAGTGTTATAATCCAAATTCATTGATTAAACATGCCAGCTATGCTTTTAGTTCGTATTGGGCTCAGATGAGGACAGCTGGCGCAACTTGTTCCTTCAACGGCTTAGCTGTAATCACCTCAAAAGATCCAAGTAAGTACTGTTGATTTTTTATAAATTTTGTTTTTTGATTATTTACTTATTGTTGTTTCTATATATAAAAAAGTTGTTGAAAGCGAAAAAATTATGAATATTTTTAAGGTAGCATTTATATTAGATAAAACATAGTAATAATTGGACCGTTGACTCTGTATTTATTGGTGTTACTTGGTCAATGCCATGAATTATCATACATTCATACTTTCCATGACTTCATTGTATACCATATATTTATGATACATACACACAATATTTATTAAATATTTGAATAAATATTTTTTTATATAATATTGAATGAAATATGAAATTAAATTAAAAATTTCCCAACTTGCTTTTCATGTGGAGTTAACCTTAATTATTAATTTCTTTACAGGTTTTGGATCTTGCAAATTTCCAAGTATTAACCTTTAAAGCAAATGGAAGGTGGTTTGGTTTTGTTTTGACTTTCACTATTATTTTGAGGGAAGTAACTAGGGTTAGAAGCATCTTTTGGGCTCTGTATTAACACAAGCCTGGTCTACCATTGCCAGTAGCTGGGCTGATTGGCGGCCCATTTTCAATCGCTTTCGATATCTTTTGACTTCAAATATTCAAATTTCATTTGTACTTTATTTTTGGATTCGTGACATATGTCAATGAAATAAATGTGTCCTATTGAATATTTAAACACAATTTATTTTGTGGACATATGTCATTACTCAGAAAGTGGAGAAAATTTGAAATGAGGTTACTTTATTTGTCAAAATGACATTTGGTCGTTTCAGGTAGGAGTGCACAACATAGGGATAATTTCAATATTGGTGCGCCGAGTTTCACCTACTTTTCTTTTGAGACTCACGCTTCAACTCATCAAAAATGACCATCAACGTTACACATTTTAATCAATGTTGGTACTAATCTGTTAGTTGACCGTCGATTTTGACTGGGTGACCTTCTACAACAAAAAGATGAGTAAAAATTTGGTAAATACTTTTTTTTTTCGTTATTTTTACTTGCATTTTCATTTCTAAACACCGAAATCCTCATTATCCATTAAAAAAATAAAACATTAAATTTGCTATGGAAAAGAATATTTTTATACCTAAAATTTAAAACAAAATTTTAAAATTAAAACTGGAAATTTCAAATCAAAACCACCCTCTCTCCTTTTAAATCCATTATTTTTAACAATTGAAGTGAAAATTCAACTTTAATAAATTATAAAATAATTAAGAATAAACAAATTATATATTTTTTTCATAATAAATTAATATATTATATTTTGTCCAGGTGGCTAAAATAATTCAATCGCAAAATAAATTTCAAATTAATCAACTAACTAATTAATTATTGAGAAGTAAATTACTCGATTAATTTACAATCATTAATCATTATTTTAACAAGCAACACTTGAATTGGGAAGTTTATTTTCCTTTTACTGGTGACCTTCTTCCCGAATCGCTACGGTTTCAAGAACCTCCCGGGAAAGATCGGCACAAAAATTTTAACATCAAAGGGGCTAAGAGATAGGCGGGTAAGGCTCTCGGTTAACACTCGCTTATTCATATTTATGATTTACAAGATCGATTAGGCTACGACCCGAAAATTTTAACATCAAAGGGGCTAAGAGATAGGCGGGTAAGGCTCTCGGTTACACATCGCTATTCATATTTATGATTTACAAGATCGATTAGGCTACGACCCGGTAGAAGGCGGTGGAGTGGCTCTGAAGGCGCGGCTCCATCTCCGAGTTGCCGCCGATTAATCGCCATTTCCGGAGACTCCTACGCAGCTTGGCGATGAAAATAGATTAGGTTTCGACTCACCGAAGTTGAAATGGACCGTGGTGATGGAGATCGAGCCACCTTCAAGAAGAACAAGTTACAAAATCCTCCGCTTGTAGTAGAGATTTGGGGTAAGATTCAATTAAAGTTCGAAAATGATAAAATTAGGGTTTGGAATTGAATTTGGGGAGAAATTTGGGAACAAATAGAGAATAAACTAGTTGATTATGAATTGTCACCCTGAAACCCACTATCGGCAGTCAATCATAGTCTTACACGTCAACTAACGGCCGGAGTGACGGTGATTAAAATGTGTAACTTTGATTATCATTTTTGATGAGTTCGGAACGTGAGGTACCAAAAGAAAAGTAGGTAAAGTTTGAGTATTAGTTTTGAAATTATCCCGCACAACATATGTTAATTGTTTCCTAATAACGAGATTGATGTACAAATGATGTCCAAAGTGCTTTGTCTAATTACCATATTATCAAAGATTTGTTTTTTTAATGGGATCGGTTTTGAGAAGCCGTTGTCAGTACGATTGATCCTTGTTTAATTCATTTATTATGGTTGTATTTTGTCGTTTAAGCCATGGAAAAGAATTATCAAGATTTCACTACTATAGAGTGGAAGAAAGACCAAGGACAGAAAAAGTGTAGTGAAAAGCAAAAGAACTCTGTCTTGTCCAATGGAGAATCTTTGCTTTATGTTTCGCAAATCAAATTAATTCTTAATTAAGAGGGTGCTTAGTCCAAATTAATTAAATAATCTTGCAACTTATTTTGGGATCTTATTGGATTTTATTAAAAATAAATTTTTAAAGTCACTGGACTAGGTACGATCACTTAATTTTAGTGGTGATAATTTCAGGATATATATGGTCAATTTTTCGTGGAGGCATATTAACAAAATTTGAATAAAAGACGATATTTTTACGCAACTTTGAAAATGGAAATAATGTATATAGCATTCATGATTCATGAATAATAATGTTATATGATATTCAAATTTTCTGTTAATAAAATAATTTATTTTTGTATTATATTTTTAGTTTCAAAACATACTTTATAATGATTTATTTTTCAATAAAAATATAATTTTATCAGAAAATATAATTCTTTGTGGATTATTTATTGAGAATGTTCTCAAATAATTGTATTTTATTTTATAGAATTAGGTGTGTGTATCGATATGTTTATGAATTATTCATGTAAACAACATATAATTTTTGTTGTATAATTAAGATTTTATTAAATTTTATAAACTATCCCGAATATTACCTTTTTTTTTTTTTGAAAACAAAAGGAAGAACTTCCATTAATAAAGCAGATCGAACTGCAATTCATTACAGATAAAGAGGGGAGAATCATCTCGCCACTCTTTGACACCAGACATAGAATACGATGCTCTAGTTAACACATGAGCAACACTATTCGCTGATCTCTTAATAAAAAACAAGACACATTTGGAATATTGACCAATAATATTACCAATATCCTTACCAAAGGAAGAGACCGACTGGAAAAACATCCAACTACTTATCAAAGGATAAGACAAAACACACTTGTCAAAGTGACAAGAAAAATACCAACAGAAATACATAATTGCTGCTAAATACCACACCCGTGCACACCGCTACCTGTCATCGTCGGTGGGGAAGGTGCGAGAATCATAAAGAAGAAACAGAAAACAGAAAAGAAAAAAAAAAACATAAATCAACCTAAAACAAAACAAAAGCTCTCCCCCATCCTCCCAAGGAGGAAAGATCCTCCCAATTCCCATGGAGGGAGGATGAGGGCTTTGTAAATTCACTTAAAACCTGCTAATTGGAGATCTTTAATTTTGACAAACCCCAATTGCGTTGGCCTTGTCTTTTGTCTTCTTCCGTCGGCGGTTGTTGGATAATGGGGGAAGTTTTTTTTTTTTTAAGATAACGTCTTGAGAGAAAATTTCACGGCTTGGTGTTATTTTAATTTATCCCGAATATTACCTAAAAGGCTAAATTATAATATATTTTTGCAACGGTAAATTATAAATTTAAAGTGCAAGAGTATTTATTTGGGACGTGTTCGCCATGGGCCATGGCCGGCTTGCTGTTATCCAACATTGAAATGTACCGAGCATGAACCGTTTGATTATTGGATAGGAAGTCAGTGTTAGAATATCCATCAATGCATTGGGCCAGTTAATAGTGATCCATCCAAAGCCCATAAGTGGTGCAGCATGGTTGGATACAAAAGCCCAATAATGAAAATACTTGGGTTAAGGACACATTTGCCCCATATTCCCGAAAAAAATATATTTTTACGTTCTCGGGCTTTTTGTTGACTTTTTATACTCCCACACTTTTTTTGGACATTTTTACACTTCCGCCAATTTTTTTCAAATTTTTTTACGTAGTTGTTTCAAGGTTATTTCGAACATGTTTCATCTAATAAAATTTCATTGAAGAAATAATTTTTGCTCCAATTAAATATTCTATTTTATACTCGAAATCTTATAAAAAATTAAAAAATATATACATAAAACAAAACATATTAAAATCAAATAAATTGAAATAATATAGAACAATACATAAATAAAAAAAACCCAATTTTGATCTAGTGCATTGAAAGCGTCAAAAACATGAAAATAATCAAGAAACAACAAAACAACATTAAAAACTATATAGAAATAATCCAGAAACAACAGAAACAATATAGAAAATACTATATGAACAAAAAGAGCTTAAAATAGGTAAAAATGACATTGAAACATCGAAAACTACATGGAACAAAGAAAAATCAGAAAAACATTAAAAACAATATAGAAACAACCCAAAAACAACGTAAACTATATAGAAAATACCACATGAATAAAAAAAGCTTAAAAATAGGTAAAAACAGAATTTACACATTTAAAACTACATGGAAACAACAAAAAAAATATATGAAAACAACATTAAAAACATTATATAAAAACCCAAAAGCAACAAAAATAATATATAAAACAATACATGAATAAAAAAGAGCGTAAAAATAGGTGTAAAAGTTGTATTGAAATATCGAAACAATATAGAAACAACCAAGAAACAAATATAAACAACATCAAAACAATAGAAATAACATATAAGACACTATCAAACAATTTTTGTTTTTTTGTAAAAAACGTAAAAATATCCAAAACAAAATATGCGATGGATAAAAAAGTGAAAAAATCAACCGAAAGCATACATAAATGAACTAAGTGTAAAAAATGGTACTTTTCCCGGAAAGTGGGTAAGCATGGGCATTTCTCAAAGTACTTTGCTTTTCGAATAAGTTCGCAGTAGCAAGTCAATAGACTACTCATCTAGCTTTTATTAATAATACCTAATTGATGATACTTGCGAGACCTCGTAGTTTGTTGAGTCTAGTAACGAAATAAGACTTGAATCATAAGTGTGATAGGAATATGATACTACTTATTAAGGCGCAACACTTCAAGTCAAATCGGAGTTGACCAAAATTCTCTTCCCAAAGGGAAGTCTTCATGTTACTTCTCTTCTCGAGGAGAAGTCTTCACTTCTTCCTCTTCTCGAAGGAAAGTCTTCTCGTCTTCTCCTCCGAGGAAGTTGGAATATCCTTCGACTAGAACTTGCTTGCACACACACACGCAAACGTTAGAGGGTCCTGGAGGTTGTCCAAGGGAGGCCCCTCCGACGCTCAAGTCAGCACGGTGAACGAGAGAATAAACAATAAACGAACTATATAATAAATGCATATGAGAATAATGAATTCATTTACTTACAGATGATAGGAGGGACCTTTTTATACCTGGGAGATGGGCCCCATGGGCCGAGTAGGAGAAATCGGTCGATGGGCTAAACTCGGACTCCTTTGGGCCGGTTTATTTATTAAGAGCTCATTGGACAATTAATAATAAATAAATATATATAAAATGAATTATATATTTGATTAATGAAATACCAATTTTGTCCGCAACATAAGCTCCCAGTCCGATCAATGGAGGGATGAAGCAATGCAGAGCTAATTCGGTGTAGAAATATCTGGTTTGTCTTAGAGTATATCTTGTCTTTGTCTTTGAAGAATCTTTGACCACTTTTTGCATAAGGACATTTGGAGGGAAAGCTTGTGGCCATGTTTTCCAAAGGTAAATTCTCTCTCTCTCTCTCTCTCTCTCTCTCTCTCTCTCTCTCTCTCTCTCTACCTCTCAACTTTGAAATTTTTTGCTTTGAAGAAGACTTAGGAAATTTCTTGCAAGTGAGAGGTGAGGTAAGACTTGAGGTGAGACTTGACGAAGAGATAGAGTGCATCGAGCAGAGAGAGAGAGATGAGAGCACTTTAAGCCATAGAGGGCGCCCGAGGCGTCTCCCGGGAGTGGGAAAGGGCGCCCCCTTGCTCCTCCACGGGCGGCCACAAGGCGCGCCGGCGCCTTCCCCTAATGGAAGAGGCGTCCCCGGGGCGTCCCAAGCCCCCATCCGATTTTATTCCCATTTTTCTCCGTCTTCTCCCGAGTTTTCATATATTTTTAGCCATATCCCGCATTCCTAATATTTCTTCCATTCCACTTAGAGGCTAAGGTTTTATCGGTCGTTCGGTTTAAGTTAAGTCATTTCATGTCCATGCTTCTACATAGAGTTTGATATTCCTCCTCTTACTCCGAGTTGTGCTTTGATGGTGATGGGGAAGTGGAGCTTGAGATGGATTCAAACTCAGTGATGAGTCTTCCGAGGCGTAATCAAGAAGATAGTCTGACGAGGTCTCCGCCTACCAAGTACTAAAGATATGCCTCCTGTAGGTCCCAAGGGGTATAAGTAAGGTTTAGAAGGGGAGGGTTGAATAAACCTTACCAACTTTTCGATTTTAGTCCTTTTAAAATTATTACAGAGTTAATACACAACTAAGTCCTCGAGGGACAACTAAGTTAGTTAATCGTGAGTTAGCCACTCAACGGACTGACAGAGTTGTTGATAAAATAACTCACTTGTTTAGTCTAAACCTTAGCTTGGTGTGATGAGTTTTTCAAATGAAGACTTAACACCCTTGAATTTGATTTAACTTTGTTTTAACACTTGATTTTAGCACTTAGTTATTTATCAGTTGGATAACAAATTATCAGCATATATGAAATGATTGTGCAGAAATGTAAATATGCTGAAATATAAATGACACAAGTTATTTTTTGTAGAGGTTCGAAGATGGGGTAATTCTTCCACTCCTCTCTTCTCCAACTCCTGGAGGAATCCACTAAGTAATGATCGAGTTCACAAAGTGGTTATCGTCCCAGAGACAAGTCTTGATCACGCACTGACTTGCTCCTTGACTCGATCGAGATGCCTTGGTCACACAAATGGCTTCTCGTCCGACTCAAACTTCTTCACAAGGCAAATTTGCCTTTGCTATTATAGCTCACTTTCTCAAGCTTCTTGGATTTGATCACGAAGCCATCCAATAACTTGAGACCGCTCGACTCTTGAACCTTTCTACAATCCTCATTGGAAAGTAGATCCCTTTTGATTCTTCAAAAGTTTCCTCTTCAACAGCTTTGAAGTTGTCTTTCCTTCACGACTTGGTGTTGGATCGATTTCCTTCGAGATTTAGGCTTGAGAATTTTGCTTGAATATCTTGAGAATATTTTGCGGTTTACGCTTGAATAATGCTTGTTCGTTCGTGGTTCGTAATCAAGGTCACCTATTCTCAATGAAATTCCTCGGCCTTTTATAGTGAACTTTCAAAAATCTGCCCGTTGAAGAGATAGGTGATTTTCAAAAGTCACTTGTGTTCGCTTGGCTTGTCTTTTCTTGGTTTTCAATCTTGAGATGTAGATCTTTCCTCGTATTAAATGCATGTTCAGCTTTTTCGTGTTCGACACGAGGTGCGGTGCTTCCCATTGGTTTATTGACGCTTGTGGGGCGAGCACTTTAAGACCTGGCAAAGATGGGTGTATTACTTGTTTAAGTAACGTTCTTGACTTGCTCAACGGATTCTTTTCGATTAACTCCTCTTTGCGCTTCCTTTTCCCAGGTGACTTGAGTCCGCTCCAATCATTGAAAGACTCATCCGTCACTTCAACTTGTGACATGGCTCCTCAAGTTGACTTAATCGACTCTTCACACGGCTATCCTATCCTCACCACATCTTCAATCGAGTTCTTGGTCTTCCGCTTGGCCATACTCAAATTGTTTCACGGCGGACTCTTCACTTCACTTTGTAAGTCCAAGCGGCTACGATAATCTAGAGGGGGTGAATAGATTATCTCCATCTTTTCTATTTCGCCCTCTTTTAACAATCGAAAGCTCAAACACAATAATAAGGTGCGGAATGTAAACAACACACGCCGATTTAAAGAGGTTCAACCCACCTAGGGCCTAATCCTCTACCACCCCAAAGATATCCGGGATGGATTTCGAAAAAGAAAAAGAATTTTATTAATTACCAAAATTAATACAAATTCAACTTACAACACCTTGAAGAGCACCACACTCTTCTTCAACACCACCTTTGGAGATTACCACAATCTCCCTTTGAAGATCACCACAATCTTCCGACTTGAAGAGCACCGAACTCTCCAACACCACCTTTGGAGATTACCACAATCTCCCTTTGAAGATTACCACAATCTTCCGACTTGAAGAGCACCGAACTCTCCAACACCACCTTTGGAGATTACCACAATCTCCCTTTGAAGATACCACAATCTTCCGACTTGAAGAGCACCGAACTCTCCAACACCACCTTTGGAGATTACCACAATCTCCCTTTGAAGATTACCACAATCTTCCTTCAACGGCACCTTTGAAGATCACCACAATCTTCAATCTTGAAGAATACCAAATTCTTCAACACCTCAAGAGCACCACACTCTTGAAACACCTATCACCTAGATCACCCAAGTGTATTCTTACCACAAGAATACTCACAAGGATATCTTGTGTTTGGTTGATGAATTACAATCAAGATTACACTTTGAAAAATATTACAACTCAAAAGTGCAAGTGTAATCAAGAATGAAAGCCTAGACCTCAAGATGTGAAAGTGATAGTACTTAGGCTATTACAACAAGAATGTTGAAATGAATAACAAAGATTATGTGCTTGTGATATCTCTTGTTGTTTGTATCAAGTCTTGTATTTGATCCTCAAGCTTTCATCTATTTATAGGAGAGCCTTCAAATTTGAATTCCAACATAGGCTCCTCCAAAGGCTCCTCCAAAGGCTCCTCCAACATGGCTCCTTCATGGGCTCCTCCATGTTTTCTTTTGTCTACAAATAAGACAAAGAGATTAAAATAAATATGGTTGTCTCATAAGGATACAAAAATCGATTATAGAACAATCCCACATTTTAAGGAAGAATGGTCTGGCGCACAATTATATTTTAGCAACTAAACTAAAGGCGACCGTCGCGCACAAAAGGACGTTTGAAATAGTATCAAAAATTACACGGGCGACCGGTCGAGGGGTGCTCGACCGGTCGACATCACCCTAGCCTGGTCGACCTCTCCAAAAATAGAACAGGGAGATTTTGCACACTTGCAGTGGTAAGTCGACCGACTGGGCGACGGTCGACCGGACGGTCGACGCCTGAGGGCGGACCGGCCGACTGCTTGAAATTTCTTCCGTCTCATTTTCTTTCAAAAAACATCTTCGTGTACGGGTTGCCCTATAGGGCGACCGGTCGGCCGACGACGCAGAAATGTTGTCCAATTTTAGTCGAAAATAAAACTTAAGAAATACTCCTAAAATTTAGTAAAAACATTTTAAACCGATCGAGAGTATTTAGACAACATTAGAAATATAGTTTCAATGTGAAAACCCATTGACATAAAATCTTTGAAAGTGTTGTCCAATATTAATCGAAAAGACTTGAGCAAATACTCCTAAAAATATTAAAACTATTTTAAATCATTTAGAGTATTTGGACAACCTTTAAAACCATTGTTTTGGTATAAAACAAAATCATCAAAATCATGATAAAACCATTTATCAAACAATCTCCCCCTTTTTGATGATTACAAACCAAAACAATTTTAATGAGGTCGATTTTGAAAACAAAACAATTTTACCGGTTAAAGAGAACTATCCGTTGTGAGCGACAACATTCCATGCAATAAAAACACATGGATGGGAGTAGAGATATTCAAACACATATAGCAAATGCTCCCCCTATCAACATGCACAACAAGAGTTATATAGAAGCAACTTAAACATAAGCTAAAATATTAGCTTTTCGATATTGAGCTTAAGTATCAATAACTTAAAAGCTCCCCCTGTCAAAGAGACATCATTAGAAACATATATAAGTCCATACTACAACCAATGGACCAAGAATCATACACAACTTATGGCTTTAGGAAGCCATAGCTTATAGCTTCTTTTCGTTTGAACTTAAAAGCTCCCCCTGTCAAAGAGACATCATTAGAAACATATATAAGTCCATACTACAACCAATGGACCAAGAATCATACACAACTTATGGCTTTAGGAAGCCATAGCTTATAACTTCTTTTTTCGTTTGAGCTTATCTTAGCTTCTTTGAGCTAAAGAGCTTATAACCTGTTTCTCCCCCTTTGGAATCATCAAAAAGAATGTTAGCACGATAAATACATCATATATTCATATCAAAGTGTGCAACTAAACCGATGTATCGAGCTATTTGAACATTGAAGCTTATAAGCCAAATAGAAGGGAAAAGTCGAATCATACGACTTGTAGAGGTTTATGAAAACTCATTTGATAAGCAAAACATGATCTCTATAAATGTATAAGACTTTTGAAATGAGAGAATCATGTAGGTGATGAATTTTTCATTGAAACGTTTTATCGAACACTTGGCGGGCATCAAAAATAGAAAAAGTTATATATAGCCCTTGTAAATGAAATCAAGCCAAGTTTTTCATCACCAAATACAATTTAACGAATATCATTTATCAACAATCAATAAGCTCATCACAAACATATATGAATTACATCAAGAAAAATCCATATAAGCCACAAACTCAAGGGTTCAACCCAATTGAGCTAAAGATAGTGAAATTCTTACCATTCAATCGGTAAAGACGAGCAATGATGATGATAGTCGAGCTAGATAATCCCCAAAATATATAATTCATGCATCAAAAATCATTTGAAGTGAATTGTGTGTGAAATTTGCAAAGGGGACGAAAAATGGCCAAAAGAAGTTAATCTTGCGAATCTTTGAAGATGAACCATTTTAATCCGAGATTTTGCTTAGGGCGACCGGCCGAGGTTGAGGAGACCGGTCGACGTTGAGGGCGACCGGTTGCCCTCAACCATTTCACCACGCGGTTGAAAAATTTCCAAAATCCGAATTTTCAACCAAAAATCCAATTTTTCGCCCCTAAGTTTTAAAACGTGCAAAATGCAAACGTAGACCTCATTCAATATACATTATGTCATAATCAAGCTCGAAATGAGATAAAATACTCGGCGGTAAATGAACAAATGTCCGCAAGTTATCCTAGAGACGGAATTAAACACATCTCAAGTTTTTGTTAAAAACGCAATCCCTTAGAAAGTTTTTCGAATCTCAATATGTTTAGTTCGATTATGACGAACTATATTTTGAATAATTTTCACCGGACTTGTTATCCCGAAAAATAAGAACATTTTAAAGCTTTGGATACAACAAGTCATAGAAGAAGTGCCTTTCAAATATTTGAAAATTTCTTTTAACGACTTTAATGAGATTCGTTGGGATAATTTTTGAAGTCGAGCATATAGACATAAGGCATATGGAATGTCGAGTCTATAGAAATAATACAAGAAAACATACCTCGAATTTGTTTGTCGACCGACATGCCTTTCTCAACCTTTGTCAATCTTTAGTCATAGTGGTTGAGATATTTCTTCTTTCTTCAATGCCTAACTCCTTCAAGAGTTCAATATAACCATCTTCTTGGCATTGAATAATTTGAAGTCCAAGCAAGAAATTGAGCTCCCCATCATGCTCATTTCAAGTACACATTGCATCAACTTGGAAAAAATATCTTGCACAAATATTCATTAGTAGTACCAAAAATATTCTCATAAATATGCACAAGTAAACAATCTTGCCCTTTTTCAAAAACAAAGAGAGTAGTATCAACTTTACCTCTTGTAGAATCATTTAGCAAAAATAGCTAAGTCTATCAACCGTACAAAGCCTTTTTTAAAAAAATTGGCCTAGAATTTTAAACTCCGATAGACTTCCATATGAATAAAACCATTTAGAAAATTAGCATCCATTTAGTAAAGCTTGAAATTTTCTTAAAACAAGAATGGGCAAGTAAAAAGCAAATAACTTCTAAAAGAGCTATGAGTGCAAATATTACATCAAAATCATTACCTTCTTCTTGAAGATACCTTCGAGCTACTAACCTTGCCTTAGTTCGACCAATGTTGCCTTGGTCATCGAGTTTGTTTCGAGTGCCCATTTTGCATTTATAATCGTTTGTGATGAAAGACATGGCATCAACTTCCAAGTATCATTTCCTTTTAGCTCCTCTTGCGCTTCTAAAACCAATCTTCATCTTGAAGCATCAATTTAGGAATTTGTCTTCTTCATCACTATTGGGCATCCAAATGATCTAAGGTGTTCATAATAGAACATTTACATCCAAATATTTGGAGTATTTTCTTTTCTACACAACTCAACAAACTCATTAAAGGCATTTCTTATATAAGCAAGAAAAATAGCCCAAGTGAAATAACATGCCTCAATTGTCAACCACAAAATATCTTGCAAAAGAGCATAGTAGTAAGAGACACATATATATATATATATAGATCATGAAGCAAGAAACACATACTATGCATTTAGAATATCATCAAGAGACTAATAAATCATGCAAGTTCAAATAAGCTTAAGAAAGCTACAAAAGGTCTCTTTTGAAATTGAGAATCCGATAGCATATAATTGAGACCTTATTTAAAAGAAGTATTTGAACAAAAGTTGACAAAGCAAATATGTGCAATCAAATATCGAATAGTGCCTTTCAAAAAATCTAAAAATCCTCTTAATGGCATTTGTATGAAATACTATGAAAAACAAGCACATAGGCATATGATAATACATATATCGAGTCTATAAGAGTAAGAATAACACAAGTAAACGTACCTCGATAATTTATGCCTTTTCTTGATAAAAATGACGAAAATGGCCATTTGTGAAAATATGTAAATCCTACACAATTCTTAAAACAAATCTAGCACAAATCATAATGATAAAAGTGTAGGCTAAGAGATATCACAAGTAAGCTCATGCCAAAAAAAAAAAAAAACCATAAGAGATGATAACATACTATAGTTTTCAAAAATGCACAAGAGTTTTAAAAACATCATATAAGGTCTTCTTTTTTTAAAAAAATTTAAAAGCACAAATATATATTGAAGACCTTAATTAAAAAATTTGAAAACTCATTTTGCAATAAAGACACAAATAAAAGCATGCATAATAACAAAATAAAATGCATATTTAAATAGGGAGATACGGGTTACCAATTACGCCATTTCCATGGGTTGTGTCGTTCCCATTGTTGATGATATCTTCCTTTGAGAAGTCACTTTGTTGATGATTACTTCTTTGATTGCTCCATTTCCAAGGTTTGTTGCTTTCCCATTGTTGAAAGTCTCTTCTTCTTTGAAAATCATCTTGTTGATGATGTCTTTGCCATTTCAAGGATTGTGTTCTTCCCATTTTTGATTGTACCCTCTTCTTGGAAATTGGCTTTGTTGAGAATAGTTTCTCCTTCTTTGATCAAATGAAACGGTCATTTGATGCCTTCTTAGCGGTATGAATTTTCTTCGATCATTATTTCGCCGTGTACCTAATATGACATTGTTTTGTGGTACCCTCATATGTTTGGGTCCTTTGGGATTAGTCTTGAGACTTTTAGGTCTCCAACAATAATTAGAGCTATTTCTAGCCCGACAAGTATTTACCGTATGACCCTTTTTATCACAATAAAAACAAGTAATAATTCTAGGAGCATAATGACCAATATGCATATTGACTTGATCCTTTTTCATATGATTAACAACATTAGGCTTATGATCAAGTCCTTTATCACAATTATGAATATCAACAATATTGGACATTTTATTGGTACTCAAGTTGGATTTTAATAAATCCTTTTTCATGCAATCAATATTCTCAACAAGAGTACTATTTTCTTTTTCAAGGTTTCTAACCTTGTCAAGTGTGGTGGTGTGAGCACATGATAGTGATTCATAAGAAGTAAATAAACTATCCTTATCATTTTTCAAAATATTGAATTCCTTTTTCAAATTTTTGTATTTAACAAGTAGGCTTTGGAATTCATTTTGAAGTTCATCATAATCATTTTGCAAATCACTATATTCATTTTGCAATTCATTGTCATAAGAAGTAGAAGGTTTAGAACTTACCTCGTTCTCTTCTTCGATGCCCATAAGACATTTTTCGACTTCATCATCGGAATTTGTAAGAGGCTCATCCCATATTGTTGGATTTGATGTTGTATCCATTTGAGAAGTAGATGCTTTTGAGTTGCTCCTTTTATTTGCATATACTTCATAGATGGCTTCTAGTTTTTGCCATACTTCATGTGCCGATCGAATACCTTGAACATAATCAAATTCCAAAGTGGTAAGTGAACAATGTAAAATATTAAGAGCTTTACCATTTAAGGAGATGATTCTCTTCTCTTCATCATTGAGCTCTTTGAAGCCTTTTTGAGGTGTGTGGTGTATCTTTCATCTAATGGATTCTCCATTAATGACGGTGTTCCAAATGTCGAACCCGCAACCTTGTAAGTAGCATTCCATTCTTTCTTTCCAAAATATAAAATTTTTGGAATCAAACCGAGGTGGCTTGGTGGTGGAGGTGCCGGAAATTTGAGCTTCGTTTGTAGCCGTCGATCGTTTCTCTTCACTCGCGATGTGAAACGAGCTTGCCAAAGAGTTTGGCTTTGATACCACTTGTAAGTCCAAGCGGCTACGATAATCTAGAGGGGGGGGTGAATAGATTATCTCCATCTTTTCTATTTCGCCCTCTTTTAACAATCGAAAGCTCAAACACAATAATAAGGTGCGGAATGTAAACAACACACGTCGATTTAAAGAGGTTCAACCCACCTAGGGCCTAATCCTCTACCACCCCAAAGATATCCAGGGATGGATTTCGAAAGAAAAAGAATTTTATTAATTACCAAAATTAATACAAATTCAACTTACAACACCTTGAAGAGCACCACACTCTTCTTCAACACCACCTTTGGAGATTACCACAATCTCCCTTTGAAGATCACCACAATCTTCCGACTTGAAGAGCACCGAACTCTCCAACACCACCTTTGGAGATTACCACAATCTCCCTTTGAAGATTACCACAATCTTCCGACTTGAAGAGCACCGAACTCTCCAACACCACCTTTGGAGATTACCACAATCTCCCTTTGAAGATTACCACAATCTTCCGACTTGAAGAGCACCGAACTCTCCAACACCACCTTTGGAGATTACCACAATCTCCTTTTGAAGATTACCACAATCTTCCTTCAACGGCACCTTTGAAGATCACCACAATCTTCAATCTTGAAGAATACCAAATTCTTCAACACCTCAAGAAAGCACCACACTCTTGAAACACCTATCACCTAGATCACCCAAGTGTATTCTTACCACAAGAATACTCACAAGGATATCTTGTGTTTGGTTGATGAATTACAATCAAGATTACACTTTGAAAAATATTACAACTCAAAAGTGCAAGTGTAATCAAGAATGAAAGCCTAGACCTCAAGATGTGAAAGTGATAGTACTTAGGCTATTACAACAAGAATGTTGAAATGAATAACAAAGATTATGTGCTTGTGATATCTCTTGTTGTTTGTATCAAGTCTTGTATTTGATCCCTCAAGCTTTCATCTATTTATAGGAGAGCCTTCAAATTTGAATTCCAACATAGGCTCCTCCAAAGGCTCCTCCAAAGGCTCCTCCAACATAGGCTCCTTCATGGGCTCCTCCATGTTTTCTTTTGTCTACAAATAAGACAAAGAGATTAAAATAAATATGGTTGTCTCATAAGGATACAAAAATCAGATTATAGAACAATCCCACATTTTAAGGAAGAATGGTCTGCACGCACAACGGTTATATTTTTTAGTCAAAACTAAAGGGCGACCGGTCGCGCACAAAAGGACGTTTGAAATAGTCAAAAATTACACGGGCGACCGGTCGAGGGGTGCTCGACCGGTCGACATCACCCCTAGCTTCTGTCGACCTCTCCAAAAATAGAACAGGAGATTTTGCACACTTGCAGTGCCTGGTCGACCCTGGCGACCGTCGACCGGACGGCCGACGCCGATGCGGCCGGTCGACACTTGAAATTTCTTCCGTCTCATTTTCTGTTTCAAAAACATCTTCAGTGTACGGGTTGCCCTATGGGGCGGCCGGTCGACGAGACAGAAATGTTGTCCAATTTTAGTCGAAAATAAAACTTAAGAAATACTCCGAAAATTTAGTAAAAACATTTTAAACCGATCGAGAGTATTTAGACAACATTAGAAATATAGTTTCAATGTGAAAACCCATTGACATAAAATCTTTGAAAGTGTTGTCCAATATTAATCGAAAAAGACTTGAGCAAATACTCCGGAAAATATTAAAACTATTTTAAATCATTTAGGAGTATTTGGACAACCTTTAAAACCATTGTTTTGGTATAAAACAAAATCATCAAAATCATGATAAAACCATTTATCAAACATTCACTCCTTGATTGACTTAACTTGTATTTCCAGCATAGTGACTTGACTCACTCATTTAAGCCTATCTATTACAAAGTGAGAATTACAAGGAAAATGGGGTGCCAACATTCTAATCTAAGTTTTACATGGCATTCATCAAAATCTACAAAATAATTTCCCAACAATTTCCCCCTTTTTGATGATGCCAAAACTTAAAATCATTAAGCAACATGTAAACATCAAAGATACATACGGGCTGACAAATGCAAAGAATAAAGAATGTATGCGTAGAATCAATTATTTTATTGATCATATCATTCTTGTCTTTTACATAATCACAAGGTGTATCAAAGCATAATCATATCTAAGCCAATTTCAAGCATCTATGCTAAGATACAAAAATAGAGAGAAAATACAACAATACTTTATTGAATGTATAGATGACTTACACACATATGTATTTACAAAAGTAAAATACACGAAGGGGTTAGCAGCAACACTTCATCGCCTTCGCTGCCTCCTTCTTTCCTCTTCAGCTCTGTCATCATCAGCTCTCTTTCTTTTCTTTTCATCTTCAGTTGCTTTCTTCTTTTCATAAGCTCTCTTCGCAACATCGTCTTTTCTTTTCCTTTCTTGCCTTTCTTGCCACAGCTTATCTTGTCTTTTATTTTCCTCCTCGATTCTCTTCACGTATTCAGCATTCTTCCTTTCTACTTCCCGATTAGCTACTTCATCATACCCAGCCCAGTAGATCCTTCCCTTCTTGCCTGGATCTACATATTCAATGTTTTTGGGTAGAGGTCTAGGTTGAAAACCTCTTCCTCCACCACTTCTTCCTCCTCCTCTGGGTGTATATTGTACGGGAGTCTTCTTCTTACCAAATGAATGGTCAGCCGGTAGTCTCTTCCGCTTATCGCCTTCTTCGCACAAAGTTCGGACCCTTCTCCCAACAAAATCCCAAGCTTGGGCTATAGACATATTCTTGAAGTAACCCTGATTCGAGTGTTTTAAATTCTTCAACGGATCTTGGCTCGTCTCCATCATCCGAATGACATATGTGTCCTTTCCTGCTGGGAATGCCACCGTAAGTTTTCAAAACTTCTAGAACACGGGCATCTGTCTTTCTTTCAACCTCCTTCATCCCTGCTTCCACAATTTTTTCTCTTCTCGAGACATGGGCACAACAGAGCGTTGAATCCGGTCGGTGAGAGCTAAGTCCTGCTTGAGTCTGCGCGGCGTATGCTTTCGAAAGTCCGAGCGAGTGGCTTTTGATTCACCGCCACTAGTTTCATTTCAACCATGAGAAGGGTGAACTTAGCTTCCATGTTTTCTTCAACACGCAGGTTCTTTCCGCTGAAATTCACGCAACAACTCCATTTCATTATGTGAGAGGCATGCATTCTCAATATTGGCTGCATCCTCTGCTTCATATCGGCATTATCAGCCTCCAAACCAACATCTTGTTGTACAATGCATTGAAATATTGGACTTGTTCGTATCGCGTTATTGTACTCTTCGACACCATTCCCTAATCCGCACCACAATCCCTCGTAAGTCTCACTGCTTGAGGGTGGCATCTCTATTGTCCGGACGCATATCTAGTGAGGCCTGGTGCCGTTCGATCTTCTCAATCTCTCCATAGATTTTCTTGAAGACTTCATGGATCTCGGTGTCACTTCGGATTCACCGGCGACCATGCAACATCAAAATCAAAGTCTCGAACAATGGAGTCGGTGGGAATTCTGGATCTGCTCGGATGTTGAAGCATCGCTTCTCTTGAGTCAGTCTCTTCTTCAAAGTCGGGCGGCTCAACGAAAGGGAATGTTTCCTCAAATGCATCATCTCACATATATGGGATTGATTGTACAGTTGATCTGGTTGAGTCGATCTTTCTTTGCATCTTTGGGAGCTCGCGAGATGGCTCGGTCTCAATCGGGCCTTGTTGAGTGGATTGACCACCGACGAGCCTCACTGTCTTAACACTTCTTCGGCCTTAGTAGATTCTCGCTAGATGAATTTCTTTGTCCTCACCGCACCATCGGCGTCATTGGAGGATGATGAAGCACTGGGGCTTGGTTCATCATCAAAGTTGAACTTTTGACGACTTTTAAAAAGTTGCCGACTCGTCATGGAAGAACATCCTCAGTTGAGTCCTTTTGATGAGCAACAGGAGTGGACTCAGCTTCGTCTTCAGATCCCAAAAAGGATATGTTAGGGTTGTCCTGGTAATCATGAAGAGCACTAATCTCCTTTTCAGATTCGAGATTTAGAACAGGAGGGATGCTCTGAACTTCTTGAACTTTACCCAGGGAAGTCTCAACCTCCCTTGGGCCTTCAATACCTCCAGCAGTCTCAACTGCAGCGAGGCCTTCTACATTTCCTTCGACAGACGCAGTTGTCTTAGGATCTTCAGCAGTGGCATCCATATGAGTCTCAACCCCTTGGATTGCGCTTTGATGCCAGTGTTAACTCCTGGCATTACCATCTGTGCCTCGACGCAAACATCGTTGTCCTTAGCTTGCAAAGCGATTGACACTTCAATCGGGACAGCTCAATCGCTCGAGCTTCATCGATGTCGATCTGCTGTGATTCTCTTTCCTTTTCCACTTCGTCTCCTTTCGCAATGTGGAGTCATCTCGCAGCATCCTCTCGACCCTACCGCAGTGGAGGGAGTTTCCCCGGTGGCACACCACCGAGTGACCGACGATGGGGTCACTCTTATCCGGACTCATTTGCTTAGTTGAGTGATCAGCCGTGGGTGGTAAAATACCTTGATGGGGTTGGCTCAACTTGGGTGCCCAAATTCCCGGTCTCATCACCTAGTCCCTTGGACCCTTCTTCTCGAGTGTCTTTGGGGATGTAGTTGCGGCAATAATCGTGGGCAATGTCTTTTACTCCCGGGGTCAATCTCCAGGAGAGATTTTGAGGACTCTCCTGGTCCTTCAATCATGCGTTGTTCGTGCATCATCCTAGATTGCCTTAAGGCTTGCATCTCTACCTCTTCTTGTGCAAAGAACGGGATCCATGTCTTCATCGTTGTCGACAACACATCTAAATGAGGATGCGTATGTTCCGAGTTCCAGGGTACATATACGGCTTTCTCACGCTCTTCCGCTTCCTCACCGCTCGGCCTTTTCTTTCTCCTTGTAGATGTGGAGGATATACAGCAATTTTCCTCATCCAGAGCACGAGAAGTACAATATCGACCTCAAGGAACTTGAACAACTACTCGTCTTCTTCAATGAACTCGGGGTGTTCAAACCGCACACTTGAGTGACTCGCCTTCCATGCCCTCCATTCTCGTAGACGGCGCCAATGTCCGGATACACCGGAGAAACCACAATCACATCATCATCTTCATCATCTTCCCGTCCTTTCGTTTCAGGGATGGAAGGTAGCATACTCTGGCGCTCTTCGCCTTCAAGCAAAGATCTGTGGGCTTCGGTGGAGAGACAACCCTTTCAATGAGGGAATTCATTGTCTCGATTTGCTTCTTCCGTAAGCCTCTCGCGATCACCTTGATGAGACTTGGCGGTTTCATCGATTATTTCAGAGACTCGCACTTCCTCGTGATGTCAGTTTTCTCCCGCTTGAGTGGCGACTCGCTTGTTCTCTCAAGCTCAAAGCTTGGAGATTCTTCTTCTTCTCTTGGTTCTCACAGAGGAATTTCTAGTTCGGATTCCTCTTCTTCGGTTCCTTGGCGCGGGGTCGAAGCATCTTTCTTGGATGGAGCGCCTTTTCTACGGGCTTGGCAATCCTCTTCTTTCTTATGATTTGAGAAGGTATTTGGGCTTCCTTCTCCGCCTCATTCTTGCGGGCGGGAGACACGATCGCTCGGGCGGTGACTCGGCCGGGAGGCCGAGCGTCCGTTTTCTTTCTTTGGCAACTTTCTTCTTAGCAAACAGGAAAACTCTCTTCTTGGGAGGAGATGACTGTCCTCGGGTTGGTGATTCCCCCCTCACTTGTATCCGCCCTCTTCACATGGGCTCTCTTACCTCGGCTCTGATGGATTGGCCCTGAATATTTTCTTGTTCACATGGAAAAACTTTCCATGTTGAAGGGGAATGCCCTTCACTTCCATCAACTCGCCAATTACCAGGCCATAACCAAGTGATCCTCCAAAATATCCATCCTCCTTGTATGATTTGTTCCCGACATTACGCGAGTCTACTATACACGAACTCGGCCATTGACTTTCTTTCCTTCCATGATCGCGATTGACGATCGGCTTTGTCTTTGACATTGATTGAAATCGCCAAACTTCATATCTACACATTTTGCAATGACGTCCATCAACTTGTGATAGTCGTCCTTCAAAGACTTCTTCTCACCAGTGATAGATAACTTTCGCAAGACACTCCCGGTTTGGCTACTTCTTTCCATGCAAAGCGGCCAAGTTGACATCGCCTTGACTATCTCCATCATGCCTTCCGACGACAATAAGCGGTGCTCGCAAGGTCCTTAGCATAATTAAAATGTCCTTGCGGTGGACGAGAAGACTTGATGCCTTCGCCCCGCACCTCGGCATTTGCATAGAACGCACCACCTCTTGACAAAGATAGGTCGTACGAGTATTCCATTGTAAGAAAAGGCCTCGAGACCAGACTTTTCCATCATATCGCCTATCTTCTTCACTAAGGTTTCATCGAACCCTACTTTATCATTCCTTCAAAATCCATAGTCGATCCGAGTGGATTTGCTTTGATAACTTTACAAAATCGAGCTTTGGTGCCATTTGTAGAGAGTTTTACCAATTAAAACTTGATAGATTTACTTGAAGACTCGGTAGGGTTTGCGAGAGAGATGAACTTGCTTTTCTCTTGCTTTGAAGATGAATAGTTTTGAGTGTGAGAGAAAAACTGAAAGAAAATGAGTATATAAGGGTTATGAAAGAACGTGCTTTTGGTTTTTGAATTTTGATCGAGATCAACGGCTCAGTTTAGCACGCCGAACCGTATTTAATTCCTCGCATTTAATGCGGCAGATTTATATCCAATCATATGCTTACTTTATGCGACTTTGACTATACCCATCATTATTACGTTGACATCATCCTTAAAAACATTCCCGCTCATTTAAAAATGATCGTTTTTGTCACTTAGCTATTAAATGACTCAACTTATGTCAAAGGTGACTTAACTCAACTTCTCTCCTTTCATTAAGCGACTCAACTGTCGGCTAATTCGATCAAACCGACTTTCCTTTCATTAAGCGACTAACCGTTCCTAATTCGACATAAATTGGTTGATGTGAACAACTTGTTCATTTCTCACTTTCTATCTTCCATCTCTTCTCGATTGAGTCTTCCGAGTGTTAACTCACCAATTAACCCTAGCTCATTAATAAGCTCTTCAAATCTTGATTCACATAAAGGCTTGGTGAAAATGTCATTCTAACTGTTTATCAGTTGAGATGTATTCCAAAACGATATCTTTCTTTTCAACATGATCTCTTATGAAATAATATCTGACATCAATGTGCTTTGTTCTTGAATGCAACATAGGATTATGAGTGATTGCAATAGCACTTGTGTTATCACACATAATTGGAATCTCTTTTTCTTCAACTTCATAATCTCTCAGCTGATGTCTCATCCATAAGACTTGGCTGCACAACAAATTTGCCATGACTATGTACTCTGCTTGTTGTGGATGTGGCTATTGAGTTTTGCTTCTTGCTAAACCAGAAACCAATCTGTTTCCAAGCATTTCACATGTACCGAAGTACTCTTCCTGTCAACTCTACATCCAAGGATAGTCTGAGTCTGAGTAACCAATAAGCTTGAATCCACCTTCCTTTGGATACCATAGTCCAACTTCTTGGCATCCCTTCAAATACCTTAGGATTCTCTTGGGCTGCGATCATATGACTTTCTTTTAGGTGCGATTGGAATCTTGCACATACACCTACTTGCAAAGGTGATGTCGCCCGCTCTTGGTCATTAAGTAGAGCATGATCCAATGAGTGCTCAGATCTTGTTTGATCTACACCTTTTACCATCCGCATCCATGTCCATCTTGACGATGTGTTCATTGGTATTTTCACGTAAGTCTTCTCTTCCATACCAAATTTCTTCATTAACTCTATGGTGTACTTTGTTTGACTTATGAAAGTTCCATCCTTGATTGCTTAACTTGAAGCCCTAGGAAGAAAGTCAGCTCTCCCATCATGCTTATTTCAAAATTGCCTTGCATGAGGTTTGAGAACTTATCACACAGCTCTTTGTTTGTGGATCCAAAAATGATATCATCCACATATATTTGAACAAGCAAAGATATTCTTTCCATCTTGAATTCTAAAGAGTGTTCTGTCCACTTTGCCTTTGGTGAATCCATTGTCGATTAGAAATTGAGACAATGTGTCATACCATGCTCTAGGTGCTTGTTTCAATCCATATAAAGCTTTCTTGAGCTTGTACACCTTATCTCCAATGGTCTTCGCTCAAAGCCTGGAGGTTGCTCAACACAGACTTCTTCCTCTAATACCATTTAAAAATACACTTTTCACATCCATTTGATATACAATGAAGTTCTTGTGTGCAGCATAAGCAAGAAACATCCTTATTGCTTCTAGTCTTGCAACAGGAGCAAAAGTTTCATCAAAATCTATTCCCTCTTCTTGGCAATACCCTTTAGCTACTAATCTTGCTTTGTTGCTTTGTTTCTTACCACAGATCCTTTCTCATTCATTTTATTTAAAAACCCATTTTGTTCCAATAACATTTTGATGGGTTGGTCTCTCGCACCAATTCCCATACCTTGTTCCTTTCAAACCGATTGACTCTTCTTGCATGGATTGAATCCAATGTGTGTCATCTAATGCTTGGGATACATCTTTTGGCTCTAATTGGAAAATAAAACAAGTGAACATTGTTTCTTCGAGCTCGGATCTGGTTCTTACACCATCTCTCACATCTCCAATGACTAGCTCGGTGGATGGTCTCTCGACCATCTCATATCGGGTTGAAGCAAGTCACCGGGTTTAGTCGTCTTGCACTTGTGTTGTCTTGAGCGCTCTTTCATCATCATTCACCAGATTTCCAAATTGTTTTGAGATTCAACTATCTCATCTTCATCTTGGTTGATTACTCTTGCTTCACTTCAACATAAGGACTCTCACGATAGTTGGTGATTCAAACTTATCGCCTAACTCTTCAATGTCTTCTCCATTCACATTGGGCTCATAAAAACCACATGAATAGATTCTTCTGTGACCATAGTCCTTTTGTTCAATACTCTATAGGCTTTGCTTTCAAATGAGTATCCCAAAAGATACCTTCATCATCTTTAGCATCAAAAGCCTTTAGATTATCCTTGCTATTGTTGTGGATGAAGCATTTACATCCAAATATTCTCAAGTACCCAATATTTGGCTTTCTCCCTGTCCAGTTTCATAGGTAGTCTTTGTCACCGCTCTATTAATCATGCATCTATTTTGAGTATAGCATGCGGTGTTGATGGCTTCACCAAAATCTCTTAGGTAATCCAAACTTCATAACATGGTCCTTGCAACTTCCTTTGAGAGTTCTCGTTTCTTTCTTTTAGCTACTCCATTCTCACGTGGAGTTCTTGTGCACAGATAACTCATGAGCAATACCATTTTCAACACAATACATCGAGTTATTATCCTATTGACAAACTCGGTCCTCTATCGACCTTATCTTTATAATGGTTTGGCTCTTCTCATTTTGAACTCTTTTCATCACCGAGGTAGTTTCGCAAGGTTTCTTTCTTTTTCGCACATTAAGATTGTCCATGTATATCTTGAATAGTCATCTACTACCACTAAGGTATATTTCATCCCACTTATGTTTGCGCTGTTCAATCGACCAAATAAGTCCATATGCAATGATGTAATATCCTTGTTGAAGAAGGACTAGACTTCTCCTTAAATGAAGATTTGATCTGTTTTCCCATTTGGCATGCATCACAAACACTTTCCTTCTTGTACACCGAGTCCGCAATCCTTCCACAAGATGACTCCTAGCAAGATTGTTGATTGTCTTGAAATGCAGATGACAACTTCTTGTGCCACATCCAACTTGATTCGGCTGTGCTCTTGGCTAGCAGACAAGTGCTTGGTGTAGCAGTAGACCATTCTACTACATACATGTTCTTCTGACTGGTTCCTTGCAACACTATTTCATTTGATTCAGTATCTTTAATCTGGCACACTCCCATATTGAATCCAACATTATAGCCCTTGTCACAGAGTTGGCTGATGCTTAACAGGTTGAAGTTGTGGCCTTCAACATATGCAACATCTGTGATTTCTAATACATTTTTCTTGATAGATCCAGTGCCCTTTATTTCCCCTGGAGCTTCATTTCCTCCAAATATAACTTTTGCACCTCTAATCTCCTTGAATCTTGACAGATTTTTCTTGTTTCTTGTCATATGTCCGGAAATGTGCCCACTATCCATGTACCATTCCTTGGCACTTAGCATTTCCTTGAACCTGCAATCAAGGAAATTAGTTTTTAGTGTACCCATACTTGCCTGGGTTAGTCTTTGTAAGATGATCCAACCAACCTATAGCCAAATGATTTGACTCTAAGAGGTTGCCATCTATCTGTGCCATAATCATAACTCACTTTGGCAAATTGTTTGGGGGCTTTAGGTTCATACAATTGCCTCTTTTGTCGTATGCCTATGTGTGTGTTTTAGCAATTGCCTTCTTTGGGTAGTTGTGATGTTTTTGAGTGTAGTGCCTGGTGAAAATGTGTGCTGATAATAACTCTTTTGCCTTTGGAATGACCTTTCTTTGAGTTCTAGGTCTTTGTCATTTAGGCTTGTATTCCATTGGTCTTTTGGCCGATATGTCACATTATTCCAATCACTTGACTCGGGTAATTTCTACCATTCCCATCATATGTGTTTCTTTGATAAAACTTCTGGGGTTTTTGGTAGCTCTGTTTATTCTTCACAGAGTACTTCCTATTTGGAGTTTGCTAAGGAACTCTGCTGGATTTCTTCTCAATCGTCCTCTCGGATACTCAATCGGTCAATTTTTTCCTTTTCCTTTATATCCAAGGCCAGTTTGTTTGTGATTGTGCTTTGGAATGAATGTGGGTGCTTGGTGTTTTGGATTTTTGAGATGCTTCATTACTTGAAGATCTTTTTTCCAAAATCACTCTGGGAGTTTGACTGTGCACAAAGGAATTGAATCATATGCCTGTCTTATCTCCACATTCTTTTTGACTCATGATAAGGCCATCCAATGATTTAGATGCCTTTGTAAATGAGGCAATCACATTTTTAAGATCATTTTCTCTCTTTTCAATAGCAGCTATCCCTGCTATTAGTTTGGCATTTTTAGCCTTCAGCTCTTTGTTCTCACCAGCTATGTGACCTAGAGTACTTAGCTCCTTTGTCAGCTGTGAGTTTTGGCTTTTGAGCTGGCTGTTTTCCTCATTTAGTAGTGTGTGTGAGGATTTAATGTGCTCAAAGTCTTTCATCATTTTGCCTAGTGAATCATAAAGATCGGAGTGGGTGATGAAGTGTGTGTGTCACAATCACTATCAATAGAATACGAGTGAGATGAGTTAGAGTGTACCTCATCTTCTTGTCCGTTGATCTTGTTCTTTAGCCATTAGACATATCATTGCTTCTTCTTCGAATCACTTGTGTAGTCGCCTTCACTACTCTCGAGTCTGCTTTGCTTCTTTAGACTTTGTCTCGTGATCTCGGCCTCCAACAACATGGCTTTCTTCTTTTTTCTGTCTTCTTTCTCTCAAGAATTTTCTATCTTCTTGATTTACATACTTGTTGACTATTGGATAGGGACAGCAACAAAAGTGTCCTGTTATCCGCAATTCCAACACAGTTCTCAACTCTTTGATGCTCGAGTTCTTTTGGGAGGCCTGTCTTCCCTTGACTTGGAGGGAGCTGAATGTCTCTTGGAAGATTCACCCTTGTTTCTTTTATAGTTCTTGTTGAAGAACTTGTTGAATCTTTTAACCATCGTGGCAATCTCCTCCTGGTCAACGGCTTCCTTGACCTCAACTCTCTTCCCATCCTTGACTATAAGTGCGCTTGTTTTGGGTACAACTGTCTCCTCTTGATCTTTTCTTCTCTCGGCTCAAACTCATAGGCTTTGAGGCCTCGAGGATAGCTCATCATTGGATGTTGTTGTGAGGTTCATTGAATGTCTCGGGGCCATGACCTTCATTTCCCATTCACCGGGAGGCTTCTTAGAATCTTCATACATATTTTCTTCTGTATATTCTTTCCCAAGTGCGATAGCTCATTTGTAATTTCAAAGGAATTTAGCATCCAAATGATCCAAGGTTTCACACCGCAAGCATTTTAAAATTTTCAAATTTCTCAGACAAAGAATGACAATTTGTTTTCTTTAATTTGCTCATATCCTTCACAAATTAAAGTTAATTTATCCCATTTTTTTTTGCGGTTTGGCAAGATTTGACTTTGTTGAACATTGCTTTGTCCAAGGTTTTGTAGAGTATGTCCTTGGCTACATTGTCCAAGTTGTATCTTTTTCTGTCCTCATTTGTCCACTCGATCCTTGGTTTCTCAACCATGGGCTGGTCTTACCTCAACTACAACTTCTTCTCCTTCACCGCAGCTGCTTTCTGTATGGCCGTGTTCACTTTCGCATTTGCATGGCCCATCCTCTATCACTATCCACATTTCATAATGTAAAACAGATAGATGAGTCTCGCATACGAATTTTCGAGCTTATCAAATTCCTCAATAGTGAACATAGGAATTCGTGTCGATTTGCTTCCATGATAATAACTTTCTTTGAATAAAAATAACTTTTGAAAGAGTAAGTGTTAATAACTTTGTTGAATAAAAATAATTTTTGAAAGAGTAAGTGTTAAAAGTTTCTTTGAAATATTGGAGATCTAGTTCATAGAACTCACGGAAGGCTCAATGAACCAACCGCTCCGATACCACTTGTAGGTCCCAAGGGGTGTAAGTAAGGTTTAGAAGGGGGTTGAATAAACCTTACCAATTTTTCGATTTTAGTTCTTTTAAAATTATTACTGATTTAATACACAACTAAGTCCTCGAGGGACAACTAAGTTAGTTAATCGTGAGAGTTAGCCACTCAACCAGGACTTCGACAAAGCCGTTGATAGAATAACTCAGTTGTTTAGTCTAAACCTTAACTCGGGCCGTGATGAGTTTTTCAAATGAGAAGACTTAATACCCTTGAATTTGATTTTACTTTGTTTTAACACTTGATTTTAGCACTTAGTTATTTATCGGTTGGATAGCAAATTATCGGTAGATATGAAATGATTGTGCGAAAATGTAAATGACACAAGTAATTTTTATAGAGGTTCAAGATGGGGTAAATCTTCTACTCCTTTCTTCTCCAACTCCTGGAGGAATCCACTAAGTAATGATCGAGTTCACAAAGTGGTTATCAGTCTAGAGACAAGTCTTAATCACGCAACTGACTTGCTCCTTGGACTCGATCGGAGATGCCTTGGTCACACAACCGGGCTTCTCGTCGACTTAACTTTTCATAGGGCAGCTACCTTGCTACTTGACTCACTTTCTCAAGTTTTTTGGATTTGATCACGAAGCCCTCCAATAACTTGAGACTGGTTTGACCTTGAACCTTTCTACAATCCTCCTTGGAAAGTAGACCCCTTTTGATTCTTCAAAAGTTTCGTCTTCAACAGTTTGAATTTGTCTTTCCTTCACAGCTTGGTGTTGGATCGATTTCCTTCGAGATTTGGGCTTGAGGATTTTGCTTGAATATCTTGAGAATATTTTGCAGGTTACAGTTTGAATAATGCTTGTTCGTTCGTGGTTAAGGTAATCAAGGTCACCTATTCTTAATGAAATTCCTCAGCCTTTTATAGTGAACTTTCAAAAATCTGCCCGTTGAAGAGATAGACTGGTTTTCAAAAGTCACTTGTGTTCGTTGGCTTCTCTTTTCTTGGTCTTCAATCTTGAGATGTAGACCTTTCCTCATATTAAATGCATGTTCGACTTTTCGTGTTCGACACGAGGTGCAAAAGGCACACCCCCCAGTACCGCACACACTCCATACGAGGAGATTTTCTCACACCTCGAAGAAGTTCGGGAAGTTGGGCACCTTAGCTAAGCCTACCCCCTCGAAGAAGATGTTCTCACGCCTTTGCCCCAATGGCCACACTTAAAGGAATAAGTCGCGTCTCGGGAGAATAGTGACCCCTCTCTTAGTCACTCACCGGTGGTGCACCACCAGGAGAAAACTCTCTCCACCACAAATACCGTTGGGGGTTCTTTGTAGGAAACACATCAATGAAGGAAGCAGGCAAAGGTGAGAAAGAAATTGAACAACAAAGAACAACGCGATTTGTGAAGCTCGGACATTTAAGTCATCTCAAATTGAAATGTCAATTGCTTTGAAGACCGATGACACCGTTATCACATTGAGGAAAAGGATGGTGAAGCCCCGGGAGTTAACACTGAAGCTGCGAAAGTGCAATCCAAGGGGTTGAGACTTCTTTGGATGCCACGTCCAAGACCCTAAGACAGTTTGAGTCAGCCGAAGGGAGAATGGAAGACCCTAAGACAGTGAGATCGCCGAAGGGATTACTTGAAGGCCTTGCGAGTGGAGACTGCTGGGGTATTGAAGGCCACCAGGAGGTTGAGACTTCCCTTGGTAAAGGTGTTGAAACCGAGAACATTCCTCAACTTGAAGGTCTTTGCCATAGAAGAAGTTATTGGTTCCCTTCAAGACTCCAAAGAAAACATTGACACATCATTTCTCGGGATCGGAAGATGAAGGCGAGTCTGTTCAACATGATGATCCTACGAAGGACACAGCTGAGGATGTTCACAAATCTCAGAGCCAGGTCAGTGAAAAGATGGCTCCCATGAGATTCAATTTTGATGATGAGCCAACTCCACAGGTCTCATCATCCTCCGATGACGCTGATGATACAACTGAGGACATGTGTACTCAATTAGAAAAACCCACTGAGACCGAGGAAGCTGTTGAGATAGCTGAGGCTCAGTTAGCTGGGCAAAACATCTCAAATGCCCTAGCTGGAACCAAGTCATCTGCGCAGGCTCCCACAGCTGTAGAGAGTAACGACTCTCTCAGCTCTATCACAGGCTCCCACAGCTGTGAACACTGCCAATGAAGCTGCCGCAGCTGAGGCATCGAGAGCTGAATCCACTCATCCAGAACAAAGGAAGGCGACGAAAGCAAAAGACACAGAGATCCCCTTTGTTCGCGATGATGTTTTTGAGAAAGAATCTCCTTTCAACATTGAATTGCCAGACTTAGAAGCTGAATCTGCCAGGGAATTAAGGAAATATACAGTGCGTGAAGAGCCAGTCATCTCCACAGATACGATTGTTCCAATGAACTTTGACTTTGATACAGAATGGCCAGCAGCCGAGTCCGCCTCCGCAGCTGAGTTCCGGAAAGCTTTCAAGACTATCTGTGAAGAGATTGAGAAAATGGAACGCCATCAAGCATCGTTGGACCTCCGCCTGGATAATCGTGATGCCACCCTCACAGCCGATTTCAGAGGGATTGTTGTGCGTATCAGGGAATGGGCTGCGCATCAGACAACTATGAGATATGAGCAAGTCCGCTACTTTAAAGCATTGTTTGCAAAAATGTTGTTGTGGAGTGCGGATAATTCAGCATATCAGAAGAGAATGAAGGAGTACATCGAAAGGATCAATTAGTCCCATAAGTCGGAGATGGAGCTGCTGCAACATTTCCACAAGAATGAAATTGTCAGACTCGAGAATGCCATGAATGACAAATTCAGCCTCTTCATGGCCGAAATGAAGAAAGTATCAGCCGAGTCTAAGGCAACACGCTCAGAATTCCGTACAGCAGTATGATGCACGCCTAACTCCAAGCACAACTTCACTATCACCGATCGGACTTTATCTTTGGTGGTATGTTCCCCAGGATACCTCTCTTTTGATGATGCCAAAAGGGGAAGAGGAATCCTCAAGAGTTTAAAAGAAGAAAAGCTAAGAAAAGTGATGCATCCGAGGGAAGGAAGTTCAAAGAAGTTAGAAGTGATGTTCGAAACCCTCGCCTAGGTCATGTCATACCGATATTCTCGAAAAGCTACCCATGAAATTACCTATCGAGAAAGTTGCGGTGGCCATGAAAGATAAGAGAAAGGTCATTGAAGCCGCATTTGAAAAGGTAGGCGAGGATCGTCGACAAGAGTGGAAGAACTATTTAAGCGGCATGGTGGTCTACCGCAAAGATTAGAAAACGTCATGATAGAGCCCCCAAAGAAGTAATGCGGATCACGGATCGAGCCCGGATCTATGGAAGAATTTCCAGGACCTTGGAAGTTGAAGGCTACTTTGAAGGAATGACCTTGACTCGAGCTCGGGAGTTGTATTGGGAAAAAGGCCGAGAAGTGTGTAACCAAGGCGAGAAGCGGTGAGTGCAAACAATCACTCACCGGTAAGACCAAGGCTCTGTGACAATATACTCCTAGAGGAAGGAGAGGAGAGTCAAGAAAGGGAAGACAAAGTGGCACTTGGAAGAAGTTTTCAATCTCGGCCACGCGAAATATGTCACTTTTGTGGACCCCGAGAAAAGGGGAATCACATATTGGGTTGGCCATGACCACCTTGAAAATTTAGAAGTCGCTCGAAAAATTGAAGAAGCAAAATGATGGCGGGAAAAGTGCCGAGCAACCCATGAGTGGGAAGAAAGGCAACGAAGGGATGATCCTGTTGCAAATCGATCTTATGAGAAGAAGAAAAGAGAAGAAGAAGAAAAGAAAAGGCAGAAAGCTGACCAGAAAGAGGAAGGAAAGAGGAAAAGAGCGGTTCTCGACAGGAGAAGAGTCAAGAAGAAAGAGGAAGGAAGCGACAAAGGCGTTGAAGTGTTGCTGCAAACCCCTTCATGTATTTTTGCTATAAATACATCTACGTAAGTCTTATGTAATACGCTTAGTAAATTTCCCTGTAATTTTCACTCCTTATGTATCTTAGCTTAGATATACCATGTTTTGTCATGTATACATTTTTATTGCTCTGATACCAATTGTAACCAGCTGTGTAAAGGACAAGAATGCTATGATCAATAAAAGATCTATTTTAAGTATACATTCTTTGTTACTACATTGTCTCTGTATGTATCTTTGTTGTTTACTTTCTTTATATATTTTTAAGTTTTGGCATCATCAAAAAGGAGAAATTGTTAGGAAATTTATTGAGTAGATTTTGATGATCTTGTGTAAAACTTAAACTAGGAAGTTGGCACCCCATTTTCCTTGTAATTTGTTTTGTAATAGATAGGGCTGGAAAAGCTGAGTCAAGTCAGCTATGCCAAGAAATACAAGAAGTCAATTGCAGACTGGATTGAAGACTCTATTGTGTGTCACATGAGTATGGCCAAGAAGGAAGTCAAGGACTCGACTGAAGAAGTGTTAGCTGAGGAACATCTGTAAGAAGTGTCAGTCAAGTCATCTCAAGAAGCCAAGTATCGAAGTTGAAGTGACAGTTGAGTTATCCAAAGACGGAGTGACTCAAGTCACGTGGGGTAAAGACAACATCTAGTCAAGGCAAATCGACTTAGATCCATTGATTAAAGTCAAGAATATTACTCAATATAGTAATATGTCAAAGTTGTCGCCCTAAAGTATTAGTCCTTAATTGTGCAAAAGGAATAAACCAATGGGAAACACTGCACCTTGTGTCATGCACTGCAATCCGCAAAGACATTTAATACGAGGAAATGTCAACATGAAGGACTACAACAAGACAAGCCAACGAACAAAAGTGACATTTGAAATTAGCCTATCTCTCTTCAACAGAAAAATTTTAAATGTGCACTATAAAAGGCCGAGGAAGTTATTGAGAAGAGGTTACTCAACCACGAACAAACAAGCAATATTCAAGCATTTAACCCGCAATTTTCTCATAAACTAGCAAGCAATTCCTCAAGCACGAAACTCAAAGGAAATCAATCCAACACAAGTAGTGAAGGAAAGACAACTTCAAATCATTTGAAGAGGAAACTTTTCAAGAAATCAAAGGGGTCTATTATCTAAACTACGATTGTAGAAAGGTTCCGTGTCGAACCATTATCAAGTTTGTTATAAGGCTTCGTGATCAAATCCAAGAACTTGAAGAAGTGAGTCAAGTAGGAAGGCAAATGCCTGCGTGAAGAAGTTGAGTCGCAAGAGAAGCCGGGCCAGTTGTGTGATCAAAAATTTGTCTCCCAGGACTGTTTCACCGCTTAAAATTGATCTGTTACATAGTGGATTCCTCCGGGAGTTGAGAAGAGAGGATTAGAAGAATTACCCCATCTTCGAACCTCTATAAATATTTGTGTCATTTACTTTCAAAGAAAATTTACTTTCTTGCATACTTACATTATATCTCATTGTCGAATCATATTTGCTATCCAACTCGATTAATAACCAAGTGCTAAGAATCAAGTGTTAAAAATAAACTTATAACAAATCTAAGGGTGTTAAGTCTTCCTTTTTAAAAACCAATCAACTAAGTTAAGTATTTGGCTTGAGCGTAAATGAGTTATACTATCAACAAACTCTATCGAAATGCTTGAGTGGGTAACTTAGCTGAAAGTTGTCCATCAAGGACACATTGTTTGAGTCAACTCTGTTGAATAATTTTAAAAGGACTAAATCGAAAATTTGGTAAGGTTTATTCAACCCCCCTTCTAAACCTTACGTCACACTCCTTGGGACCTACAACAATAATAATATTTTGACTGATTCTGACCAATCTAATATAATGGTTAATGGAAATCTTTATACAAACAACAAGACAAAGTCATATGCAGTTCATGCATTGATTTCCATGAAAACCATTTTTCGTGCATAAAAATCAGCCACACTTGCTCACCGGCACCCACCCACTGAGAATTTTTGTTCTCACCCCACCTCTTTTATCAACCAGAAGATGAAGGACTGTATCAGGATGCTGGTGACGATGGATCCCAAGACATAGCCTAGTTCTGTATTGTACTATGGATTTTATTAAGACGATGGATTTTATTTGTGATGATTTAGACCTTGGACTTATTTGCTGTAATAGCAGGGCGTAGGACCCTGAGAATCAATTACTCTATTGTATTATATTTCTTTGGATTCCACTACAACCATACTCTGACTTAGTTATTCCTGTATTTATGCGTTATATTGATGTATGTTGGAGGATAGTTAAGCCGAATTGGTAAACCGATATAAGTTTGGTAAATTTGTCACGTCTTCCGTTTTGGGGTGTGACAGTTATGGTATCAGAGCTCGGTTTGTAAGAGGAAACCTTACACCGAGCTGACCCAGGATAGGTTCCTCTGCCATGGATTGGGTACCGCTACTAGATGACCTATGTTAAAATCTTGGATGAATATTTGAACTCTTGTTGGATTGTCATAGTGTTAAGATATCTGGATATTCCTCAGTTTGGACGTTAGGTGTTTTAGAAAATCCGTGATTTGAAGATTTTAATGCCTGATATGACCTCTTGATAAGTATATGATTTGGATGTGATATATTATGGGATCTAGATACCTAATGATATTACTTTGCGAAAGTGATAGTAGGGGACTCACTAAGTATAATTATTGATGATAGTACCC
Organism: Rehmannia glutinosa; assembly: GCA_016081115.2. NCBI lineage: Eukaryota > Viridiplantae > Streptophyta > Magnoliopsida > Lamiales > Orobanchaceae > Rehmannia > Rehmannia glutinosa. The sequence continues at coordinate 132,896 of JABTTQ020000048.1, read as the reverse complement.
TTGCGTTATTCATTCCCAAATGCTTATACAAGCTTAAGTATGGAAATTTGACTTGTGGTTTAGGTATCACGGATAATATACGTTAATGATGTGACTATTATAGGGTTCTTATCTCAACTAGATGTTACCACAAAGTATTCTCTAAGTTATGATGGCTATTGTTCATTAAGATCGGTTAATGACTTTAAGATTATTCATACTACAATTGTGATTTATATACTCGTCCAATATTTGAATTAGTTGTTAGTTAATTTGGTCGACTATGAATTAATTTCAGTCACTAAGTATGGATTAATTATAGGGATGGGACATTAAGACTATGTATTGACTAATGTGGTCGTAACAACATGACCATCACAAATAAGCATCCCTTCCGATGATTGATGAACTATTCGACTAACTCTAGGGACTCATAGTGTACTCAAAATTCGATCTACAACAAAGATACTATCAGTAGAATATTAAGGGACACATACCTAACAATGCCTTCCAAACTAGGTATGGTCACTACGAGTTTGTCTTGATACCATTCGGATTGACGAATGCCCCACAACATTAATGTGCCGATGCACCAAGTCTCCCAACCTGACCGAGATTAATTAAATCGATGACATACTCGTGTCTTTGCAAGTCGAGAAAGGATCACGAACATCATTTGAGAATCATGATTGGAAGCACTACGAGAACACAAGTTATATGTCAAGCTTAGCAAGTGCCAATTAAAGCTTAAGGAAATCACATTTATGAGACATATAGTGCCTGGTGATGGGATCGCATAGATCCGTCAAAGGTGCAAACTGTTGTGGGAGTCGAAATGACCGAAAAGCAGTGACCAAGATCAAGTTTTGGGATTGGCGGGATATCACCGAATATTTATCAAAGGTTTCTCCAAAATTGATGGACCACTCTCGAACGATTGACTCAGAAGCAAGTGAAGTCCGAATGGAATGACAAGTATGAGACTAGTTTTCAAGAACTAAAGAAACGACTCACGACAGCTTCTGCCTTGGCCTCACGAGCGAATCAAAAAGGTTTGTCATTTATAGTGATGTGTCAAGAGAAGGGTTGGGTGTAGTACTTATGCAAAAGGAACGTAATTGTTTATGCCTCACAGAAGCTCAAACCGTACGAGGCCACTACCCGGTGCAAGGTCCGGGATTGATAGCAATAGTGTTCGCATTGAAGAGTGGCGACACTACTTATACAAGCAATGTTCACTATTTTCACATATCATATGAGTTGATATAATTGTTCTCCCATAAGGATCTCAATTTGAGACAGAGCAGGTGGATGGAGCTAATCAATGACTATCATTTTGATATCCAGTACCACCCTGGGAGGGCAAATATAGTGGCGGACACCTTAAGAAGAACGACCAAAGATCGCTGCATCGATGATTAGGGAATGGAAATCCGTAGAAGAGTTGAGTGTATGGGATCCAATGAGAATGAACTCTCAAATATTTTGGGCTAATATCTCATTGAGACCTAAGTTGTTGTGCGAAATTAAGGCAGCACAGGAGGGAGGAAAGCTGAGCCCGAGATACATTGGATCGTGTAAGATACTTAAGAGAGTCGAAAAGTGGCATATCAATTAGAACTTCCGTCTCTTATAGCCGGTATGCATTATGTATTCCATGCCTCCATGTTAAGGAATTTCCACTGACCCGAACACAATATCACGGAGAAAATCCCGCCCATAATAGAGAATTTGTCTTACAGAAATCGCTACGAATCATAGATAGACAAGTGCGCCAAATGAGAAGAAGGAGATTACAACAATCGAGGAAGTGTGGCAAGCGTATGATCGGGATGAAGATGCCACATGGGAAATGGAAGATGATATGCGAAGAAAATATCCAGAAATATTTTGAGAGGAATTTGGGGACCAAATTCTTTTAAGGATGGGAGAATGTGAGGCCCTGATTTTTTTTCAACATATTCTACGATGATGTATAATGAAAAATCTTGGCTAAGTGTCACAATATCTATTTTAGACGAGATATGATACTCAATTATTATTTCTTCCAACGACTATTACTCTTTCCCTATTTCGAGCATACTGGTTATATTCTCTTCTGATATTAATACTTGATCGATTGACTACGACTTTAGAAATATTAGACCCTCGATAATTTCTGAGTAAATTCCAATCCTTACCCAAATATTTCACCTTATTCTATAATTCATTCCCAACCAACTTTCAATTTTTTTTTTTTGAAATACACCTTTGTTATTTCACATCCTAATTTTCAAGCTTCTAAATAATTATTTATGAATACCTATACATTTTATTTTCCTATGTCATATTTTTTTAAAAAAAATGGGAAAATTAACTAAACTTTTCTATTATTATTATTTTATTTTTTACTATTTTATATCTTCCAATAAGGTTAAATTTTGGACTAAATAAAAATAAAAATTTGACATAAATACAACCCCAAAATCGGTCCCCCTCCATGAATTAAGGGATTGGTTGCATTTTTTTAAAGCCTACAATTAAAAACTACACTACAAAATTCCACTACCCAATAATTACAAAATAAAACAAACAAAATAATAATAATAATCCTCCCCCAAGAGCATTTCGGCCATAGGCTCTTTTAGCGGGATAATCATTCAATTTTTTTAAAAATCCCAACACCTTTTAATCAATTTATAAAAAAAGAAGATTTTTTTTCTAACCCCTACCCCTTAAAAAATCGGTCATAGCAACTTTTAGGGGAATCAATCTATTTTTTTCTACAACAACTCATCTATTCCCCTTTACATTAAACACTACACAAAAAAAAAAAAAACATCACCCTCCAAACTACACCAATTAAACCATCATTGTGAGTGGGGAACAAATTTTATTTTCTCATTCTATCACTCACCAATTCTCCCCACTTCCTCTCAATCCAACTCTAAGACACCACAACACAAAAACTTCCCCTCCTCTTCTTCCCCTTTGGCCGAAAACAACAAGGAAATTGTAAGAAATTTTATTTTTTTCATCTTCATCTCATCTTCTTTAAACTCAAGACTATTCATTCATCTTCTAACCTTGATAACTCATACCCTCTTGAAGTACCTAGTGGATGAAAATTGAGGAGAATAAGAGGAATTGAAGGAAGCTTGATTTAAAGTGGAATTTTAGAAAGCTTCAACTATCTACAAGTCAAGATAAGTAGAGAACCATTTTTATGCTAGTATATTTTATTTTCTAAGCTTTAACTCCCAAATTTTAACCTTAAATTGTGGATTTTGAACCACTTAGGGGCTGACCTAAGGAGATAAGTCTTGGGGTTTAGAGCGTGAAGAAGAAGGTCCATTTTGGAGACTCCTACTATCACTAATTGATAATATAAAAGGTGGGTGAAAAAATATTTCTACAAAAATGCATCATTCTTTCTATTAGTTCACAAAAATGCATGATCATATGATAATATTATATTTTATGAATTTTAGCAAGTATGTATGAGATTTATGTTTTAATAAAATTTAGAGAAAATAAAAAGATGAGTATGATATTTTTCTTGCATAAAATATTGATAAATTTGCTCATCATTATGCTTTTATTATTTATGATGCTATGAATGTTCAAATATATTTTAGAAATATTTTAAATGAGTTTTTATACATTATTGAAATTCTAGACTTGTAACATGTGCAAGAAAAATCGAAGCTTGGTTATTTTTATAATTATTATGAAATATGGGGCCAAAAGTGTAAATATGAAAAACTATGAAGGCCACCTCTAAAAATGTGAAATATTAGACCCAAGACTCTGTAAATTTCGTATATGAAGTGACTTGAAATATTGGGACCCCTTCCGGCAAGATAATATAATAAGGAACAAATTTGATATCAAAATGTAAAATTATAAAATTTAAAGGATCAAAATCGTAATTTTGAAACTTGAGCAATCAAGGTATCTCGAAATCTTGCAGATTTATTTAATATGGTATTTTGAATATTTAGTTCAAATTTCATAACCATCGACTTGAAACGAGCCTTTAACGATAAAAAATCACTTTTGGGCCAAAATTGTAATGTTTGAAAATGAGGTACCTAACTATCGAATTTTTCAAAACTGTTTTAACCACAACTTACTACTATCCTAAAAAGTATTTGAAAATTGGAATCACCTCAAAATCCTTCCCGGTTTAAGATTTACCTAATTTTTAAATATCAAGTCAAAAACCATAATTTTTGGAAACTAGAGAGCGAATCGCAAATTTTATAAAATCTGTCCCGAGTCTCTGGAAAATATAACCCTCTCGAGAATTAAGAATTTTTAAAACTGACCTTACCCTTTTCGAGTCCGAATTGAAATTTATCGATTTTTTAGAACCCGGTAAGGAAATATTCTCCTTAGTAAAAATATTTTTGTTTTAAAAATTCGCTAAGGACCTTGAAATTGATTTTTTCTAACTCGGTTACCTTATAAATATTTTAAGATATGTATTTCATACTTATCTAATAAAAAAATATCGAGCTTGAACATAATGCACCTAACCATATCAAAACCAAATGGATTATCCGCCCGATAACTAGACCATGAGTTTTGTTTTTAAAATAAGTACCGGATATTATGTGACAAAGATCACTCCGGACTTGCTAACTGATTTTATCAAAATTTTCAAACGAACAAGATAGTACTTAGAAGAGAAATCTTGAAGTAAAGATTTAAGTGAAATGTGAAGTGAAATTTAAAGTGAAAAGTGAAGTAAAATGATAAGTGGAAGTGAAATGATAATGGAAGTCAAAAGTAAAGTGAAAATTTAAAGTGGGATAATGACTACGGCCTTATCCAAGTGAATCGATATTGGCTACGGCCTTATCCAAATTAAGTGTGATACCAGGCTATGGCCCTATCCAAGTGAAGTGTGATATTGGCTACGACATTATCCAAACTAAGTGGGATCTCAGCTACGGTCTATCCAAGTGAAATGGGATATGGGCTACGGCCTTATCCAAATTAAGTGGGATCCTGGCTACGGCCCTATCCAAGTGAAGTGGGATATTGGCTACGGTCTTATCCAAGTGGGATATCGGCTATGGCCCTATCCAAGTGACATGGGATATTGACTACAGCCTTATCCAATTGAAAGTGGAAGTAAATTTAATAAGACAATAATAATGCATGACTGATTCTGACCAATCTAACATAATGGCTAATGGAAATCTTTATACAAACAACGAGACAAAGTCATATGCACTTCATGCATTGATTTCCATGAAACCATTTTTCGTGCATAAAACCAGCCACACTCGCACACCAGCACCCACCCATTGAGGATTTTTGTTCTCACCCCACCTCTTTTATCAACCAGAAGATGAAGGACTGTATCAGAATGCTGGTGATGACGGATTCCAAGACGTGGCCTAGTTATGTGTTGTATTATGGATTTTATTAAGACGATGGATTTTATTTGTGATGATTTAGACCTTGGACTTATTTGATGTAATAGCAAGGCGTAGGACCCTGAGAATCAATTACTGTATAGTATTTTATTTCTTTGGATTTCGCTGCAACGATACTCTGACTTAGTTAGTCCCGTATTTATGCATTATATTGATATATGTTGGAGGATAGTTAAACCGGATTGGTAAACTGATATAAGTTTGGTAAATTGTGTCACGTCTTCCATTTTTGGGCGTGACATTGTAAATATACATAAAATATACAACATATATGTAATTGGTTTGGTAAGTGTTTGTATACGAATTGTTTTGCAATAAAGTGACAAAAGCATTAAAATAACACTTTCAATGTTCATAACCACATAGCTGTATGTGTATGAACTGTGAACTTGCATTAAACTACCATTTTGAAAAATGATAATTTTTTCAAACCATTCATCAGATGTGTATATGAACCAGTATTTAAATACTTATGCACCATATATAAAAATATATGCATCAAAATTACAAATGTAATTTGTCACTGTTCCTGATGTGCACAAGTTGCAAATTAAACTAAATATGCATCGTTATTATTGAGTTATGCATCAAATATACACTAATCATGCATTATTTTATTTTATAATCCATGATCGCATATAGATGGAAAAAAGATTGTGTTATTGTAAACAGTATATTCATGATTTTAAGAAAACTCAAGCATACTATAATCTAGCTATTATGCATCGAAATTCAACAAGAATTAATATTGGTTTTTTTCGATCCCAATTTACGTGCGGTTTGATATCTCCATTCGCAGGTTTCATCTATCGTTTCCATTGAACTCGATTCCATATATCATTTCCATTGAACTCGATTCGGATTTTCTTTGTGTATATTGATTTTCCGTGGTGTTCATGTCGTAATTTTGTTCTTCTACTACATATTATGGTTTTCCTTTCCATTAGCGGACAAGAGAGAGATAAGAATTATGATTTTGTGTGATTTTCTTTATGGAACGTGATTTGCATATCTCCCGTGATTATTAGCGTGTATAGGAGCGGTTATTATGGAAGGTTGTTACACCGTATTAATGTTTTATTATATTACCCTTTTATGTTTAAAATAATTAGTAAATTATCTAATTTTAATTGCAATCGAAACTATTGATTAGTTGTTGTGGATGGATGTGATCGATTCATACGGTCTCATGGTAAGAGGTCAGTCTCACGAGATATTATCCACATATATATATATATATATATATATATATATATCCATTTGGGTGATTTGAAATATGTAAATTTGAATAGAATGATGCAATAGTTAGGTCTCATAATCTATATATATAATAACCAAGTAACTTATAAATAGTAATCAAAAACTTTCCGCCTAACACACTTTTCTAGATTAGTAAAATATAATTAAAACATGTAACATTAATTTTGTTAATTAGTAAATTAATTCTAGAGTATTTATAAGTATATATAATAACAAAATATTATATAAAAATAAGCTTTCCAAATTTGTGTGTGTACTGCATTAATTATTATTTTTGTCTTTTTATTTTTCTTTTGTACAATTTAATAACTTTTTTTTTTGTTTTTGATCTCTTTTTTATGTATAATATATCAAATTAATCTTGTTTATAAGCTCATCAGTGTGACACACATATCGCATACATAAAATAAAAAATAAGCATAAAAATAAAAAATATAAGATATATTTACTAAAAAATTATTTTGTAATGGCCTACAATAATTATACATTTGGGCAATTGAACATCAATTATTAGTTCATATATTTTGGTATTTGTTACATGTGTATAGTTGTTATCTAGGCTTAGTCTATATCTTCATAATTATATAGTTTATATTTAAGTTTATTAAATTCAATTAAAAATACTTATTTTAATTGAATAGTATATCATAATATGTATCCAAATATTATATATATTACATATATCCATACATAGCATTATATACATATATATATTTATGTAATAATAAATTAAATTTATATTTTAAATAAAATTATATTCGTAATTGTGTTTTTTATATAGAAAATTATTTTTTATATCTATTAACGTACTTTCTATGTTAATAGAAATTACTTTTACATTTATCAACGTATTTTGATATTCAACTTTTAAAGTTGTATATTTGAACTATTAGATATGAATTTGTATGTTGGATACTTTTTTCTGACATCTGTGTATATATAAAAATAGAATAATTTTTATTTTTTAAAATATTTTATTTTTTCTAAAATTATGCTACCAAATATAAAATATAATTTTTCTTTATATATATATATATAATATATATTGGTTACTCCCAAAAACGACCATCTCTCGCCGATCACTTTCCAAGATGAACTCCTCCGCGAAACTCCGCACAAGGGGCGAGGGGAGCTCCGGCGTGCCTCTCCTCTCCGATGCTTAAGTCGGTGACTTAGAAGAGAAGCAAAGGCAAGAGAGAGAAAGAGCAATGTAACAAAAGAAGGAATACTTAACAGATCGGCTTGATGCTATAAGCCCTATCAGTCGGTCTGCACTTATTTTACCTCGTCAATTCCTCCCCCAACTATGTATTGATCTCCGTTTCAACCATAGTTCTTTGATAGGCCGATCTGATCTATTCCTTAGGGTTTATGTTTTTAAATTCCCGTCGCCTCTTGGCTTTTAAAATCCCCGCCGCCTCTTGGCTTTTTAAGTATCGACACATCGATGTGATTGAAAAGACGTCTTTTCGGCTCACGATGCCTCGTGGATCGTGATGCCTTCTCGAATATCGAGGCACCCTTTCTTCTTTCTCTCTCCTTATAAAAGCCATCTTTCTTCTCCATTCTTCACTTTTCCTTCCTTCAAATTTGAGCCTTCTCCCAAGCGAATACTCTTCTTCTCCCAATTGGAATTCTCCAGATTCCGGCAGGATTCGAAAGTTTCACGCTCCAGACTATTTTCCTCCTTCAACCTCCTATTTTCGTCCAGTAAGTAATCCCCTTTCTTTTCCAGTTTTTCTTTTTTCTTTAGTATGGCATCTTCTTCTTCTCTTTCAACACCATCGGACCCTTACATCCTCGATTTAGAACGATGGGCCGATGAAAATGGGTTCCGGCTCACAACCTCTTTCCCTTAGCGGAGTCCGTCCCGGATCCGATGCTACCGAATCCGGCTCTGATTCGGGCCCAGATTCTGATACCATAGAGATCCGAGCTCCGAGCTCGGGTCCTCTACCTGTGTATCCTCATGACTTTAGAGGAACTACTCTTACAGCCTCTAATATTCAAACTATAAAGAGGAGTGCCAAATTTCCTTCTTCTTTCAAACATTCCTTACCCAAGACTCGAGATCACCCTAACCGACCTCCAACAAATTCTTTAGCCTTCTTCTTCGAGTTAGATAGAGGTGGCCTCGATTCCCCATTCATCCCTTTATGGCCGGGGTGTCCGACCTCTACCGCGTACCTCTTAACCAGTTAGCTCCCAATTCTTTCCGCATCCTTGCTGGTTTCTTGATATTAACCAAATATCTAGAAATAGAGCCCACTCTCGAACTATTCTTCGCTTTGTTCCAAGTAAAGAGCTCAACCACTAAGGGTCTATTCTATATCACTTCCCGAGGTGACGCTCAATTTTTGAGTAAATATCCTTCCTCTAATAAATTCTGGAAGGATAAGTATTTTTTCATCTCTTCTCCCCGGGCTTGGGGTTTTCCTATCTCCTGGACCTGAGCCTTCCCCTTCAATGGAAACACAACCCAGAGATCGGTCACCCAAACTCCAATCCTTAATAAATAAACTTACCTTAGTCAAATATGACCTCCCCGTCTCATAACTCCATCTCTTTTGTACTATTTTGAGTTGAGCCCCATCATGGCTTCCCTGCCCTGTGATATTGGTAATTATTATTTTTTCGCATTTAATTCACTTCATTCTTATCCATTGGCTAACCTTTTCTTATTGTGCAGACATGTTTATGGCACAAATGGTTGCTGAACAGGAGGAGGAGGAGTGACAAGTTGCCTCCAGTTCGCTCCCTCCTTCCGCGGTGCTTGCTCAAGCATAAAGCCAGGGAAGTCAGCTTCTCCACTTCGGCGACCTGACTCGGCCGCTATTGTGATAGCTGACCTTACTGGTCCTGAGGCTCATCCTACCATCCGACCTCCTCCTCCTAAGAGGTCAGGTGCTGGTACTAGTGCCAGTGCTGCTAAGAAGACCAAGACTACCGTCACTCCGCTCACTCTCTCTCGCACCTCTATCCATACACCCAACTGTGAATTTCTTCACGGGAACTCCATCCTCAAGAATTCTGATGGGGTTTTTGCCACCCAATATGTTCAGGGCAACTGCCCTAACCCTGACCGAACTGCATTAGAGAAGCTTAGTGATGCCGAGTTGGTGAGCGCCTTTTGCCTAAATCATTCAAAGGCGGAGGCGCAACTGCTGCCCTGATCTCCCGAGCCCGAGTTGGTTTCGCCAATCCTTCCATCGTTCTTGATCTCAATGCTGCCAAGAAGGAGTGCATACATCAGAAAGCTCGAGAGACCAAACTCATGGAAGAGGTGCGTCGCTTTAAGGAGAGGGAGGAGGTCAATAAGGCCACCGTGGCTTCTCTTGAGACCAAGATAAAGGCTTTGGAGACCGACAATGCTGACCTCAGGAACCGAGGTGAGCGATCTCCAAATCCATTGCACTTTCAATCTTGATCACGCCCGAGCTGAGGGTATCGAAGTTGGTCGTCAAGGTTTCCTGACCTCCCCCCAGGGCTCCTCCATAGTTCAGGCTATCCGGGAGAGGGTGAAGCAGGCCTTTCTGAGCTCCAAGGAGTTCATCAAAGTCCTATCTTCAGCTGTTGTGGAGTATTACGCCTTTGCTTTTGATCGGTGAGCTTGACTCAAGGAGCGCGATATCACTCACCGAGCCCTTTGATCGCCGAGGTCCCGGAGGATCCTTCCGATCCCACATGTTTTGTGTTTTTCGATGAAGCGGGCGTCTCAATCTAGCTCCGGTGGAGGTTTTCATAGATTCTCTCTGCTCCTTTTATCCTCCACCCCGCTTCTAGCTCGGGAGACCCTTCTCGACCTCCTGGAGGTTAGTCGACTCTCCCCACTCTCCGACAAAGACTCTCCCCTCACCTCTCGTTTAGGAAATCTCTGATGATGATCCCGAGATCGCCCTGGTGGATGACGTGACCATCTCAACGGATGACCCGACTCATGAAGATGTTGCCCCTACTACTTAGGGATTTTTTATATCGCTTTTTGTTGTATTTCCTTTTCTGACTTCAATTATCCCGATGTACTTGTATTCTTGTTTTGCTAAGTAATGAAAGGTTCTACTATTTTCCGATCTCTATTCTCATATTTATTCTCACAATAACTTAGCTTTATTTCATCATAAGCCATTTACTCGAATCGAGTTATATGTTTTTTTTACCAAAAAGATTGGTGTAGCATGCTCTTCGTGGCCCCAAGTATTTGGAGACTAGCTCGAGCTGAGCTCCAAATACTTGTCGATTTCTTCAAATGAAGTTGACTCGAGCCGAGCTCCTTGCATGGCCTCGTGGCCCCAAGTATTTGGAGACTAGCTCGAGCTGAGCTCCAAATACTTGTCAATTTCTTAAAGGAAGGCTCTCGAGCCGAGCTCCTTGCATGGCCTCGTGGCCCCAAGTATTTGGAGACTAGCTCGAGCCGAGCTCCAAATACTTGTCAATTTCTTCAAAGGAAGGCGGCTCAAGCCGAGCTCCTTGCATGGCCTCGTGGCCCCAAGTATTTGGAGACTAGCTCGAGCTGAGCTCCAAGTACTTGTCAATTTCTTCAAGGAAGTTGGCTCGAGCCGAGCTCCCGCATGGCCTTGTGGCCCCAAGTATTTGGAGACTAGCTCGAGCCGAGCTCCAAATACTTGTCAATTTCTTCGAAGGAAGGCGGCTCGAGCCGAGCTCCTTGCATGGCCTCGTGGCCCCAAGTATTTGGAGACTAGCTCGAGCTGAGCTCCAAATACTTGTCAATTTCTTCAAGGAAGCTGGCTCGAGCCGAGCACCCTGCATGGCCTCGTGGCCCCAAGTATTTGGAGACTAGCTCGAGCTGAGCTCCAAATACTTGTCAATTTCTTCAAAGGAAGCTGGCTCGAGTCGAGCTCCTTGCATGGCCTCGTGGCCCCAAGTATTTGGAGACTAGCTCGAGCTGAGCTCCAAATACTTGTCAATTTCTTCAAAGGAAGCTGGCTCGAGCCTAACTCCTTGCATGGCCTCGTGGCCCCAATTATTTGGAGACTATCTTGAGCTGAGCTCCAAATACTTGTCAATTTCTTCAAAGAATCTGGCTCGAGCTGAGATCCCTACACGACCTCGTGGCCCCAAGTATTTGGAGACTAGCTCGGGCTGAGCTCCAAATACTTGTCATTTTTATCAATTTTATTTTTCGAACTCATAATTTAGGGAAGCAAGTCATTTTATTCAAAACGAGTGATCTCATTACATCAGATATTCCTCTATTCTAGGAATGACATTTCTTCAAGTTACAATTGTTCCATGCTCTCGGAAGCTTCTGCCCATCAAGTTCCTCCAGCTCATATGCACCTCCTGCCAGTACCTTAACCACCCGAAGTGGTCCTTCCCAATTTGCATCCAACTTCCCCTTATTCTTGCTAGCATCCGACTTCCTCAGAACCAAGTCTCCGACCTGGAAGGCCCTCTTCTTCACCTTCTTATCATAGGCTGCTTTGATCCTTCCTTGTGTTCGTTCCATCTGCAAAAATGCCATATCTCTTTTCTCATTAATGGTATCCAGCGCCTCTCGAATCATCATCTCATTAGCATTTTCATCAAAATTTTGAACCCGATGAGTTTCCATCCCGATCTCCACCGGTATCACGGCGTCCATTCCATATATTAGGCTGAACGGGGTCTCACTTGTTGCTTCCTTTGGATTAGTTCGATAAGCCCATAAGACCGAACTGAGCTCCCGAACCCATGCCCCTCCTGCCTTCTCAAGCTGAGCTTTCAGTCCTTGGAAAAGGATTCTATTGGTCACCTCCACCTACCCATTGGCCTGTGGATGGGCCACCGACGTGAAATTTTGCTTAATCTTCAACTCCTCACACCAAGCTCGGATCCCTGCCCGCGAACTGCGTTCCATTATCTGATATCAAGATCCGAGGTGTTCCATACCGATACACTATGTTCTCGCCGATAAATTTCATCATCGCATCCTCATTTATCTTAGCAATGGGCTCTGCTTCCACCCACTTGCTAAAATAATCAATTGCCACAATCAAGAATTTCCTCGACTGAAGCCGGAGGAAAAGTACCAACAATGTCAATCCCCATTTTGCAAATAGACACGCCGAGCTCATAGTCATGAGCTCCTCTGCCGGCCGATGTACCAAAGGTGCATGAATCGACACTTCTCACATGCTCTCACCACTTCTCTCGCTTCTCTTTCAAGTAAGGCCAAAAATGTTAGGCCAAGTGGCTACGATAATCTAGAGGGGGTGAATAGATTATGCCGATTTTTGCAAATCACCCTCTTTTTCGAATCAACAAGTAAATGACAAGAATGTAAATACGGAAATTAAACAACACTCGTTGATTAAAGAGGTTCAACCCACCTAGGGTCTAATCCTCTACCACCCCAAGATCTCCTGGGATGGATTTCAAAAAGAAAAAGATTTTATTAATTACCACAATTAATACAACACCTTAAGGATCACCACAATCCTCTTACAACACCTTCAAGGAGATTACCACAATCTTCCTTCACCACCTTTGAAGAGTACCACACTCTTCAAACACCTATCACCTAAATCACCCAAGTGTATTCTTACCACAAGAATACTCACAAGGATGTCTTGTCTTTGAATGATGGACAAAATTCAAGATTACAACTCTATGAAACCAATACAAAGATTGAGTGCAAGTGTAATCAAGAATCAAAAAGCCTAGACCTCAAAAATGTGCAAGTGAAAGTGCTTAGGCTATTACAACAAGAATGTAAAAATGAAAGCTTGAACAATTTGCAGATTTCTTGTTGTGTGTTTTGCTTGTATGTGTTGTGTCTTGTGTCTTCAATTCATCCTCTATTTATAGGGAAGTCTTCACCAACATAGGCTCCCAACATAGGCTCCTCTATCTTCACTTTTGTCTACAAAAAGAAGATCACAAGATGTAGAAATATTGTACAAAAATCAAAAGTAAATCTTGCTGTCAAGAATTTCAAACAGCATCATTTTGCTGTCACAAAATATCATAGGGCGACCGGTTGCCCTGTTGAAGATTTCGACCGTTTGAAAAAAATAGTGCGATCCAGGTAGGGGTTGCAGGGGGGTGCGACCGGTCGACGGGGGTGCGACCAGTCGCCCCCTTGGTTGACCGTCCCCCTCCCCTTTTTTTCAGAACATGTTTCGCTTCGCTCGCTTTCAATTTTCGTGTTCTTCGTGCACAGTCGACGCTTTGGGCGACCGGGCGACCTCCAATTTGAAATGTTGTCCGATTTTTGTCAAAAATAAACTTCAAGAAATACTCCAAAAAATTAGTAAAAATATTTTAAATCAATTGGGAGTATTTGGACAACATTTACAAACATTGTTTTGGTGTAAAAACCAATATAAACAAAATCATCAAAAGTGTTGTCCAATTTTAATCAAATTAAAAACTCTAAGAAATACTCCAAAAATTTGTAAGAACATTTTAAATCATTTAGGAGTATTTGGACAACATATAAAAGCATTGTTTTGGTATAAAAACTCATTTAAACAAAATCATCAAAATCTTGATAAAAACATTTATCTAACAAAAATACCCCGCCCTTAGCACTTTTTTCATCAAAATTCTTGCTCCCATATGATTTCCGCAACACCCTTCATGCATTTCTCTTAGCACATACGCACCATCTTCTCCGCTCAAACACCTCAAAGAGGCATGGAGAAACCTCTCTTATATAACTTGTCCCCATAATACAAAAGCGTGTCGCCCGAATTTTCAACCGAGCCGCTTCACGCCTTCCTCCCTAAGAAGATCCCCTCTCTTAGATAAAGCTATGATAGCCGACCTCCAATCCTCTTTCTCCTCGATCTCTCCGACCTCCATGCCCAACACAGTTTATTTTGCCATCAAAAGCGTGATTTGCTTCAACATTTTGCTAAAAAAATCCACCCAACCATTCTCCGCCGGGACCTGTGAGATCTTGATCTCTTTCACTTTCCTTTTAAAGCTCGGTATGCTTCAACATGTCTCTTCATCCTTTCCTCCCTAACTTCGAACTCCCCAAGAATTTGCTTATGAACGAGCTGAGAATCCATGTAAATAACCATTCTAGTAGCTCCCATCTCAATAGCCATTTGCATCCCTCTAATGAACGCTTCTTACTCTGCCTCATTATTGGATAGCTTGAACTCCTACCTCACAGCAAAATCATTTTTGATCCCTTGTGGGCTGATTAAGATAATACCAGCACCACAACCCGAGCTTCCTACTGAACCATCCACATAAATCACCCAAGCTCCTTCTCCACTGTCATCCCTTATCGATTCTTGAACAAAATCTGCCAAAGCCTGAGCTTTAATGGCCGACATGTTCTCAAACTCAATATCGTACTCGCTCAATTCAATAGTCCACTTATCGGGTTTGCTCATCACATTTCTCAATAGAAGATTAGTTCGGACGATCACTTTGTGCGAGAGAAAATACGGTCGAAGCCTCCGTGCAGTCACTACCAAGGCTAAACCTGCCTTCTCGATCTCCGCATATCGCAGCTCGGCGTTCCTCAATACTTTACTGACATAATATACCGGCCTCTGAACCGATCTCTTCTCCCTAATCAGGACCGTGCTGATCCCTTGTTCTCCCACTGAAAGGTACAGGTACAAAGGCTCTCCCGACAATGGTTTAGTTAATAGTGACAGATCGGCCAAATAATTTTTCAAATCCTCGAAAGCTCTCTGACAATCCTCATCCCAAACAAACTTTTTGGCCTTCCTCAACACCTTGAAGAAGGGCAGACTCCTCTCCGCGAGGCGCGAAATAAACTGGTTCAGTAGCCGCCAACCGACCACAAACACTGCATATCTTTGGTGTCCCGAGGTGGTGCCATCTCTCTGATGGCTCGACCTTCTCCGGATTGGCCTCTATTTCTTTCTCCGTTACCATGTTGTAAGTCCAAGCGGCTACGATAATCTAGAGGGGGGGTGAATAGATTATCTCCATCTTTTCGATTTTGCCCTCTTTTTACAATCGAATGCTCAAACAAAATAATCAAGGTGCGGAATGTAAACAACACACGTCGATTTAAAGAGGTTCAACCCACCTAGGGCCTAATCTCTCTACCACCCCAAGATATCCTGGATGGATTTCGAAAGAAAAGAATTTTATTAATTACCAAAATTAATACAAATTCAACTTACAACACCTTGAAGAGCACCACACTCTTCTCCAACACCACCTTTGGAGATTACCACAATCTCCCTTTGAAGATTACCACAATCTTCCTTCAACGGCACCTTGTGAAGATTACCACAATCTTCAACCTTGAAGAATACCAAATTCTTCAACACCTCAATAAGAAGATCACCACAATCTTCTTCACCTATCACCTAGATCATCCAAGTGTGCTCTTACCACAAGAACACTCACAAGGATATCTTGTGTTTGAATGATAACCAAAAAATCAAGATTACAACTCAATAATGAATAATACAATTTGAGTGCAAAGTGTAATCAAGAATAGCCTAGACCTCAAAGATGTGAAAGTGATAAGCTAGGCAATTTTACAACAAGAATAATAACAATGAAAGACCAAGTGTTTGCTTGAAGTGTATCTTGTTGTGTTGTTTCTCAATTGTTGTATTGGTTGCTCCAAAACTTCCTCTATTTATAGGAGATGATTGATCAAGCATAGGCTCCTCTTGGGGATTGAAAATCTACAGAAAAATACAATTAAAATCAAGAATATAGCTGTTAGAAATCAATCCCACAATTTAAGAAAATGTGTCTCAAAAACGGTCATATTTTTGTCATTAATACACATACTGCAGGCGACCGGTCGCACGAAATAAGAGAAAATACGAACACTTTGAAAATTACAACAGGCGGCCGGTCGACGAGGCTTCACCGGTCGACCCCTGCCTCAATCGGTCCCCCTAATCAAAAATTGAAGAGGTTTTGTTCTGTTTCAAATGAAACTCGCAGTACTGTCGATCGGCCGGGCGGCCGATCGACTGGCCGACGCCCAGGCGACCGGTCGACCTGCTTGTTTTTACTCCCGTCTTATTTTCTGTTTCTAAAACATCTTCAGGTACGGGTTGCCCTATAGGGCGACCGGTCGACCACGAGACAGAAATGTTGTCCAATTTTTGTCGAAAATAAAACTCAAGAAATACTCCGAAAATTTAGTAAAAACATTTTAAACCAATCGGGAGTATTTAGACAACATTTAGAAATCTTGTTTAGGAGTAAAAAATCCATTGATGTAAAATCATTAAAAGTGTTGTCCATTATTATCAAAAATAAACTAGGGAAATACTCTAAACTATTGAAACCATTTTAAATCATTTAGGAGTATTTGGACAACCTTTAAAAATATTGTTTTGGTGATAAAATAAAATCATCAAAATTAAGATAAAAACATGTATCAAACAATCTCCCCCTTTTTGATGATTACAAACCAAAACAATTTTTACACAAACTAAGAGAGCAATTTTAAGAAATGATTTTCCGGTAAAAACATTTGACAGTTTGGAAGCAACTAAAATTTCCAAAAATATTAAAGCAACCAAGTAGGGAGTAAATATTTTTCAATAAAAAGCACAAGCTCCCCCTATCAACCAGCATATCAAGAATAATGTAAAAGCAATTATCCATAAGCTAAAAGCTTTAGCTTTTACAATTTGCTCAAGAGCTTATAAGCTCCCCTGTCACAAAACATCATTAATCAATTTTATAAGTCCATCAAGCAACAATTGGACTAAGAACAAATCACAACTTATGGCTTTTATGAGCCATAGCTTATAGCTTTTATGACAAGCTTTTATTAGCTTCTTTGAGCTAATGAGCCAATATCCTGTTTCTCCCCTTTGGAATCATCAAAAAGAATGTTAGGATGGTGAAAACACCATACAATAATATCAAAGCATGCCAAATGGACGGTTTAAAAACCGTTTGAGCAATTAAAGCATAATCATCCAAGGAAAATGGGAGAATTGAAACATGAGAGATCCATAAGCTCATAGTATAGCTAGAAATATGATTTCAAAAAAAATTTTTAAGACATTTAGAAGCAAGAGAATCATGTAGAATTTGAAAGTTTCATTGCGACATTTCATCGAACACCTTGTGCGCGTGAAAAATAAAAGAGGTTGTATATAGTCCTTGTAAAGGTTTCAAGCCAAAAAATTTTCATATCATCAATCAACCTCATTCCAAAGTTCAAAGAAATCATATGCACCATATGCAACAATTTGTTCATCAAGTAATAAGCTCAAAGTAGATTCTCAAGGGTTCATCCCAATTGAGATAAGCTAAGAATGATCAAGGCATTACAAATGCCAACAATTAGAGCATCCATCAAGTAATAAGTCATGCTTTCAACAATACATGTATCAAATGTCCCAACATATCCAACTAAGCATAATGAACAAAGCAATAAGAGAAGCACTTTTACCATCAAGTACTTCATACCAATTATCAAACAATGCTTTAGAGTATTTTTACCATCAAATACTCCATCAAAGTCATGATCATTCACAAGTCATTATCAACTTGCAATTTTAACCCTTTAAGAAAAACAAGCAAATATCATTAGTACAAATGAGTTTTACAAAAGTTTATCAAAATACAAAGCAACATTAATGAAAATGCTAGAAAGTAAAGGGGGTGGGGGTATCAATCTTCGTCCGAAGAGAAGCAAGTTCCGGGAATGAGATCTTTGATAAATTTCTTCAATTTTCCGATTGACTTCTTCAAACTAGAATTTTCCTTTTTCACAACCCGGAGCTCTTTTCTAAGAGAGGCCACATCTCTAAATGTTTCTCTTTCCACTTTGGCCATTCTCTCTTTGAGATTTAGATCCTCGACATCCGACTCATCTTCATCTCCTTCCTCCCTAATTTCTTGTTCATTTCCCACATTCTCTTCTTCATTTTCCTCTTCATTCCCCACATCATCTCCTTGTTCGTCAAACTCACCTCTTCCAATATTTTCAACCTCATTGTCATTAAAGAAATCATCCCGAGGTTGTTGTTGATGTCGGGCACGTCCCCTAGCGGCTTTGGTAGGAACCCGTGGTAAATGTCGTCGCATTCTTACCATTTGTAGAATGTTGGCATTATCAAAATCATTGTGACGAATTTTGGTATTCATTTCATTTTCCGGGTATCCCGATAAATATAGGAGACGGCAAATCAAATTACCCAAGGTATATTTTTTTCTTGGTAAGCTTTCTAGATTCCAACAAGTAATACACAAAGATTGCCCCATAATTTACTCTTTCTCCTTGAACAATCTTATAGGTGAGAAAGAGTTCGAGATTGCTTGGAAGTTTTACTTCCTTTCCACAAACACAATAGGAGCAAATGATAGATATAATCCGATAATTTGGCGGCATTGCCGAGTATGTCACTTCGGGATATACTCCTAAAAAGGTTTTCACATCATCTAGTGAAACACCGAAAACGTTATCATCCCAATGAGCGCAATCCACATTGACTACTCCATCATTTGGCACGTTAAAGTGATTACAAATATCGGCCAATGTCCATGAAAAATGCCTACCATTAACAAATGTGTGAAGTTCCAAAGGATTATCTATCGTAGCATCAACAATCCACATATTTGCATAGAAAAGTTTTATAAGCTCATCATCATAGTGCAAACACGGATTATCCCAAAGTGAAACCCATCCTTGAATTTCAAAATAAGCTCTAATATCCGGAAATTCATCATGAAAAGCTTGAAAGCGAACCATACGAGTGCACGCAATTTTCTTATCATTTAATCCAATATTCTCATAATGTTCCTCCGCAAGTTTATTTAAAAATCGAAATCTATTAGCTCTAGAGGGAGGCTCGTAGAGGAGTGATAACTTACTAGAGTCCCAATGAATGCTCGATTTTGAAACCCCGGCTCTTAATTCGGCAATCTCCTCTTCCGTAGTTTCGATTTTGATAGTCTCCTTGAAGAATATCATCTTGTTGTGGATTGGAAGAAGATTCACCCCTTTGCCTCCTTCTCCTTTTTTGAGGATTTTGTTCGGTAGAATTTCTTGGAGGTGCCATATATGTGAAGTTTTTGCAAAAAGAAGTGAATTAGAAAAAACAAATTCAAGGATTGAAGAAAAATTGAAGATTGTAGGAGAAAGGGGAAGATTTTTCGATAAGGGTTTTGAGAATTTTATCTGCGTCCGTTTTGAAACGAAGACAGAAAGTTTTTAACTAGCAAAAATGGCACAGGCGACCGGTCGAGGTATGGGGCGACGGTCGATGTGCGTATGCGACGGCGCCCTCGCTTTGACCGTCCCAGTGATTTTTCTTTCTCCCGCAGTTTTCCAAAATTCGATTTTTCACCCCAAAAGTTTTAAAACTTTGCAAAAATAAAAGTTTGGACTATATCCAACAAATATGGGTTTCGGGAAAACATATAAACTATAAAATCAAGACTAAACACATAGTGCCTTTTTTGCAAGATCAATTAGGGGCACTTAAGGGGTCAAAAAGAAATATCTTGAAAGATATGTGCATAAGCATAAAATCGAGTTAAAGAAAAATACGAGTAGACATACCTCGATGGTTTAAGAAACTTGATGACGTAATAGCCAATGAGTATCCTACACAATTCTTAGACAACATTTGCATAGAAAATACAAGTGTAGGGAAGTAATAGGAGATATCAAAAAGAGCTTATGCTATAAGATTTCATAAGAGATAGTAAGCCACATAAGTCTAATAAAAATGCTCAAGAGTTTTAGAAAATCATGCAAGGTCTCTTTTTAAAAATTTGTAAACTCATAAACATATAAGAGACCTATTTTAAAAATGAATACTTGAAGACTCATTTAGCAATAAAGACACAATTAAAAACGTGCATAGAAAAAATAAAATGCATATATAAATGGGGAGATACGGTTTACCAATTACGCCGTTTCCATGGGTTGTGTCTTTCCCATTGTTGATGATATCTTCCCATTGAGAAGTCACTTTGTTGATGATGACTTCTTTGATTACTCCATCTCAAAGGTTCGTTACCTTTCCATTGTTGATGGTTTCTTTGAAAATCATCTTGTTGATGATGTCTTTGCCATTTCCAAGGATTGTGTTCTTCCCATTTTTGATTATACGCTCTTATTGGAAATTGGCTTTGTTGAGAGTAGTTTCTCCTTCTTTGATCAAATGAAACGTTCATTTGATGTTTTCTTGGTGGCATGAATTTTCTCCGATTTTTGCTTTGCCGAGTACCTAATAACACATTATTTTGTGGTACCCTCATGTGTTTGGGTCCTTTAGGATTAGCTTTGAGACTTTTAGGTCTCCAACAATAATTAGAGCTATTTCTAGCCCGACATGAATTAGCCGTATGACCCTTTTTGCCACAATAAAAACAAGTAATAATTCTAGGAGCATAATGACCAATATGCATAGTGACTTGATCCTTTTTCATATGATTAACAACATTAGGCTTATGATCAAGTCCTTTATCACAATTATGAATATCAACAATATTGGACATTTTATTGGTACTTAAGTTGGATTTTAATAAATCCTTTTTCATGCAATCAATATTCTCAACAAGAGTACTATTTTCTTTTTCAAGGTTTCTAACCTTGTCAAGTGTGGTGGTGTGAGCACATGATAGTGATTCATAAGAAGTAAATAAACTATCCTTATCATTTTTCAAAATATTGAATTCCTTTTTCAAATTTTTGTATCTAACAAGTAAGCTTTGGAATTCATTTTGAAGTTCATCATAATCATTTTGTAAATCACTATAATCATTTTGAATGTCAACATCATAGGAAGTAGAGGGTTTAAGACATACCTCATTTTCTTCATTGATGCCCATAAAGCAATATTCAACTTCTTCATAATTGGAAGTTGTAAGAGGCTTGTTCCTTATATATGAACTTGCATAACCTTGAGAAGTAGATGCTTTTGTTTGACTCCTTTCATTTGCAAATACTCCATAGATGGCTTCTAATTTTTGCCATACTTCATGCGCCGACTTTATTCCTACAATATGTTCATATTCTAAATTAGTAAATGAACAATACAAAATATTTAAAGCCTTACCGTTTAAGGAGATGATTTTCTTTTCTTCATCATTGAGCTTCTTGAAGCCTTTTGAGGTGTGTGGTGTATCTTTCGTTGGAATGGATTCTCCGTTTATGACGGTGTTCCAAATGTCGAACCCGCAACCTTGTAAGTAGCATTCCATTCTTTCTTTCCAAAAATAAAATTTTTGGAATCAAATAGTGGTGGCTTGGTGGTGGAGGTGTCTTGGATAGTTGAGCTTCGTTCATAGCCGACGATCGTTTCTCTTCACTCGCGATGTGAAACGAGCTTGCCAAAGAGTTTGGCTCGATACCACTTGTAAGTCCAAGCGGCTACGATAATCTAGAGGGGGGGTGAATAGATTATCTCCATCTTTTCAATTTTGCCCTCTTTTTACAATCGAATGCTCAAACAAAATAGTCAAGGTGCGGAATGTAAACAACACACGCCGATTTAAAGAGGTTCAACCCACCTAGGGCCTAATCCTCTACCACCCCAAAGATATCCGGGATGGATTTCGAAAAGAAAAAGAATTTTATTAATTACCAAAATTAATACAAATTCAACTTACAACACCTTGAAGAGCATCACACTCTTCTCCAACACCACCTTTGGAGATTACCACAATCTCCCTTTGAAGATTACCACAATCTTCCTTCAACGGCACCTTGTGAAGATTACCACAATCTTCAACCTTGAAGAATACCAAATTCTTCAACACCTCGAAGAAGATCACCACAATCTTCTTCACCTATCACCTAGATCATCCAAGTGTGCTCTTACCACAAGAACACTCACAAGGATATCTTGTGTTTGAATGATAACCAAAAAATCAAGATTACAACTCAATAATGAATAATACAATTTGAGTGCAAAGTGTAATCAAGAATAGCCTAGACCTCAAAGATGTGAAAGTGATAAGCTAGGCAATTTTACAACAAGAATAATAACAATGAAAGACCAAGTGTTTGCTTGAAGTGTATCTTGTTGTGTTGTTTCTCAATTGTTGTATTGGTTGCTCCAAAACTTCCTCTATTTATAGGAGATGATTGATCAAGCATAGGCTCCTCTTGGGGATTGAAAATCTACTGAAAAAATACAATTAAAATCAAGAATATAGCTGTTAGAAATCAATCCCACAATTTAAGGAAATGTGTCTCAAGCGTCAAACGGTCATATTTTTCTTTGTCAATACACAGGCGACCGGTCGCATTAAATAAGAGAAAATACGAACACTTTGAAAATTACAACAGGCGACCGGTCGACGTGAGGCTTCGACCGGTCGACCCCCTCAACCGGTCCCCTAATCAAAAATTGAAGAGGTTTTGTTCTGTTTCGAAATGAAACTCGCAGTGTCCGGCCGATCGGCCATTGGGCGACGGCCGACCGGGACGAGCGACGCCCAGAGCGACGGCCGACTCGCTTGTTTTTTTACTCCCGTCTTATTTTCTGTTTCTAAAAACATCTTGATGCACGGGTTGCCCTATAGAGCGGCCGTCGACCACGAGACAAAATGTTGTCCAATTTTTGTCGAAAATAAAACTCAAGAAATACTCCGAAAATTTAGTAAAAATATTTTAAACCAATCGGGAGTATTTAGACAACATTTAGAAATCTTGTTTAGGAGTAAAAATCCATTGATGTAAAATCATTAAAAGTGTTGTCCATTATTATCAAAAATAAACTAGGGAAATACTCCTAAAAATATTGAAACCATTTTAAATCATTTAGGAGTATTTGGACAACCTTTAAAAATATTGTTTTGGTGATAAAATAAAATCATCAAAATTAAGATAAAAACATGTATCAAACACATGTATCCCAAACACTTTCCCGACCTCACCCCGAAAGCACATTTCTTGGGGTTGAGCTTCATCCGGTACTTTCTCAAAGTGTCAAATGTCTCAGCCAAGTCACGCACATGGTCCCCAGCCTTCATACTTTTGACCAGCATATCATCCACGTATACTTTCATGTTTCGCCCGAGCTGCCCCTCAAACATCTTGTCCACTAACCTCTGGTATGTGGCTCTCGCGTTCTTCAACACGAATGGAATTACTACGTAACAAAAGGTGCCAAAAGAGGTGGTGAAGCTCACCCTCTTTTGGTCCTCCTATGCTAGTTTGATCTGGTGATAGCCTTGCGATGCATCTATTATACTAAGCAGTTCGCACCCCGACGTCGAATCCACAAGCTGATCAATTCGGGGCAATGGATAGTAATCCTTTGGGTAAGCCCGGTTCAAGTCCCTAAAATCCACACACATGCGCCAATCATCCTCTGTTTTTGGTACCAACACTGCATTGGATAGCCATTCTAGAAATTGGATTTTTTTGATATGCCCTACTTTCAACAACCTCTGCACCTCCGCTCGAATTATTGCATCTTTCTTAGGACCAAAATTTCTTTTTTTTGTTTCACCGGCTTGTATGACGGATTGACATTGAGCCGGTGCTCGGAATGCTCGGATCAATCCCCACCAGGTCTTCCATTGTCCAAGCAAACACATCCACATTGCTCCTTAGAAACCTCACCACTCTTCTTCCTTAACTCATTAGATAATCCTTTCCCGATCTTGGTGACCTTGTCGGGGTCACCTGGCACCAGCTCGACCATCATCATCATCTCTCTCATTAAGTTGGACATGCTCCACCGGCTCGTCCAACCTAATCGCTTTGCCTCTATTTCTATCATCATCAAAAACACACCCCCTCTCCGCTTTCTGAATACTTTCTACATATAACTTCCTAGCCATATACTAATCTCCGCCGACCTCTCCTACTTCTTCCCCCATAGGGAACTTCATTTTTAGATGGTAGACCGACACCACAGCTTGAAAAGCATTTAGTGATGGTCTACCCAGCATAGCATTGTACGTAGAAGGAGCATCTACTATCAAAAATCGAATCATCCTAGTCTTGCGATTAGGCTCCTTACCCATAGAGACAGGTAAAGTAATCATACCTATTGGTTGTATCACTCCTCCAAATAACCCGACCAAACCATGCCGTGTCCACCGTCTCTAGGCCGACACGGAGATCCATCTTCCCGTAGCAATCATAGAATAGGATGTCCGTTGAGCTCTATGTATCCACAAATACTCGTTGCACATCATAATTAGAGATCGTCGTCGTAATCACAAGAGCATCGATATGAGGTGTCACAATACCCTTGCTATCCTCCTACCAAATTGGATACTCGGACCCGGCTAACCTATTCCACTTTCACCGCTCTTGCACCCGATCTGGTGCCGCCACTCTCACATAATTTTTCCGAGCTCGCCTCGAATCTCCTTCCGCCGGCCCTTCAACAATCATCCGGATGACATCTCGTCGAGGTAGGGGTGGAGGTGGTGGTAGCTCCTCCCTTTCCTTCCCCTACGCTCTGCTCCCGCCGAGTTGGTGATCCCCGATTGTCCCTTTTATACTCCCTTTTTTCTCCTTTTTATCAATGTACACAAATTCCCCGAGATGACCTACTTGAATGAGTCGCTCGATCTCATCCTCGTGTGTGCACCAATCATTGTGTGCCCATACTCATTATGAAATCAACAAAATTCCTTACTCTTCGCTTTTTACGGTGCCTCCGCATGTGCCTTTGGCCACCTCGGTCGGGGTGTCTCTCAATAGCTATGAGCACCTCACCCCGAGGAATGCCAATGGCGTATATTTCTCATACCTCGGTCGTGCACCCATTGCTTGAGACCTGGATTCTTCTCGAGATCCCTTATCCTCCCAATCTTCTTTCCTATCCCTCATTTTTTCTCCTTCATCCCTCTTCATTTTCCTCGCCTCCTCCAGGTTGATATACCTCTCAGCCCGAGCTAGCAGCTCGTCAAAAGTCTTAGCTGGCTCTATCACCAAAAACTAAAAAAACTCCCCATCTTTCAGGCCCTGAGCTAAGGCATTAGCCAAAATCTCCGGACTAGCTGATGGCACCTCCAACTTAGCCACAGTGAACCTCTCGTATGTAGCTCTGAAGTCCTTCCCCTTCCCTCTGCTTGATGCTAAACAGAGTCAGGGGCGCCTTTTGGTACTTACGGCAACTCGTGAACTGATTAAGAAATGCCGAACTGAAATCATCAAAATTTCTAATAGAGCCTAGGGCGAGCTGACTAAACCATTGCTGAGCTGATTTCGTCAAAGTGGTAGGAAAAACTCTACACATCACGCCATCCGTGAACCTGTGTAGCAAAGCAGCATTCTCGAAATGACAGAGGTGATCCCACGGGTCCGTGGTACCATCGTATTCAAAACTCGAGCTCGGTAGGAGACGGGAGCTCATCCGCCATTACTTTATCCGAGAAGGGAGTTCCCTTAGACTCGGACTAAAGCGGCTCCGACGCTCCTACCACCCTCCGAAGAATATCCCTTACTTCACGATGGAGATCATCCATCCGCGCTCCGACCAATCCCGATCCTCGCTTGATGTGGGCTCCACCGACGAGTGCACCTCTTCTCACACCGCGGCCTCCGACCTCTCTCCCGACCTTCGGGACCACGAAGGAGGGACTACCGGAGGAGGGACCACAAGAGGAGGAGCCACATGCGGAGTTGGTGGCGGAAGCATTTCCCTCGACCACCTTTCCACCGCTTTGCTCAACGGCCCTAGTGATAAAACCACCTAACCGTTCAAAGAACATTGAGCCCAAATCAACACTTCCACTGGACATAGGTGTCATGTCCATCCACTCCGACCCTCGAAAACGCGCTTCCCCCCGCCCACCGGAGGTGGTGGAGGTGGAGGCCTGGTGCCTTCTTGCGTAACTCCACCTGGAGTGTCTCCCAACGGTGTACGGTTGATCATCTTCCAAATTTCTCCCGATATCCTCCATAACCATCACTTGAAGCTCACGTCTCCGCTCAATCTTCCCACACGGCGCCACTTGGTTACTCCAAAAATGACCTTCTCTCGCCAATCAATTTCCAAGACGAACTCCTCCGCGAAACCTGCACAAGGGGGGGCGGAGAAGGGCTCCGGCGTACCCTCTACGATGCTTAAGTCAGTGACTTGGAAGAGAAGCAAAAGGCAAGAGAGAGGGAGAGAGAGAGAGAGAGAGAGCAATGTAACAGTAAAAAGAATGAGATTAGGTTTAGAATGAACCTAGGCTTGGGCTTTTAGACCCATACCCATCCCACCCACACCCGTGTTTACCGGGTAAGACTCATTAGACCCGCCAACTTTATATATTTGGCCAAAATTGTAAGATTTTTACTCAAAATAGTGCACTCAAAACTTATGGAAATTATATAAATTTGGAGATATTGTATAAATGAAATAAACACCAACATATATTAAATCAAGAATTCTTGAACGACAATATACTCACTTTATATATAAACTAATAAAATAAAATAGATAAAAATAAAATAAAAAATATATATGGGTCAGTAAGGGTCGGGTCGTACCATACCCGTTACCCACCCGGGACTAAAAACTAATACCCGTTACCCACCTCATACCCATTTATTGGACTCATACCTGCCTCAAATGAGGCGGGTCTGATTCGGGTTCAGGTCTTACTCGGACCTATTGTCATCCCTAATTTGAATTGAGGGACTTTGACCCCAATTCCTAATTTTGACCCAAACCAATTTTGACCCAAATAATCCTGAACCATTAAATTCCAACCTATTGTTTTTATTGTTGTACATACATATATATAACTTTATATAAAAATTAAAATATATTAATGCTAGTTTAAATTTGAGGGTTTTCAAGCAAAGAAACTTGCATTTTTCATGGCATTCTAGGTCAAAAGCTACTTTTCGGTGACAATTTTGTAAGTCCAAGCGCTACGACAATCTAGAGGGGGTGAATAGATTATCTCCATCTTTTCGATTTCGCCTCTTTTTCGAACCAAATGCTCAAACACAATAATAAAGGTGCGGAATGTAAACAACACACGCCGATTTATAGAGGTTCAACCCACCTAGGGCCTAATCCTCTACCACCCCAAAGATATCCTGGATGGATTTCAAAAAGAAAAAGATTTTATTAATTTACCACAAATTAATACAACACCAACTTACAACAACACCTTGAAGAGCACCACACTCTTCTTCAACACCACCTTTGAGATTA
This sequence comes from Rehmannia glutinosa, assembly GCA_016081115.2. Classification (NCBI taxonomy): domain Eukaryota; kingdom Viridiplantae; phylum Streptophyta; class Magnoliopsida; order Lamiales; family Orobanchaceae; genus Rehmannia; species Rehmannia glutinosa. Next base: position 105,169 of record JABTTQ020000048.1, on the reverse strand, counting down.
CCACAATCTCACTTGAAGATTACCACAATCTTCCTTCAACGGCACCTTGTGAAGATTACCACAATCTTCAACCTTGAAGAATACCAAATTCTTCAACACCTCAATAAGAAGATCACCACAATCTTCTTGCACCTATCACCTAGATCATCCAAGTGTGTTCTTACCACAAGAACACTCACAATGATATCTTGTGTTGAATGATAACCAAAAATCAAGATTACAACTCAATAATGAATATTACAATTTGAGTGCAAAGTGTAATCAAGAATAGCCTAGACCTCAAGGATGTGAAAGTGATAAGCTAGACAAAATTTACAACAAGAATAATAACAATGAAGAACAAATATTTGCTTGAAGTGTATCTTGTTGTGTTGTATCTCAATTGTTGTTGTGGTTGCTCCAAAACTTCCTCTATTTATAGGAGATGATTGATCAAGCATAGGCTCCTCTTGGGGATTAAAAATCTACTGAGAAAAATATAATTAAAATCAAGAATATAGCTGTTAGAAATCAATCCCACATTTTAAGGAAATTTGTCTCCGTCAAACGGTCATATTTTTCTTTGTCAGTCAAAGCAAAGCGACCGGTCGCACGAAATAGACATTAAAAACAAAACACATGAAAATTACACAGGCGGCGACGGCCCAAGGGGGGTCTGATGCCGGTCGACCCCTACAAGGACCGGTCCCCCTTGATACAAATGCAGGACTTGAAGTTTCGTTTCAATCGAAACTCCCAGTCTGCGGCGACATGGGCGTCGACCGATCGGCAATCGCACCTCGACCCCATGGGCGGCACGGCCGACCAAATATCCCAACCTCGCCTCATTTTTCTCTTACAACGTACTCTTGGTAATGGGTTGCCCTATAGGGCGATCGGTCGACCAAGAGACGAAATGTTGTCCAATTTTTGTCGAAAATAAAATCCAAGAAATACTCCGAAAATTTAGTAAAAATATTTTAAACCAATCGGAAGTATTTAGACAACATTTAGAAACCTTGTTTTGAAGTAAAAACATATAAACAAAAAATCATTTGAAGTGTTGTCCAATTTTGTCGAAAACTAAACTTGAAGAAATACTCCTAAAATATTAAAACCATTTTAAATCATTTAGGAGTATTTGGACAACCTTTAAAACCATTGTTTTGGTGTAAAATCAAAATCATGATAAAACAATTTATCAAATAAGTTTCTAGTTTTACATTTATTTGTCCTTGTTAATGTCTTATGCGTGTTACTTAATAATTATGCTGCGTGTCTATCTTCGTGTGGGGCCCTACCGAGGTCCAGCATAAAAGTTACATCCAGTAAAATCTCGGCAGAGCGAGCCATGTTTTAATGCAATATCTACAACTATAGTTAAATTTTCAATTTACAAGCATGTTATTAAGTGATATATATTTGCATATTTAGTTTGGACATATTGACACTCTGAGTTGTTAAATGCTCTCACCAAATATAAATTTCTATTTCAGATTGATGATAGAGTTGGCTGGACTTTTCATGGCATAACCCAAATCAAAATTTAAAACAACGAATTGTTATTTCTAATTATTGTATTCTTTATTCGACTATTTTTAAATAAATTTCTTAGAATTTGAATTGTTTCATGGAATATTTTTTGGAATTATTATTTAGTTGGTAAATATTTTTCTAGAATACTTAGAAAGCATATTTTAATATTAAATCGCACTTTAATTCCATGAATTGTGTTTGTTTTGAAAATTATGAAAATGGGGTGTTAGATTGATTGCCATGAAAGTAAGGGCTTTTTGACACAATATTGTAATTTTTATCTTAAATTGACAAAATATAGTGTAATTCAAACTTCTTGTTGTTTTAAGGGTAGGCGCAATATGCTATTGCGCCTACGTGATTTTTTTTTTATTTTTATTTTTGAAAAATGTTGATCAAGCCTTGAGACATAAAGTGCACTTACTGTTTTTTGTTTTTTTTAAATTTTGATTAAGCGCACACGTTTGTCGCGCTTAAGTTTCAAATATTTTAATTGCAAATTAATTAGGAGGCTAGCTAATCCACAAAATGATTATGTATTTATGTAGATCTATACAAATTCAAGATGCAAATACATGTTAATGATTTTGGTCGGATTTGGATCAACTGCTATAACCAATTTAATCCGTCGAAACCGTTTAAAAAAATAAGGAAATAATTAATGATAAGGAAAACCCCAATCTGACCGTCGGACCAAAAACCAGGCCACCCAAGTGGTCCAATTTTTTTAGTACATTTTCGTGGGTCATGTGTCGAACTAGGCTTAATGCGACCCGGTAATCGTTTGGTCCTACCGTTTCTTTCATCGAACGACAATAGGCTAGCCCGACGACCCCTTTGACACATGTAATTGAAAGGTCATAATTGTATTTGCTCAAATTTTTATACTATCAAACATTTTAAAATAAAATTACACGTAATAAAAGTAAGTTTTCTCAAGTGTCTTGGTAAAATGTTGAAAAATCCTCAATAAATTCAAACTTAATTACAACTCTGCCAAAATCATTAATATGTATTTGCTTCTTGAATTCGTATTTAGGTCTACATAAATTAGTGTTCTAAAAAGCGCTAGTCGTTAGTCGGGCGGTAGGCTGGGGCCTAGCGCCTAGGCGTAGTTTGGACGGGGTTAGGAGGGACCTGGGCGGGGTTAGATGGGGCCTAATCGAAAAAAAAGTTGTAGGCGGATAAGGAAGCCCTAGCGCTTAGACGGGAAGTAATCGGGAATAGGCGGAGATTTCTAGAACAGTAACATAAATACATAATCAATTTGTGGATTAGCCTCTCAATTAATTTATAATTAAAATATTGTCAAATATCTACCTGACCAGGATGCATTTCCTCATTTTCTGTGTGCATGACCTGTTAAATAGGCTTGTCAATTTTTTTTGAAAAAACAATCTAAATTTAAAGCGCAATAGACTTGTGCGCTTAATATCGAAATGTGAAAAAAAATAAAAAAGGTAAGTGCATTTAGAGTCTGCGCTTTATTTGCATTTTTAAAAAAAAAAAATTAAAAATCAGAGTAGGCGCACTAGAATATTGCGCCTACACTTAAAACAACAACATGTTTGAATTGTACTATATTTTGTCAATTTGAGATAAAAAAACACAATATTGTGTCAAAAAGTCCTCAAAGTAAAGTTGTAATAACCAATTTAGTTTTAAATATTAACTGATCGCCTATTTTAGGCTTTTCATTACTCATTCGAGGAGAAATCAAGGACCCACTAATGCGCCAGACTAGCTTTTGTTGACTGCTCAAATCAAAGAATAACGTTAAAATAAACAGCAAAAGTGATAGCCTTTCAGATCTTATCAGAAATGTCTCTAAAATAGGTTGATAAGATAGGAAAAGTAGGACGGATTTATGGCTTTTCTGTGGGTTTCTATTCCCGAATAAGATATATATATATATATATATATTACTATTAAAATATATAACACAAAACTTTACAATTGAAAATTAATAATAACAAACAAATGTTAAAATATCTCTTAAAATACATTTATATTTTATATTCCTTGATACATTTTCCAATTCTATTATTTAAATATATACCTATTAAAATAATTTTCTCAAACAATTGAAAATATGAAAGTTTTTAAGTCTCTAGTTCTTGGAATCAGGTCAATCAACTATCACGCCTGCATTTTTAATTCTCCCACTAGCCATTTTCTTCTTTCTACAAGCATTATACTTCTTAAAAAAAAAAAAAAATTGCAATAGATTAATACTCATCACATTGTCGTTTCCTTTGGTAGTTACTTGTGATTAGTGATAGCAGTCGCATTATTGGATTAGGTTAGTGGGATTGAATCTGATCAACTTCTGCATTATCTTTTTAAAACTTTTTTGGAGTTTAGTTCATTCTTGTGACATCGATGGATTATCTAATCTAAATTATATTTTAAAATGAGTTGCTTCACATAAATGAATTTTTTTAAAAGTAAATAAATATAAAGTTTAAATCATTGGGGTTAGCCAAGTGGTCACGATATTACTCTTCAGTGAAGGGGCCCGAGACATGGCTGAATTTTTAATAAAAAAATACATACTAAATTTATAGAAATACTTTTAAGAACGCTGGAAAATGTAAACATCCGCTAAAAACCATAAATATGTTAGCTTAAAGAAAATTAAGGGGTTAGATTCACAACAAGGCAATACTTTGATGGTTTAGAATTAAATGTAATTTTAATAAAATTTGAACTTTTTTTAGGGTACAATCAGGGGTAAAATAGAAAAGGGAACATACGTGCTCACATATGATTGAATTGAATTGTCATTCACCCTTACATCACAAGCCTCTATCAATGAAACACAAGCTTGATCCAATAATATTTGAACTTTTAGTCAGGTAAACTACAAAATTTTCATTGATAATAATCTATAAATTTTATAATCTTATTTGTTCAACCACTTTAAAAATAAAATGGCTAAATTGCAAAATATGCACTGTAACTATTGGGTGGTGGTAAAACAAGATAATAACTTATTCAACTAGCAATTTAGGACAATAATTTTTTAAAAAATGGCAGATTGACCGTCGATTTTGAATTTTTCCCAGAATCAGTTTTCAATTTAGTGATTTCATTTTTTTCAGTTCTAATTGCCGATTGGGGCTTATGACATAGCAAATTCATGATGACTTGGATTGAAAAAAGAAGCAGAGATTCGGTTTTCTGGGTTTTCTCCAACTTATTTGGGGCTCGATTTCGCTGAGAGGATGATTATTTTTATTTATGCTTCCTGTGTTTTGATCCAAGTCATCGTGAAATTGACCATGTCATATGTCTAGTCGGCCGATTAGGACCGAGATAAATGAAATCTCAAATTTGAGAATTGATTAAGGAAACTTTTTAAATCAGAGCCAATTTAGTCCTCAATCCGCCATTTTTTTAAAAAATTATTGACCTAAATTGCAAGTTGAATAAGTTATTGTCCTGTTTTGCCACCACCTAATAATTACAGGATATGTTTTGCAATTTAGCCAAATAAAATTAAACCCAACATCTTAATACATAATTTTGTTTTGAAAAACTCGACAAAAAATACTTGCAAGTTAATCTTTTTGATCAAAATACGAATTTTCATTAAAATAGTTGGAAACAGTAGCACTAATTGGCAAATAACAATCGGTCGTAACAATCAAATCTGATAAATACAATTTTATTAGATGAACACAAAAACTCATGTCGATCGTCTAACTGTCCGACTTGTTAGACGGATCGACGGACGGACGGTGACATTTACGTAATATTAGCAAAGAGTGTTTAAGTATTTTCCAGGACCACCGATATTAACAAATTTTCCGAAAAGTATTAGTCATCCTTCTAAAAAGTATTAGCGAGCTTTTCCAAATGTATTAGTAGTTTCTAAAAGTATTTTAGTATTCTCCCGAATATACTCCCAAAAATGTATTAGCAAATTCCCTCAAAAAAGTATTAGTAGTTTCTCGAAAAAGTATTAGTAGTTCTTTGAATATAATTAATTTTTTCTCCCGAAATGTATTAACGCTCTTTAAAAAAGTATTAGTCGTCCTTCTAAAAAGTATTAGTAGTTTTTAAAATGTATTAGTAGTTTCCCGAATATAATTAAATTTTTCTCCCGAATGTATTAACAATTCTTCCAAAAGTATTAGCCGTCCTTCTAAAAAGTATTAGCGATTCTTCTCAAAGTGTATTAGTAGTTCCCTCAAGAGTATTCTAGTATTTCTCATGAATATACTCCGAAATGTATTAGTCCCTCGGGAAAGTATTAGTAGTTTCTCGAAAAGTACGTATTAGTAGTTCCTCAAGAGTATTTTAATAGTTTCCCAATATAATTAAATTTTCTCCCTAATGTATTAGTCAGAAAGTCTAATACATTTATTTGATACATCTAATACACCTGGAATGCAATGTGTAATACTTTTCTACAAAGTTATGTCATTTAATAATAAAACAGAGAATTACTAAGAAGTCAGAAACTATAATACATTTTTCTAACACATCAATACATTATGATGCAATGTGTAATACTTTTCTTCAAAATTGTGTCTTTTAAATATAAAACAGAGACTTTCTATGGAATTGTAAAGTCTAATACATTTCTTCAAGATATGTGCACTTGCTCACATATCTTTGTTAGTAGTTCTAAAAGTTAAAACTGCTAAATTTTTTTTTTGAAGGAGCAGGAAAAATTTAAAATCACAATTTAAGGAAATTCTGATTATATTAGTAAATGTTCCGAACCCAACAAGCAGTACACAAGTAGCAAGACATATTTAATAATTTAATCACTCTCCAAAGGAAAAACTAAAAAGAAATGAATTTCCAACTAACCAACAGAATATGGAGTAAATAGACTCTAAGGCCGCTTGTAAATACAAGAAGACTCAAAACACGCCAGAGCAGATAAATCATACTTTCACATGTTCTCTTCTCACACAAAATGAAGCCACAACAGCGTAAAAATCACAATAACCCAAGATGGGTCTTGGTTGCAGATGGGTCTTGGATTAATTTGATTATATAATAGTTGGAGGGGAGTATGGTGAGTTGCATATGAAAAGATGGAAATTTTTACAGTGAGTTTGTGGTGTTGATCAGCTGTAGGGAAAAAGAGAAGATGAGCTTTAGGGAAAAAGAAAGAAATGGGAAATTAGGTAATGAAGATAATGGAGTTTTGCTTTTTCGGGTGGATCGGGTTTTTCGCGGATCCGAGTCGAGTCTGAGATGAATAAGATATTTAGACCCATCTAACAGTGCAGATCCGTTAAACGATCGATGGGAGACTAACCCCTAGATATATCGACTTACTAAAATAGAACCAACATCGATTAGAAGTAGTAGAAACAAAAAATCAAAATTGTTGGATAAATTTCGTACAATGAAATTGATCTCATATCGCCCATCGGTTTTCCATGAAAGTGAATCAAAATAGATTGGTCATGTACGATTGTATTTCCAACCCCTTTTTTCCACTTTCCAACTATTCCTAAGATGGGTTTATGTTTGTTTCAAAAGTTTTTCAAAAAATGAAGTCATTTCCAGTTTTCACTTTTTATGGAAAATATTCTTTTGAAAACACAACCAAACAATTTTTCATTCCAATTACGCAAACCTAGGTAAAAATACACTACAATCACGCAAACCTATGTCAAAAATAAATTTAAAAACTATAACGAAACATATTCTCATTTTCAAACAAAATTCGACAACAAACCAAACATATTCTCAATTCTCACACGAAAACCAATAAAGTTTGAAAATTCATTTTCCAACACTAAACCTGAAATTGGACTTGGAAACACATCCATACATCCCCACCGTATTTGAACAATACAATAATTAAATCTTATGAACGAAGGGGCACAAGGCCATATGAGACAAAATACAATTTATTAATAATTGGAGACAAACAAAAATTAAACAATAAAACAAATAAAGTATGACATTCCCCATTTTATCATGGAGGGAAAATAGGGGAAGAAAAGTGTCTTGTCCATGTCACCCATGTGGGTGGCACCCAGTGTGAGGATCCACCCTTGGATTCTCACATACACACACACCCACACGTGGGTGTGTGAGTGATCTAAGGGTGGATCACTCACTTGGGTGCCACCCCACTTGGGTGGCTAAAAATTCCCAAGAAAAGAAGAAAGACATTAAGCGGAAACAATATTTAGAAAAAATGTTATAGCAATTAATAAACAAACACAATAAATATCCAAATTGAACCAAAAAATTGTGTTTCTGTTAGACCATCTAACAGATCTAATATATTAGACGGATCCATAATTAACCCCACTCATATCCAAAATTTCAACCAAAAAATTGTGTTTTGTAAATCAAATATGTGTCATCTTCTCTTCACGTAGCAATCCCACCAATACTCACTCCATTCACACTTACATACATATGTATAACTATTTCTTTAACTACCTCTACATTCTCATCACCAACCGATGCGTCCGAGTCGCACGCAAAAGCAACGAGAAGGGGAACAAGATTGAAGTGAATTTTGCAAATTTTATTTTCTTTTAGTATTTTTTTAATTGTTTATTCTCCATTCAAAGCTTATGTTTTGAAATCTGTGAGTGTATACGATAAAAGGTGATACAAAACTTTAAAAGACTCACAACATTTAATTGTTTCATTTTCTCGGGATTCTTGGTCACCATCTATTTATTTTGCTTACTCATTCAACTATTATTTTTCAAAATTACATTCATCCATGCCATCCAAGTGTTTGCCGATTTGTCTAAATCAATTCGACGTATTTCGTAGGAACTAATACTTTTCATGAAGACTACTAATACTTTTCAAGAGAACGCTAATACATTTCAAGGGAAAAACCTAATACTTTTTAAGGAGACTATTAAATATATTTTAGGGGGACTACTAATATCTTTTAAGGAAATTCTAATACTTTTACCAAGAATTACTAATACATTTTATGAGAAAACTAATACTTTTGAAGGCGAATTACTAAATTACTTTGATGGTAAAATCTAATATTTTCCAGGGACTACTAATACGTTTTGCGAGAATTACTAATGCTTTTAATGGAAAAATTAATACTATTCGGAGGGCTACAAAAATGTTTGTTAAGGGAATTACTAATACTTTTCTAATGGATTACTAATATTTTTCAGGGAAAAAATTAATACATCTCGGGTCCTAGTGATTCTATGTCACTACCTAATATTCGGTCGATTTTGGGGATCCACCTAACAAATTTTAGCCCGTTAGATCGTTTGACAATGAGTTTTTATCCTAATGGCTCGTTTGTTTTTCATGATGGGATTAGACTAAGTTTGTGATAGGATTGGATAGCATCAGTATCATCATAAAACAATCTCGCATTTGTTATCCATGATTCCGTTTTTTAAAACATTGGGTTGTATCTTAATCCTCCGTTTGTTATTTAAGATTAGTTCGGATAAGTGTGTAAAATGACCAAAACCGCCCCTATTGTTTTTCTTATCCGAATGAAAACATAAAAAACACTTCATACGAAATTGTGAGACCTCTTTCCAAAAAAAAAAAACGTCGAACTTCTCTAGGGTTTCCAAACCCAATGAATCGCGACCGAGCAAATCGATTGAAATATCAACTCTTGTGAACCAATTGCATCTTGTAAGTTATCCCCATAATTTCTTGAATTAATTGATAAACGATTGCATTTTAGTAAATGTCATTTTATATGTTTTTATGTGAGTTTAGGTATGGATTAAATGTTTTTGATTCCGTATATTCGATTTTGTTTCAAATTCCTTTGAAAACATGTTAAAGATATGTATTATTAGTACGCGAATTGGGTGAACAATTTTTCGACATTACCCGAGTTAATACGGTTTCAATGCTATTTTTGCGATATATTTTTTTTCGAAGTTATTGACCGTTCATTCCAAATTTTACATTCTCGTATTTAAAAGTGGCAAAGTGGAATCAAAAATTCGAAATATTATTGATAGATTAATTTCGACATTGAAAATCTTTTGCTCTGCTTTGTATTATTGTAGAATCGATTTAATTCTAAATGTAAAATTTGTATTGTATGGTTGTTTAGTAAGAAAATTTCGGTTAAATGTGGAGCTTTTCGTACTAGTCTATGTAACTATGATCTTCATTGATAATGAAGAAAACATTGTAACTACAATTTGTATTCAATATCGATTACAAGAATGAGTAATACCAATACCGATCCATTCTCGATGGGAAGCGTGACACATCGAACTATAAAACCCGTTCTTGTGATGGTCCCGTGCGATGCCATTGTGGGTTTTTGTTAAAGGTTCGAACCTCGAAAACCAAATCCAATCCTGGTAGATTGTTTATGTCATGTCCTGAAAGAGGGTAAGACATTGGTAATACATACATGGATCATCCATTTTTGTGTTCCATTTATTGGTTTCCATTTTCTCAATTGGCAAAGAACTCAATAACAATATACATTGCGGCCAACAAGTGTGGATTCTTTAAATGGTGCTCTCCTCCTATATGCGATCGTTCTAAAGTCATCGTGGCTGATTTGTACGAAAGCCTGAAAAACGTATAAAGTTGAATTGGCAAATGATAAGGGTCTTTTTATACATATTTTATGTGTATATTTAAGTATGATTTGAGTTATTTTATTGTTAGTTTCATAAATTTTTGATTGTACATAGTTCACATTACTCCGAGGTGCTTTTATTGGTGTAGATTGATGATTTGGAGCTGTTTTTGGTGAATTTTGGGCCATGGTTTCATGTCAAAACATACCCGGGGGTTTCTGGATGCAAAAGCACTCAAAATCCCAAGCTAAACGCGTCATTTCGGGGCCTTTTCAGTCAAACACGGGCAGGGTGTGTTTTTAAGCACGGCCGTGCTTTTGAGGAGCCAAAACCGAGCAAATTTTTGGCCAAGACGTACCAAACACGGCCAGGCCGTGCTTTTGAAGCACGGCCGTGTTCGGGAAAATCCGCGAACACGGCCTGGCCGTGCTTTGAAAGCACGGGCAAGCTTTTCGTCCCCGATCGGTTTTTCTTTGGCGAAATTATGGAGACTTTCCATTTTTGCTTTTTGACAACCTTTGAGCAACTTTTACACCTCATTTTGATGCACCAAGCTCTATTATTCCCTCAATTGTCATGTGGACACAATGATTCAACCAACTCAACCATGAATGTGCACACAATGATTCAACCAACAACCATGGAAGTGGAGCATTTGTTAGCATTATTGATGTGTTCTTTCACAAAGATGGTGCCTATAAAAGCCAAGAGTTTGAGTTGGAAAGGAGATTCATAATTCATGTAGTATTCATTGATAGAGAGATTCATTGTATATTCTAAGTTTCAAAGCAAAATACATTGAGAGGATAAAAGAGAGGTAGAGTTGGAAGTTGAAGAGCAATAGAGGAGAAGGCTTGAAGCTCAACATCATTGCAATCAACCAAGGAGGAAGTCTTATATTGGTCTTGAATAAGAGCTAAGTACACCATGTTTATTTTATTCATATCTTCTTGTGTAGTATACTCTTTTGACAAAGCCATGTGTAGCTAAATTTCTAGTGTTTGAATGTAATGAACTCTAGATTGAATTTGTGATTAAGGTTTGTATGTTTTTAATAAAATCTTCATGTTTTGTGTGATTCACTTATATTATGCTTTATTCATTCAAATTGGTATATGCGCAATATTGATTTGAAGTTTATTTTTCATCCGGGAAATCGAGAGATTCATGGTGAAATAGAACCTATATAAGTGAAAAGAGTTGCATGCAATCCTAGATATAGGGGCGACATAAATCTTCCGGATTAGGGTCAAACCTAATATGGGAATTCACAAATCGTTATAATGTTTGTCTTGGGGTTTTAACTAGAAAGAGATTTCGTTAATCAACTTGAGATTAGAAGTTATTCGCGCTCGATAGAGGTTTAACTTAAATCGAATTTCTACGGTCCATGAAACATGAGATTTTACTAAAAGAGGTTGGTTTTTGCTTAAGGGATTATGGTTGTATTTTTATCTTGTTAAATCGCAAAAACATTCTAGAGGGATTTACATTCAAACACATTTCTAGCTCTTGATTTCTTAATTCTACAATCTATTTTTATTTGATCTTTTGTAAGTTGCAATTATTTTAAAATTCTCTATTTTTCATTTTCATTAAACAAACAAAAACTCTGAAAATTGCTAGATTAAATAACAAAAAAGACGGTAATTATTAGTACTTACAATCCTCGTGGGAATGACACTCGGTACTCAATAATCTATACTACAAAACGATAGGTGCACTTGCCTATGGTTTTCTAGAGTAGCTTTTGAGCCATCAAGTTTTTGGCGCCGTTGCCGGGGATTGTAATATTAAGAACGCTTTATTTTTGTTAATTTAATCATTTTTTTTATTTTTTTATTTTACCATTATTTTTTTTTCTATCTTTGTAAGTCTTGGTTTATACTTATCCTCTTTGTTTACCGCAGCATGTATGCCTACTCGTCGCGAATTTGGAAGCGCGACACCGCCGTAGCGCAAAGACAGAGGAAAGTACTAACACGACCACGAAGAGGATACTAACGAAAGTAAAGATTTCGTCATGGCGGATGAACAAAGAACTATGTATGATTATGCCAAACCATCCATGGACGACACGTCATCTAGCATCGTAAGGCCCACTGCTATTGCGACCAATAATTTTGAAATCAAATCAATGTCATTCAAATGGTGCAACAATTTGTTCAATTTGACGGCCTACCGGCGAAGATCCGAACAATCATATCGCAAATTTCCTTGAAATTTGTGATACCTTCAAAATAAATGGAGTCTCTCGACGATGCCATCCGCTTGCGCCTATTCCCATTTACTCTTCTGGGGACGGGCTAAACAATGGCTAAATACTTTGCCAAAGGAACAATCACAACATGGAGCATCATGGCGAAAAGTTCCTTTTGAAATATTTTCCACCGCCAAAAAATCGCACGATTGAGGAATGAAATCTCTTCATTCACTCAAGAAGACGACGAGACCTTGTACGACACTTGGGAGAGATTCAAAGAATTGCTGCGAAAATGCCCACATCATGGTCTTCCTATTTGGATGCAAGTCCAAACATTTTACAATGGGCTACTCTCGGCAACAAGGCAAATGATTGATCTCGGGCTGGGGAACTTTGAACAATAAAACACCGAAAAGCGCCCAAGATCGATAGAGGGAATGGCCATGAATGGCTATCAATGGCAATCCGTCACGAGGTAAACCTAACATAACAAAGGGTGTTTATAATGCGATGCAAAGGGTTACACTAGCCGCACAAGTCGAAACTTTGACCCAAAAGATCGACGATCTAGCGGCTCCTAAACCACCACCGCCGCATGTTTTATCTTGTGAAACTTGCGGAGGATTGCATAATCATCAGATCGCCCACACACAATACCTCACACCGAACAAAGCTAATTACGTTGGGAATCAAGGCGAAATTACCCAAGTAATCCTTACAACAACACATACAATCCTGGGTGGCGACAACATCCTAATTTCGGTTGGGGAAACCAAGGCCAACCACGACCTAATCCCAATCCCGATCTACACACGTCTCCGGATTTCACCAAATCAAGGTAAGCCTAACTTGGAAGATCTTATAACAAAGTTTGTGCAATCAACGATACCCGATTCCAGCGGTGGAAACATCCTTGAGAAATCAAGAGGCATCTATCCATAATCTGGAAAACCAAATAGACAGATTGCAAAAATAATTTCCAAAAGGCCACAAGGAAGTTTGCCAGGTAACACCAAGCCAAACCCAAGGGAGCACGTAAAGGCAATCACCATCGCTTTTCCACATGATCATGATTATGCCAACCATGCGAAATATGTGGAGGACGACAAACACGAAGAAAAGCCCATGAAAAAGGTGGTCTCCGAATACAAGCCCAAGATCCCTTACACGAGTCTAACCGAAGAAGATAGAAGGGAGGACAAATTTGGTAAGTACCTTGAGTCATTCAAGCAACTACATACTAATATTCCATTTGTTCAACCTCTTTCAAAGCATGCTAAGGATCTAAATGACATCATTTCTAATGAAAATAAGCTTAACGAACTATCAAATGTGCAATTGAATGATAAATGTTCTTCCAATAATCTACCACAAAAATGTAATGATCCAGGAAGTTTTATTATCCCTTGTACAATTGATGGTTTACCTGTTGATAGAGCACTAGCCGACTTAGAAGCTAGTATCAATGTGATGCCTTATGAAACATTCAAGCATATAGGATTAAGTGAATCGAAACCCGCTAGGATGGACATACACTTAGCCGATAAATCGATTAAACATCCTAGAGGTATTATTAATGATGTGTTAGTCAAGATCGATAAATTCATATTCCCGATTGATTTTGTTATTCTTGACATGCATGATGATATTGAGGTTCCTCTAATTCTTGGGCGTTCTTTCTTGGCTACGGCAAAATCAATCATTGATGTGCATGAGGGAAAATTAACTTTGAGGGTGGGGGATGAACAAGTAATTTTTAAAATTCATGTTGATATTGAAAAGGATACTACTTGTTCTTTTGCCGATTCAATTTCGTTGCATGATGAGAAATCTAAAAATCTCTTGGAGAAAAGTATTGTTCAAAGTCCATGTTGGAAGCTTATGCCCGAAAGGGGACCTAAAGTTTAAAGATCACATTTTGAAGCATAAAGTTGGAGGTAATACTACTAAATACCTAAGGGATTTTCATAAGTCCAAAGCTCAACCCGACTAATCTCCACATTTGGGTAAACGGTCCAGCTATACGACTTTAAAGCGCGTAACCGGGAGGCAACTCGGCATTTTGTGTGTATTTTCTTTTACTTAATTTTTTTATTGCTTGGGGATTGAAAAAAATTAAAAAAAAAAACACGGTCCTGGTCGTGCTTAAAAAGCACGGCCGTGTTTGTCACTCAATTCGCGATCACACCCCGGCCGTGTTTAAAAATCCAAGGTTTTGTAGGAAAAATTCATCAGAACACGCCCGTGCCGTGCTTTTCAAGCACGGCCGTGTTTTTCAAGCACGTAGTGTTTTTCAAAAAAAAAAAAAAAATTAAAAATTAAAAAAAAAAAATTTATCGAAAAAATTAAATCTAAACACGGCCGTGTTTTTATTAAAAAAAAATTTTTTTCAAAAAAAAAAAAAACTCAAAAAAATTTATATATATATATATATTTGATGATTTCACGGTATTATAGTTGTGTATCCTTGATTAGGTATGAAGATGCCGATGAAGGTCTCGTACTAAACAACCCAATGGTCGCTCAATACCGATTTCACTCTTCTAGTAAGGTCGTATTTTTCTTTTCCACCTCTTTTATTTTCTTCTAGTATGGTTGATTTTTGAGTGTTTTTGTTTGTGTTCGTTCATCTCTTTCTTTCACATTGAGGACAATGTGAACTTTTAAAGTTGGAGGTGGGTGCAATTACATTCTTAGTCTGTGTGTGCTTGCTTTTATTTTTAGTTTGTCGACAAGAGGTAATTTTTTTTTTTACAAATTGAGTGTTTGCTAGTCAATAACTTAGCCCAATTACACCAAAATTTACTTTTTGATTTGTGTTTTCAAAGTGAAGCAATTGATTGTTTAGGATAGATTGATGTAGATGTGTGCTAAATTTTGACGAGATTTCCAACTCCATAATACTTGATTTGTTAAGGCATTTACGACAAAGCTTAGTGTTATGAACATTTGAGAATTCATGATTTAGTGGTGGTTAACTAGTTGTTATACCAAGCTTGTGAAAAAAACAAATGAAAAAAAAAGAAGAAGAAAAAAAAAAATCCAATCGAGGTTATACTCCTCTATTTGTTGTTGCTTAGTAACTAGGAGCATTCATGAGCCCCATGTTTATCTTTTTAAAAACGGCAACACAAATATGAGTATGAGAAACCACCCTAGGAGTGTTTGAACGAAAATTCAAAATATAAACCTAGTGGAAGAATGCCTCGAAAGGACCTACAAAAAAAAAAAAGAAAAGAAAAATTGAAAGGGAGAATGTATATTCCTTGAATTCTCATTCCAATAAAAGTTAAAGAAGCTTGGTTATATGACTAGTAGGCTAACTACAATGATCCATTGAATTCTTGTATTTTCATGACATTATTGAATTGATGTTATTCATTACTATCAATATTTGTGGAGTGATGATTTCAAGTTTGAATAATGCCTCACGATATTACGATCTATCTTGACAACGATCACTTTGCAAAACCGTGTTTGTATCTTGAATGGTTAATTCGGGTTGAGAAGGCTAAGAACTTGACGCTTGTGTTCAATGTGTTGAAAAAAAAAACTTGATTTGCTTGGGCCATGGTTTCATGTCAAAACATACCCGGGGTTTCGGATGCAAAATCCCAAGCTAAACGCGCGTCATTTCGGGGCCTTTTCAAACACGGGCGGGTGTGTTTTTAACGGCCGTGCTTTTGAGGAGCCAAAACCGAGCAAATTTTTGGCCAAGACGTACCAAACACGTCCAGGCCGTGCTTTTGAAGACGGCCGTGTTGAAAAATCGCGAACACGGCCTGGCCGTCTATGAAAGCACGGGCGTGCTTTTCGTCCCAGTTGGTTTTTCTTTGGCGGAAATTATGGAGACTTTCCATTTTTGCTTTTTGACAACCTTTGAGCAACTTTTACACCTCATTTTGATGCACCAAGCTCTATTATTCCCTCAATTGTCATGTGGACACAATGATTCAACCAACTCAACCATGAATGTGCACACAATGATTCAACCAACAACCATGGAAGTGGAGCATTTGTTAGCATTATTGATGTGTTCTTTCATAAAGATGGTGCCTATAAAAGCCAAGAGTTTGAGTTGGAAAGGAGATTCATAATTCATGTAGTATTCATTGATAGAGAGATTTATTGTATATTCATTGTATATTCTAAGTTTCAAAGCAAAATACATTGAGAGAATAAAAGAGAGGTAGAGTTGGAAGTTAAAGAGCAATAGAGGAGAAGGCTTGGAGCTCAACATCATTGCAATCAACCAAGGAGGAAGTCTTATATTGGTCTTGAATAAGAGCTAAGTACACCATGTTTATTTTATTCATATCTTCTTGTGTAGTATACTCTTTTGACAAAGCCATGTGTAGCTAAATTTCTAGTGTTTGAATGTAATGAACTCTAGATTGAATTTGTGATTAAGGTTTGTATGTTTTTAATAAAATCTTCATGTTTTGTGTGATTCACTTATATTATGCTTTATTCATTCAAATTGGTATATGCGTAATATTGATTTGAAGTTTATTTTTCATCCGGGAAATCGAGAGATTCATGGTGAAATAGAACCTATATAAGTGAAAAGAGTTGCATGCAATCCTAGATATAGGGCGACATAAATCTTCTCGGATTAGGGTCAAACCTAATATGGGAATTCACAAATCGTTATAATCTTTGTCTTGGGGTTTTAACTAGAAAGAGATTTCGTTAATCAACTTGAGATTAGAAGTTATTCGCTCGATAGAGGGTTTAACTTAAATCGGGAATTTCTACGGTCCATGAAACATGAGATTTTACTAAAAGAGGTTGGTTTTTGCTTAAGGGATTATGGTTGTATTTTTATCTTGTTAAATCGCAAAAACATTCTAGAGGGATTTACATTCAAACACATTTCTAGCTCTTGATTTCTTAATTCTACAATCTATTTTTATTTGATCTTTTGTAAGTTGCAATTATTTTAAAATTCTCTATTTTTCATTTTCATTAAACAAACAAAACTCTGAAAATTGCTAGATTAAATAACAAAAAAAGACGGTAATTATTAGTACTTACAATCCTCGTGGGAATGACACTCGGTACTCAATATTCTACACTACAAAACGATAGGTGCACTTGCCTATGGTTTATGAAAAAAAGAAGAAGAAGAAAAAAAAAAGGAATCCAATCGAGGTTATACTCCTCTATTTGTTGTTGCTTAGTAACTAGGAGCATTCATGAGCCCCATGTTTGTCTTTTTACGTAAAACGGCGACACAAATATGAGTATGGGAAACCACCCTAGAAGTGTTTGAACGAAAATTCAAAATATAAACCTAGTGGAAGAATGCCTCGAAAGGACCTGCAAAAAAAAAAAAAAAAAAAAAAAAAAAAATTGAAAGGGAGAATGTATATTCCTTGAATTCTCATTCCAATAAAAGTTAAAGAAGCTTGGTTATATGACTAGTAGGCTAACTACAATGATCCATTGAATTCTTGTATTTTCATGACATTATTGAATTGATGTTATTCATTACTATCAATATTTGTGGAGTGATGATTTCAAGTTTGAATAATGCCTCTTGATATTACATCTGTCTTGACAATCGATCACTTTGCAAAACGTGTTTGTCTTGAATGGTTAATTCGGGTTGAGAAGGCTAAGAACTTGATTTGCTTGTGTTCAATGTGTTGAAAAAAAAAAATCCTTGTGTGATGTAATTTATTGAACCATTCTTATTGATTTAATGTTTTGCTTGAGGACAAGCAAAGTTCAAAGTTGGAGGTGGTTTGATAAGGGTCTTTTTATACATGTTTTATGTGTATATTTAAGTATGATTTGAGTTATTTTATTGTTAGTTTCATAAATTTTTGATTGTACATAGTTCACATTACTCCGAGGTGCTTTTATTGGTGTAGATTGATGATTTGGAGTCTGTTTTTGGTGAATTTTGGGCCATGGTTTCATATCAAAACATACCCGGGGTTTCGGATGCAAAAACACTCAAAATCCCAAGCTAAACGCGTCATTTCGGGGCCTTTTCAGTCAAACACAGGCAGAGTGTGTTTTTAAGCACGGTCGTGCTTTTGAGGAGCCAAAACCGAGCAAATGTTTGGCCAAGACGTACCAAACACGGCCAGGCCGTGCTTTTGAAGACGGCCGTGTTCGGAAAATCAGCGAACACGGCCCGGCCGTGCTTTGAAAGCACGGGCGTGCTTTTCGTCCAGACTGGTTTTTCTTTGGCGGAAATTATGGAGACTTTCCATTTTTGCTTTTTGACAACCTTTGAGCAACTTTTACACCTCATTTTGATGCACCAAGCTCTATTATTCCCTCAATTGTCATGTGGACACAATGATTCAACCAACTCAACCATGAATGTGCACACAATGATTCAACCAACAACCATGGAAGTGGAGCATTTGTTAGCATTATTGATGTGTTCTTTCACAAAGATGGTGCCTATAAAAGCCAAGAGTTTGAGTTGGAAAGGAGATTCATAATTCATGTAGTATTCATTGATAGAGAGATTCATTGTATATTCATTGTATATTATAAGTTTCAAAGCAAAATACATTGAGAGGATAAAAGAGAGGTAGAGTTGGAAGTTGAAGAGCAATAGAGGAGAAGGCTTGGAGCTCAACATCATTGCAATCAACCAAGGAGGAAGTCTTGTATTGGTCTTGAATAAGAGCTAAGTACACCATGTTCATTTTATTCATATCTTCTTGTGTAGTATACTCTTTTGACAAAGCCATGTGTAGCTAAATTTCTAGTGTTTGAATGTAATGAACTCTAGATTGAATTTGTGATTAAGGTTTGTATGTTTTTAATAAAATCTTCATGTTTTGTGTGATTCACTTATATTATGCTTTATTCATTCAAATTGGTATATGCACAATATTGATTTGAAGTTTATTTTTCATCCGGAAATCGAGAGATTTATGGTGAAATAGAACCTATATAAGTGAAAAGAGTTACATGCAATCCTAGATATAGGACGGCATAAATCTTCCGGATTAGGGTCAAACCTAATATGGGAATTCGAAATCGTTATAATCTTTGTCTTGGGGGTTTTAACTAGAAAGAGATTTCATTAATCAACTTGAGATTAGAAGTTATTCGCGCTCGATAGAGGGTTTAACTTAAATCGAATTTCTACGGTCCATGAAACATGAGATTTTACTAAAAGAGGTTGGTTTTTGCTTAAGGGATTATGGTTGTATTTTTATCTTGTTAAATCGCAAAAACATTCTAGAGGATTTACATTCAAACACATTTCTAGCTCTTGATTTCTTAATTCTACAATCTATTTTATTTGATCTTTTGTAAGTTGCAATTATTTTAAAATTCTCTATTTTTCATTTTCATTAAACAAACAAAAACTCTGAAAATTGCTAGATTAAATAACAAAAAGACGGTAATTATTAGTACTTACAATCCTCGTGGGAATGACACTCGGTACTCAATAATCTATACTACAAAACGATAGGTGCACTTGCCTATGGTTTTCTAGAGTAGCTTTTGGTGTCGTGGATAATCCTACTTGCCACCATTTTTTCAAAGACTCGTTTGTGCGTAGCCTTCAACCGATCCAGTACAATTTTATGTATGGATTTGTAGTACTTTTAAGTAGTTAATTACGTACTTTGTAATTAAGGATGAAAGACTTGGGTTACTTAAATGTTATTGCTCTTGAAAAAATTTTGGATGGCAAAAACTCGTACTCATTGTATCTGTTATTAAACTGTAATGATGGAGCCGATGTTTGAGCAAACAATGGGTATCGATTCACTTTGCAATAGTTCTTCTAATTACATTTGTAATTGATGTTTACATTTTGAACCAAGATTTTGTATTGTATTCCTCAATTATGAGGAGATTGAAAATTAGATGAGTAGTGGTTATTAAACCGGATGCCGACTATACATTTTCCAATATGATTGCTAAAGAAAGTTCAAAAAATATAAACCATGCAATTGAACTACAAAAACGCAAACACAAGATGACTAATTAAGTGAATGGGTGAATAATGGTTGATATGCCTATTTTGTACATTTTTAAATACAACCCATTTGTGGAAACAATGATGTACAATCAAGAGAATCGACATGCAGGATATGGGTTCTATGCAATACACGAGAAGAATCTCAATTTGCCGGTTCAGTTTTTTCCTTTTTCACTCATTTTGTCATGTCAAAAACTTTGGGGTGATCCATTAGATGCACAAGATGTATGGGTTATATGCAAGGGTTATATGCAATTCACGAATAATCAATTTGCGTACTCATTTTTTCCTTTTTCAGCTTCGTTTTGTCATGTCATAATCTTTGGGGTGATACATTAATGGAATCTCATCATCACAAGCTTTTTTAGAGAGACCACATCAATCAAATTATTTTTGTTCACACAAACTAAATAATATTCAAAAATAGCAAATGTTTCTACCACTTTAATCATTGAACCATTGAAAATGATCAGGCTACATCTATGGAATTGGGTACGTAACCACTACTTCCCTCATAAATGGTGAAGGGGAAATCAAATATTTGTTACTACTCTCATACCCCATTAAAACAGTTTACAAACCTACAAAATGGCGCTGGTATCCCGTGAGGCAAGAAGATTTCTGTATGATTTACACTGGACTAAAGCTATGGACAAATTGTTCATAGAAGTTTTACTCGACCAACAAGCTATAGGCAATTTCATTCCGGAGAACTTAACGAAAGTGCATTACATATTTGTATGCATGTTATTAACAAGACATTCAACCAAACATTCTCTTACCGTTATTGCCTTGGTAGGCTTGCGATGCTCGAAAAATGTTATCGTGTTTTCTATTGGCTAAAACGAAACATGGTGTGAAATACAATGAAGAAACCAACACCGTAAATGGCTCCCGAACATGTTTGGGGCGAAATCTTCCAGTATTCTCGTGACTTGCTTTTCTTTGTTTTTATTTTTTTAAAAATGATTCTGTTTTTTTTAAATTCAAAGTGTATGTTACTCGATTCGATTCCTATATCACCGCAATTTATTGGCCTTTTTATCGATTGAATGAATTTAGCATTGCGTATCAAGAATTTGGCGAACCGCGATGGAATGATCTTAAGGTGCTTTTTGATGGATGAACTATGAAACCAAAAATGTAAAACCGTATGTGATCGACATATCGGATGACAAATGACCGACGAATGATATCGGCAATGTTGATGCTCTCCGCCAAACCTTCAAGCCAAAAAAATATCATACATATTTCTTCTTCGCAATCAAGTGGTGCACGGTCGTTTTGGAAGTACTTGGAACAAATCGATCCTGAAAATTTTGAATCCGTCTCTGAATCATCTGTTAATCAACCCCCTCAGTCAATGCCATCAAGAACCGTCCCTCCACTTGACAAAATGAAAATACCAGTTTGTTTGCCACGCCCTCCCCGACGACCTTATTTTCCATCTCCTTGTAAGAGTAATCGGAGTGCGGACACAAGCGATAGTTGTGCTCCACCGTGACAGAAATTGTTATGGTGTATTGCATGTGAAGGGTTGTGAAAAATCCTTATAGGTGTGCCTATTTTCCATATCCGGTACACCTTCTGACGGCAAATTTGATCTATATTTGTGTGT
Source organism: Rehmannia glutinosa (assembly GCA_016081115.2). Classification (NCBI taxonomy): domain Eukaryota; kingdom Viridiplantae; phylum Streptophyta; class Magnoliopsida; order Lamiales; family Orobanchaceae; genus Rehmannia; species Rehmannia glutinosa. Next base: position 83,324 of record JABTTQ020000048.1, on the reverse strand, counting down.
CCTTTAATATTCTGTCTTTTATGCTTTGTCAGTTTGATGATGTAGCTTTGAATTACATTGCATGTTGTCCTTTTCAATGGCCCATTCAAAAGTATTTTGGATGTAGTTGTTGTGAAAGGTTTGTCAGAACGTATTTGTATCCTTTTTATGGTATTTGTCATGAATATTTAAGTTTGTGTGCAATACTAGTTCTCTTGCCCATTTTAAATGCATCTTGGTTCGAATTACACGTTAACTATCACTATTAAAACATCACAAAAATAAAAATCACAAAAGTTTAGAATCGACCATATATTTTTATATCATAATATCGAGAAAATTTGGACAAGTTGCCGACCTTAAAACATAGCTAACTACACATTACCTTCATACTTAACAACCACCTACATGCCTAATAATATAACGATAACATTAACATCCGTAAATTCCCTAGCCAAAACATTCACAAGAGCACCATATTTTCTTACTTAGAGTCAATATCGATTTCTGATCATCTTGACCTCATTTGCATCTGGTTCACGAACCTCAAGAATCTCCTATCCCAAATCGATTCTCTCGACCATTCCTTCACTCATCATCATGTATTCCAAGGGTCATCGTAGTCGCTCATCCGAAGACGAGTCTTCAACAACCATGGTTTATCCGGGTAATATCCACGCGCTTCACCGTCAATTCGTCTTTGCACGTTTGGTCTCGAAAATGTCCTTGAATTCGTGAAACGCAGAAAGCCATTAGTGCGATGGAAGGGCTGCATGTTGCTCTCCTATACGTAAAACACCAACAATAAATGAGCAAAATATTATGTATTTGTTGAACGGAATTTATATAAACAAAACGTATGGATTTTTTCAATTTGACAATATTACCTTTTCAACAATGTTCCAATATAGCGGTGCAACCGTGATAGTTCCGTCGACCTCATTCAACTCCACTCCAATTTTAGTGAAGTCCACAAATGCATTGTAATGAGTTCAAGCCTCGTGAATCTTCGCCTTAACCTTATCGACAGAATACTTTTACCTACCCTATCGGTCAACCTCCTTGCTAATTCAGGAAAATGTCGTTAAACACACGGAAATCATCCAGGTTGTTCCTACCACGACACAAATCCTCGAATATTTCATAGCAAATGGGCTTCCTTGACTTGATCCACCACTCCACTCCTCGCCAGTGCCGAATAGCAATCTGATTCCTGGTTCGTACCATAGTTCTATGACAGATGAAGAATACAGTTAATATTTTAACTTAAACTGAAAATAACAAACTTAAAAAATGTGCATTTTAGGAAAGAAATATTAAGAGGCTGACTTTTTGGGTTACCTCAAATCTACCTTCAAATGGAAGATGTTTTGCCTTGTTTACAATATGGCAGGTTTAAAAGTGTGGTGCAAAAAACGTTTCATATGTGCACCTATATAGAGGGAAACGGTCACAGTACATAGTTAAGGGTAATAAATTGCATCATTGAATTTTTGATAGACATTTAACTTACAACCAGCCACATTTATAATGATAGACATCTGATTTTTGTATTGCCGTGTAGGAGTAGTTTTTCACACAATTAAGATGGATTTATGATTAAATGTTTTAAAATTAATTGTTGCAATGGTGTTAGTTGGCATAATCATCACTCATAATCGGTATTGGGTAGGTTTCAATAACACAATTAATTTGACACAATGAATCAATTTCATGCATATAAAATATGGAATATTAGGAATGTAATTATATTGAAATTCAAATATCATATAATTCCAATATTTACACTTAAATACTGGATATAACTTAAACTTAATAATTAACTTCAAATCATTGTTACATTGAATAATCTGAATCCAAATAATATTTCCACTTCATTGAACAGTTAAATTGGAGAATAATACCAAAAATAGCCTAATACACCAAACCAAATTAAAGTGCTTATGTCTTAAATCATAATCATACACAAAATAGAAATTACATTCAATGATGTTCATAATTATTCCTTCGAATCATTAAAGCCTTCATTCGATCATCATTTTAACCATCACAGTTTCAAGTCATCGGTAAAGTGAAAAATAGATCCGGATCTCTCGTTGTTGTTGCAAAGTTGTTTTGCAACAACAAGTTTGTCCTCCACCGTCAAGTGATTCATTTCTTTTAGGGCGTCAAATACGACTTGTCGTTTCTTTGATTCGTCTTGGTCAAACCCAATTCTTTCGAATTAGTCATCCAAGTTGCCTATTAGTCTCCTCGCAAAATGCTTTCATTACATCAATAAACCTCCATTCTAGTTCATCATCGTCTTCTTCTTTTTGGACTTTTTATTCTTCCGGGGTCGAACTACTCTCACCTCGACATGCGAATTAGTGTCCCCAACTCACGCTGGTTCGAGAGATATGAATTGGAGGAGTTTGCTCACGTGTGTAATTTTGAGGATTCGATGGGGCACCAAATGACGCCCACCACTAGAAACTTCCCGAACAACATCTCGCAAATACTTGCGCATTCTCCCGGTTCGCGGTCTTTGCCAAATATCTCACTCCAATCTTTGAAGAGAGGCCATGATTTGTATCTCATGGTCTTGGCATTTGATCCGTCTAAACCAAGAAAGCCAAAAAAACTGAATTGCACACATGTTAAGAAAACAAAACAATAAAACATATTATATAATGTCACCGATTATTAATTGTGCAATTAATATTACCTTTACATAATCATTCCATTGCTCGTTGGTGTCAACTATGATTGTGTTAGTGGTGTCATTCCATCCAAATCCGTAAGACCGTAACATCATAGCCAAATAACCATAGTTTTTTTTCCCAAACATGTATTTTTGAGGCAATATGTGGTTCGCCTTTAAATCGCCTTCCTGGTAAAGCCTTATGAATAGATTTTTCCAAAAAATTGGTAACCATTTTTAAACCCGTTGTCACATTTCCACCCCGTTGCTACCAGCTCCTTCAAAGCATTCAACAACACTTGCTCCTCTTGAGGAGTCCAAGATCTTCTGCAAGTTCGGGGACCCGTGGACTTACCAACACTAGCTGATGATTCCATGTTTCCTATTAAAATGAGATGAAAAAAAAGCAGACAGAAAGCCACAAATTGAGTAAAGCAACATCTATGATTTCAAATTTATATGTTCACAAAGTGTCATATAACTTGGGAATAATCACACAAGAAGGTACACAATGTTATGAATTTCTCATAAAATGCAATAAATGAAATTAGACAGATTCAAAACATCTCAATCGAATATTGGAAACATGCCATGAAATTAAACACAACCTTAAATTACTACCTTAAAAATGATTGTCATTGACTGAAAATTAAAGAAGACAGTGCAGAAATCAACTTATAAGTTCAACAACAGATCCATGTGTCCCACATTGGTAATGCCAACAACATTTGGCAAATTGAAAAAAAAAACATACAAGTAGAATAAGTTTGGTCTAAACAAATGATTAATTTCTTCAATCCCACGCTTAAATAGAATTTAACGATTTCCCGCCATTCATTGAACATTTCCATGGCCATTGTTTCGCGCCAATTTGTCCATACTTGTGAGGTCCGAACTTGGTCTACGTAGTCGGGATCGGGTTGTGCATCTTGTGCTTCACCACCTCCTACCAAGTATTCTCGAACTTCATCCTCTGAGGGTCATAGGCCATTGTTGTGCGAATGAAATTATGAAGTAGGCAACAAGCCATTATTATACGATTGTGAGTCTTAATTGGATACCATGAGTTACTCCTTAAAATCGCCCATCTATACTTCAACAAGGAAAATGACCGCTCAATAATATTTCTAGCCTTAGCATGTCTTAGGTTGAACAGGTTCCCTATAGTCACGTGGTGTCATTGCTTCGGTGAGAAAATTCGTCTAAGTGATATCTAACACCTCTATATGGAGCAAGAAATCCTGGACCATTTGTGTATCCACAATCACACAAGTAATAATTACCGAAATGTAATCCAAGATTGGGTGTAAATATTTTCGATTAGAATGAAATATATGTCAAACAGTTTGAATTTTAATGAATTATTAATATATGTTTTAAAATTTTAAATTGGGCCGTGATGGTTTCATACCGGTTGGAACCCTCAAACCATTTGGCCTTGTAATCGCATCTCTAAGGACACGACTATCGCAGCCAGACCCTTCCCAACGACTCGGAACAAATGAATAATTCATTGATCGATCACAAACGGCAAGCACATTTACGATACTTCACCTTTTCGATTTCTATATCGCGCTTTCACATTTAGAGAGACTCGAACTTCAATGTACGCACTGCCTAATGCGCCTAGACAACCCTAATATAATTTGAAAAAGAATGTGTAAGTTCAATAGTGTGTTTTTAGTTCATTTTATTATCAATTAATAGGAATGTCATTTAAAATATTGTTAATCGAGATTGTGTTATTTTTACCTTGAACCATTTCCATTGAGAATCAGCGCTTTTCATCAACAAAGGTTGTGGATCAACCAACAACAAAGTATGGAGCCTAAGGACAACTTCAAGCACCACATTGAAGTGTTTGCTTATTGTCTGCCGGACCTTTTGAAATCAAACTTCACAACCCGGTTTTTTTGTGATGAGCCAAAACAAATCAGAATATGGCTACTTGTTCACTTATTTGCACATTTCTTGTTCGAACTGGACCACCAACATTCTCCAAAAGGAAACATAATCTACCAAATGCATTTCTATCCATTCGGAGTTGGTCAAGACAATCGCTTGTCACTTACTTCAATTAAATCACGCATATGCTTAATTTGTGAAGGCAATCTATCAACAAGTCTATACATTGCTCTCTTTAATCGTGGGTCTACGTCGCCGACCGTTTTTTCATCTCTTGTTAAACATTGTTTGATATGCCCAAATAAACATGAAGAAGCACTTCATCTATAATAAGAGTTCAAATTAACCAAAATTCGAATAATCCACATTATCAAAGTGTTTACAATCCAATTAAATACATAAAAAGGAGTTACACAATAGTAGTTGTTCGTGGTCCGCAAAAATTTTGGAAATTTACTTTGCATCTAAGATACCACCGTAAATTTTTCATATGGAAAATTCTCGCCGGATACATGGATAAACAACTTGTTCTTTGAAAACGTAAGAAATAAAAAAAAAAAAAAGTAAGCTTCAAGCACTACATATAAGACCATAAACTTTGCAATGCTTTGTTTAGTTACAATTTACTCACATCCATACATTTGATAATTTCCTAAATTATGCTCGTTTTTGCCGAGATACAAATTCCTTTTTTTTTAACACTTAATTAATGTAATTATTTGATATTTGTGCAAAATTGAACATAGTGTGACTATCTATATCGAAAGTCATTAACATACAGTCGGCCAAAAACAAGAATGAAAGTTTATGTGCATACATACCTTATAGGATTTCTCGGTTGTTCAAGATCTACCGACTACCGATTTAGTACCTTCAAAACAAAAATCACCAACAGATGAGTGTTAACAACTCGTAAAAGCGCCATTTAAAAATACGAACGAAATTGATGGTATCTCATCCAATCACATGATATCATGAATAACAAACGCGCCGTAAGTAAATAGATAAAGATAAATTACACACAATTTTCCAATTGAAAGAGAATTTCGTGATATTTTGATAAGCTAGAAATCAACATCCAGTGTCCACTGTCCCCACAATAATTGCTAGAGCCACTTTCATTCTCTCACCATAATATCTCTCACCTTATCCTCTTTGTTCTCTACTCTTATATACGTATATCCTTTTGTATCTCTCTCTCCTCACTCTGATCTTTCCCTTTCCTTTTATATATAGGAGTACTAGTTGCTGTACTACTCTTATTGGTTCTCGATTCTTACGCTTATCAGCATCTCTCTTTAAAACCCCATTAAACCCCCAAACCCCTTATCCATTGTCACTTGAATCAATCAATCAATCAATCAAGTAGCAAACGAAGTGATTGTTGAATGGACTGTTGCCTTCCCTATTCCAAACTCAAATTCCCAACTCTGCCCGCCGGAGCTCTCCGCCGTCCGATCACTTTCGGGCTGCGTATTGTGGCGAAGCCGTTGATTGTGGCGGCTGGTACGAGTGGTACTAGCAAGTGTCAGTTTGGCGGCTTGAGCGCGCCTCTGGAGCCGAGGACACCGGCTGGGAGGTTCCTGAGCGGCGTCTTGTTGGATGATCGAGACAACTTTCAGGGTGCCGCTAGGAAAGAGTTGGAGCGGCTGGCGGTTGAGAGGGATGAAGCGGCGGCTCGGTTGCAGCTCAGCCTCGGCTCTGATGAAGCTTGCCTTCATAGGTTGGTGGCAATAGTCAATAAATACCCTTTTATTTATTGATCCTGTCAATTCATTGCGTTTACTGAGTTATGAGTTTATTATGATATAATTGTTTACTTCAAAAGATTGTTTGGTGATGTATATGTCATGTTTTTGTGGTATATTTTACTCTTGTATTGTAATTTGTTAGCTCTCTGGTTAGGTACTTCCAAATTTATATTGTATGAATCTTTTGTGCTTTTTTATCAATGAATTTGAGTAAAAGATGGAAAAAGTTCAAGGTAAACATGAGCAACAAGATTTTTTTTTTCCATTTTTCCCTAATTTTTCAATGACAACTTAGACCATCTGTGCAAAGTTCATAAACATATCTGTACCAGAGTGCTCAACTAGTGGATTAATTTAATGTTGAGATAAAAATTAGGTTAAATTCTTTAATACTAGTTCTGGTGAAGTTCTGCGACAAACCTGAAATATTACAAATATATGTTGTATGATCTCTGTGTAAATATTGCATTTTATAAGCAATTAGGCATCTGAAAGGAAAACAAATGGTTTCAAGCTTGTCGTATTAGTTAGAATAGATAGAAGGATTGAGTTGAAGAGCTACATTTATGTAGAGATGGTGAAAATTATGTTTAGAAAGCAAGTTTATTGAATTCTCTTACATGTATGATTTATCTGTTGCTGCTTGACATTATTCTGCACCATTGAAAATCTTTTGGAGATATGCTTGTATTTCTTTTTATGAACTGAATGGCACGTTTTAGGATAAGCGCACAACTCCTTGAGAATGGCAAGGGCCGGAGAGGGTGTACTAGTGCATCGAGTTCCTCAAAGAACGTAATTTGCTGGAGGAGGGTGTACTAGTACTGCCACCGGACATTTTTGTGGCCTCATCAAGAAATATTATCCGCTGATGCATTGCTTGCATCTACGTTTGGTATCTCTAGATGGTTGTGGGACAGTTGGGCGTTTATTGCTTCAAGCCGGTAAGTATCTCAGGTGCTGGAGCGACTAGAAAATTGACAAGGATTGTACCAATTGTTTTCGCATTACTACATTTTTGAGGCGGTAGAGACATAGGATTGCCTAAATGACCAACTTCTTGAAATAATTAACTTGTAGGCCAAACATTGCTGGAACATGAGAAAAACCGTGGTAATGTTAATTTATACCACATGTTTTACTTTTCATACCTTTTGGCTGACTTAAAAACATGGATGACAGGAGGATTGCGAATTCAAAAGCACGAATGCCAAGATGCAGTTGAAGATGTTATGTATATGCTTATACTCTACAAGTTCTCCGATATGAGAGTTCATTTGGTCCCTCGGCTTTCCAAATGTGTCTATAATGGTCGGCTCGAAATTTGGCCTTCGAAGGACTGGGAACTCGAGTCTATTCATAGCTTTGAGGTTCTGCAAATGGTGAGAGAACATCTAAATGCTGTTATTGGATGCAGGGCAAATGCTAATGTCACAGACAGTTGGGCCACAACTGAAATACAAAGGCTTCAACTCTGCAAACTGTATGCTGCTTCTATCTTGTATGGATATTTTTTGAAGTCTGCTTCTTTGAGGCATTCTCTCGAACAGGTTCTAGACCTCAGCAACTTTTACTTCGGTTTTGGTGCTCGGAGTCAAATTCCAGTTTCGGAGATGTTTTCTATAGGATCAAAGTACATTGCGTGTGGCCATGTGAGCAGCCCAAGATCTTCGTCTGTGGACCGAGTATCGTGTAGCCTGGGGACGAAACAGGAAAATCTGAGGTTTTATCTGATGGGGTTCGACCAAGAAATGATTCAGATGTGCGCAAAGCCAAAATTCAGGGAGGCTGTGAATCTTATTGAGAGACATAGTTGTGCTCTGTTTGGCGACGAGGAGACAGGTTTGCTTGAGACTGACGATGTAATTACAACCTCGTTTGCTAGTCTGAAGAGATTTCTTCTCGGCCGTTGCTTTTGGCTCGTTTCTGTGGGACGCAGAAAATTGCGTGAATGCTGTTTATACGCTTGAGGAAAACTGGGTATCCTAGGACTGCAGCGTGATCTATGCTTGTCGTTAGGTATATTTCGTGTGTATATTAATTTCCTGCTTTCAGCTCGGGAAAATTTGCACCTAGCAAATGTGGAGGATGTATATACTTACTTTGATGGCTTTATAATGTACATAGAGAAGTTCCTCATTGTGATTGGTAATGAAAATTTTGTTCGTGTCTGATCTTTTAGTCTTAAATTTTGCAGTTCCTTTGGTGTTCTGTGTTAGGTTATATTATTCTTCGATCTTCTATATTTTTTGCGTTCGTTATAAAGGTAATAATGGTAATAATGGTAATTGTCACGCGTGATGGCATTTATCTGCTGTGTATCAGACGGTTTGACATATTGAAACATAATGGTATAGCACCACCCTCAAAGTATTCAACAAATAAGACCTTTTCTTATAGGGATAATTACAAAAATTAGTCCTGAAATTTGGGTTAATTACAGAAAAGAAAACAGTTTTTTTAAGTTTACAAAAACCGTTGAATTTGATTCTGCATTACAATTTACCTTCTTCATAAGCAAAAATATTTTAAACACCCCTGTTAGATTTGTAAAATTATCATAATGACCCCATTACATTTAACGCATAAACAGAACTCAAACGGTTTTTTTTGTTGAGTTTTTAAACATTTCTTTATTTTTTTTGTTTTTCTTTTTTGTAATTAACCCAAACCTCAGGGTAGTATTTGTAATTATCATTTGTAATGTCAAGAAGTTTGCCTCAAAGGGCTAGGCAGACAGAACATAGAATTTCTAGCTGAAATAAAATTCAACCTCTATGAATTTATGCACAAGAAACTCAATTCATACCCATTGATTTTTGTCGTTAGTCTTACACCGAGAAGAAGTTTAACATAGAACTGGAGCCTCCGATTACAAATATGGCTTCTCGAACTAGTCCTTCAAAGTCGAATTTTCAACTGAAAAGCCCAGTTTTAAAATTGAATTGGAACCTAACTTAAAATTAAGTGTTAATTATAAAAACTACCCAGAGGTTTAGTCTGATTATAAAAAACCAGTTATCTTTTATTTAAAAATACAAGTATTCCATTGACATTTGTTTCTATTTTACAAATTGCACATTAAGAGGAACTAATTATTAGGCAAAATTATTTTTTAGTCCTTTAAGTAGAGCCACTCAAGATTTAGTCCTTTTTATTTTTGGACTTTGGATTTCGTCCTTTAAATGGAAAAAATCGGACTTTTAGTCCTGTGACCTGCTACAATAGGTAATCGTGACCTACATGCATACATGACATTTTTAAAAAAAATATTAATTATGAAAAATAAAAAAAGGTGATGACTTGGATGTATGAGTAGGATTTTTGGACGGAAATATTAGGTTTCTTTTGAAGTTTGCAGAATATATTATTATTAAACATAAATAATTTAGAAAAAAACACTGAAAACAAAAGGATGCTAATAAAATGTAAATATTATAATTAGATGAACACATAAAAAATTTATAATAAAAAATAGATTTTAGTTTAAATTATTTCTTGATTTTTAAAAATACAAATAATTATAAAAATCATATTTAAGTATTGAAAATATATTTTAGGCTAATCATGTTTCATTTTAGTAAATAATGATATTTTAGAAGTGAAATAATACAAAAATACAAAAAAATATTAAAAGACGAAAAATGGGGAAGATTTGTTCATCTTCCCCGGAGAACCTCCCCGAGCGCAATCCCCGCCAATCAACATCGCCACCCAACGACGAATCGCGCATGGTCGCTATCGCCACCACCGCCGAACAACCTCCGCCGCCGCCTATAGGCATCCGATTCTCCCCACCCATTTATGCATACATATATGTATATATTTAAGTACACAATTAAATACCGGTGGCTATCGGTTTCCGCCATCATTAAATCGTGCCTTCTTTATTGCTTGGCTTGGACACAAACTAAAAAAGGTGATTGAAGAGAAGAATTGGGAGGGGCTGGGTTCGGGGAGGAAGATCTACCCATCCCACCCCCCAATTTTCCTTTTTTTTTATTACCAAAAACAAAATTGGATGTATAATATGTATTTAAAAATTGAATGTAGAATATGTATTTAATTTTACATATAGTTCTTTATTGGCGTTATTTAAATTTATGATAAATACGATGTACTTCTTTTAAGAGTTAAAGATGTTAAAAAATTAATCTTATGATAACAAAGATGTATTTTAAAAATTAAGATATTTCAAAAATAATTAAAGTATACTTTTACTTATAAATATAAATTTTTAACATTACTTTTTGTTTTTAAAATAAATTATTCTTATTCGATTTTATGAATTTATTTAAATGTGTTTTTTCTAATTAGAATGCCAAGATGGAGTTCGAATAGTGAATATACTATGTAAAATGTCGATTTTATGAAATATATTTCTTCAAACATTTACTTTTAAATATAATATTTATTGATGTATATAATATGTAATTAATTTTTTATTTTAAACTAAAATGCTAAGTTGGAATTCTGTTTTTTGTTTTTGTTTTTTTCTCTTCAATTTCCCCATATGTTAAATGTATTGCCAAGTAGGATGCCACATAGTTAATTGGTATTGAAATATTAAGTTTTATAAAAAATAGAAATTACACATCGAGTTGCGGTAACCTTTACCTATTGAAGCAGTCACGGACCAAAAGTCCGATTTTTTTCCATTTAAAGGACGAAATTCAAAGTCCAAAATAAAAAGGACCAAATCTCCAAGTGACTCCACTTAAAGGACTAAAAAACAATGTTGCCTAATTATTAGGTAAATACAAACCTCTGAGATATGTTTGTACCGCTTTAAGGGAGTTTAAGGGTATCGGTAATTTTAAAATATAATTGGATTTGTTTTTTAATTAGGCTGACCTCGAGGGTAGTTTTTGTAATTATCCCTAACATTCATTTGAGTATGTGACTAACAGACCAATAACATAGTTCTAGACCTACCCAGTTGCAAGTCTTTCTTAATTCATCAACCTCAAAATATTTTATGTTGTACAATCTCCATTTTGAACTTGGTTTTCCTTGATGACTTTGAATTGTTAAAATGTGTGGACAACAACTACCCCTTTTAAAATACTGTACCTTAACAGATCAGCTAAACGAAATTCAACTCTCAAACTATATAATAACTAAATCAACAAAATTTTCATCCCCATAATTTTTAGAAAGCTCATTGCCAAAAACCAAAAAAAAAAAACTTTTCATCCCAAAGATTTTGAGCCATCTCCTCACATCAATGGCTGTCATCATACTAAAACTCGTTTTCTTCGTTCTAAGCGCGTTATCAAACGTTATAACGCGTCATATTCATGACTACAGCTCAAATTGTGGTGCAAATGATTCAAGCCCTTAAGGTTCCCGTGAAAGTAGCCAACGTATTATAGAGCAAGTAAAGAATATTATCAAGACATGTTTGGAGTACTTGTTGAACTTTGTAATAGAAATGATCAGCACTGTCGTATCGTCTCTGTTTGATCTTTTGAAAGAAGGGGTCTTAAATTCGTCGTCTGGTTTGGCTGGAGCAATTGGTGGATTGTTGGAAAAGTCGAAAACGTCGCTTGATGATGCTGTGCAAGAAATTCCAGAAGTACTGGAGGCTTTTACGGAGATGGTTGGTAAAATTGTTGCAGATTTGTGGAATAATTGTAATGATGCATTTGCTTATGTTACAGAGAATGTTTTGAGTTAAGGATTCTTTTGTGGGACTTTTTTGTTATTGTTGTTGTATATAAATCATACAGACCATAGAGTAGCAAAACATTAGCATGTTAGATGATTACAAGTGCAACAATCTTTGTTTCCTGATTTATGTATTGTGAAAGATTTGTGGACAATTACTTCATTTATTTTTCTCCAAGAAATGTAAAGACACGAACAATATGGAAAAGTCAACTTTCTCATTGCTTTCAAGCCAAGTCTCATATTTTGGATTGTTTGCAAATTTTGGTCATTCATAATGTTTGTATTACATCATAGGGTAGGCATAATGAAGCTATGTTCCAAAACGAAATAATTAAAAATATTATACAAGTTTATACAAATGTGCCGCATATAACATATTTCACGACTTCAAATTACAAATTTATTTATTTATTTATTATAGTTACATATATCAATCTCTAACCAACAATCACTAGATAATAACAAACAAAGAATTCAAGATTTCATACTTGTTGAGTTTTGCACCTCAATTTATCATCTGAAAAAATATTTTTTATTTAAAGCAAAAAAAAAGATACTTTTTTTTAGGGAAAAAAAAGATATTATTAATTTGTGGTAGCACTTGTATTATTTGATACAAAAGGGACTCGTTTGATATTTTTGATGGGATTGGATAAAAAAATAGGATTGGATAGAATTACACAGTTCATGATTATATAGTACCAACTAGTATGTGTTTGATATATGTGATTGACCTTGAATATAGAATCATAAATTATGTTTCGCACAACATTTAAGAGCAATTCTGGAGCAATCGGGACTGGCGGCCAAATAGGGTTTCTTATCTGGAGAACAAAGTCAGTGAGTATTGGCGCAATCATAATAAAAACTAGGGATAATTACAAAAACACCTCTGATGTTCGGGCTAATTACAAAAGAACCAAATGGTTTTTGAAAATTACAAAAAACCCCTTGAGGTTTGATTCCATCTTATATTTTGCCCTTTCATAAGATAAATTTCTTTCAAAACCCCCTGATATTCTAGAAATATTAAGCTACCCCCTTAAATTTAACACATAATCAAACATGAGGGGCTTATTTATAATTCTAAAACATCTTTGGATTTTTGTAATTAGCCCAAACCTCAGGAGTCTTTTGTAATTATCCCTAAAACTAATGAATATCATAACACACAATAAAGAAAACTGATTTGTTGCAACAAAGAATCCTTAAGTCGTTCAAAGTGGAAGTTACAACAAAATTGAAATATATGTTAAAGAAGAAAAAATTATAATTCTGACACTACAAGCCTTAAGTTGGTATTGTCAATCAAATGACACTACAACATAAATGATATTAAATAACACCCAAAAATTGTTATCTAATGGCCTTAAAATATTACTAAAGACAATAGGTAGCACTTTTATGGTGCTACACTTACCCGTGCTACCTATAGTCTAAGGTATCACTTTTATTAGTTTTTAGAGACACTTTTTCTAAGTGTTACATTGGTAACACTTTGAAGCAATATTTCTATAGTGTTACATATTAATTTTATGTAACACTTTTTGTAACACATTTTCTATTTGTAACACTTTAAAAAAGACTTCTACAATGTTACATATGAATCTTATGTAACATTTTTTTGTATCACTTCATAGAAATACTTTTTTGCCACCAAGTAGATTTGAACCGACGCGACTGCTATGTGTGGAAGTGACACACTGTTATGTGTGGAAGTGACATTGTGTCACTAAGCTAAGTTGATTGTTATTACAACTTTTGCATTGTTTTACACACACACACACACATATATATATATTAAAATTGTATAAAAATTATATTATATGTATATATATTATATAATGAAGATTATATTATATAATATATGTATTAAATTATATTATACACTATATATATTTCAAAATTTATATTATATAGTATATAGTTTGGAAATCATTTTATGTTATATATTAAAGGACACAAAAATAAAAATATCAAAAATATATAAAATAAATTTATCGACTGGTCAATATTCAATCGGTAAAAATAAAAATATATAAAAATATAAATATAAATTTTTGACAGATAAAAAAGTTGTAACAGTAAAAAAATTAAATAATAAATAAATAATGAAAAAATAATTCACATATGCACATCAATTTTCATTGGTAAATGTTTTATTAAAAAGTAAAAAATATGTAAAAAGGTTAATGATGAAATTGGTCTCCGTTAGTAAAAATTAATTAATTAATAAATAATAATAATAAAATATATACATGCGCATTTTCGGTTGGTATTACGACGAATTGATTACGTCCGTAAAAATTAAAAAAATAAATCAAAACTAAAATACTTGACAAAAAGAAAACAAAAATTCAAAAAAAATAGAGTACATGATGTCTATAATTTTTTGGTTTGGTGATTTTTTTTTGCCTTCACCTATTTTATGATATTAATTAATTAAATAAATGGTTGACATGATTTAATGATAGTAAAATAATTTTGTGTTACTAAAATATAGCCTAAAAAGTGTTACAATTAATAAAATATAGTGTTGCCAAGAGTGCTTCTTAAATAAAGTGATACATATTTAAAAGTGTTATATATAAGCGTTAAATATTGGTAAAGTGTTACAAAAGTGTTACATAAATATTGTAAACTAAAAAGTGTTACAAACATGTGTTACATATATGTAAAAAGTGCTACAAAATTTGTGTTACTTAATGTCATTTATGTTGTAGTATGAAATCGAGGATTACAATCCCAAATTTAACAGCTTATCATGGGCCTCAATCATTTCCAAACAAAAGATATTCCATGATAAAGAGTCAGATCTAGTAATATCCCATTTCCAAACGTGTCCAAGATGTAACATGAGATGGTAATTGGTTGGTTTAGGAAAGCCCGTCGTCCAATAAAACCAAGCTCCGATGCACAATTGACTCGAGACCGCAAAACCACCGTTAGAAGGAGACGGAAGGATTTTTCGGCGTATCCACTCCAACGCTCAAGTTAGGATCACTCTAGAGAGAGAATATATGATATAGAATAGTATATAAGACGTATGTGTATTGAAATTCTAACTAGAGGCGCACCTTTTTTTGTGCCCTATTTATAAGTTTGTCAATTAGGGTTGCGTACGTATCAAGCAACGCTAAACCCTAATTAACACATAGACCTGGTTAATCGTTCGTATTGGGCCGCACACCTCTCGTGCCCAATAGATCGGTAGACCCTTAAGTTGATCCATCTAAGAGCCCAACCCACTTAGGTTGGTAGGCCCTTAAGTTGATCCGTCTAAGAGCCCAACCCACTTAGGTCGGTAGGCCCTTAAGTTTGTTCCTTGGTTGGTCCTGGGTCTGACATTAATGTCGGCTCATTGGGCCCCGAGCTCGGGCTTTGCCAAACCATCAAACTCCAGCCCAATCATAAGCCTTAGAGTTCAAGCTTTTATATCCGGATGTCGGCCCACCCCCGAGAGGTCGGCCTAATCACCTCCTGTGAGCTTGGGACTATAGACTTGGGCTTTACCCGGGGCTTTCATTAAGCCCATGTAAATGGGTCGGTCTAAATAGATCCCCATCAATCAGTTCCACCAATTATGTCCCCAAGTAATTCGCCTACTTCAGACATAATTGTCTCGTTTATATTTTCGACCGACCTCTTAACTTCTCACTTGTTCGATGGATCCCGAGCTAGATTGGTCTTACAAGATCACACCTATCCCGAGGTTTGTTAATTCTCACAATTATTTATTTTCCCGATCTAAAACCAGGGCTTCAAAGTCTTCGGAACTCGCCTATCCCGATCTAAACTTGGGTTTCAAAACCCTCGATATTTATTTGGACCGATCTGACCTTTTTAGGGTTTTCTCAACCCTAATTCATTTCCCGCCCGTTTCAGTCACAAGGACGTCCTTTTAACTGACAGGACGTCCCTTCATCTTCCCGAGGTCACTTCTAAATCGTTGGATGAAATTTGAATCAATGGTCTTGATCATCTTCTCATTCCACCTTTCTTTATTAAAGGAGAACCACGAGGGGGGGACCATTTCACCTTTGCAAATATTTCCCTCCCTCCTCTCAAGGCGATTTCCGACGAGCTCCCAAATGTGTTCTTCCCATCTCCCCTCTTTCCATTTCTTATCTTTTAGGTAGATCCCTTCATCCTTTTATTTTATTTATTTTCCCTAGAATAATGGCCTCTTCCTCTACATATTCCGACCCCTATCCAACCAACCTAGCTAGGTGGTCAGCGAAATAGACATCACCCGCATTAGTGAGAACCATCCCGATCTACCCGATCCCGAGGCTACATAATCGGATTACTCTCCCTAGAGAAGCCAACCTCCCATAGAAATTAGAAAACCTAACACCTTAGCTACTCCCAAGTAGATTACGGATTCTCTCATTCAGCCGTTACGGCCGAGTCCCTTTATAACATCCGCAGAAATGTGAAAATTCCTCCAAGCTTCAAGTTAGTACTCCCGCTACATAGATAAGTCGTACCTCCCTCCCTCTGGGGGTCTCACCTTCTTCGTAGGTCAATTAGATGGTGGCCTTAGGTTCCCCATGCATTCTTTCTTTGCTGACATCTCTTGCAGGATCATCTCGGGCTTTTTAATAATTACTAAAGTTTTGTCCATAGATCCTTCTCCCGAGCTCTTCTTTGCCCTTTTTCAAGTCAAGTCTTCCTCCCCAAAAGGTTTATTTTACATTACTGCTCGCAATGAAACAAAATTTCTAGGGACGTAGCCGACCTCCAATAAGTTCTGGAAGGATAGGTACTTCTTTGTGACCTTTTCCGAATCCTAGTCCTTTCCTCATAAATGGGTCTGGTCTCTACCTCTCCAAAGAAAAACACGACCCCGTAAAAATGCTCTCCGAGCTACATGACCTCGGCCCAAAAATTGTCTATCATGAAATACGATCTTTCTCAAATCATAACTCATTCCCTTATTTCTTACTTGGGTGTGAGCTCCGAGGTCATTCCTTTGAAGCAAGACATCGGTATGCTTCCTTCGTACTTCCTAGTTTAATTTTCATACTTAGCTTCCGACCTTGCCTTTTGTTTATCGGGTAGGTATAATGTCGGCCCGATTGTTGCTCGGAAGATCGAGGCTCGCAAAAAGGTGAGCTCCCTAGCTCGAGCTTCTTCTTCACCAAAAAGGTGAGGCTATAATAGGGCTTCCCGTGTCCGATCCCGATCTCCTCATACCACCCGACCTCATATGCGAAAGATATTTTGGCCGAGCAGTTTAACCCAAGCAAATTGGCCGTCCTGTTCCTCTTGCTCCTCAACGAGGATCCTCTGATACCGAGCTCCCCTCTCCTAAGAGAGCTCATGTGGATACTAGTTCGCCCGAGCGTGAGCTAATCTGAAGTCCCATAGATACTCCGAACCAGACTTTCTTCACTGGCAATTCCATTCTTAAGAACAAGGATGGTTTATTATCGGCTCAGTACATTCAAGGGCATTGTCCCTACCCCGACCGAGCTACTCTGGACAATCTTTAAGGTCTCGAGCTGGTAAATTTGTTTTGTATGGACCAGGCCCGAGCTCATGTCAAGCTGTCTGCCCTGATCGCCCGAGCTCGAACAGGTTTCTGACGACCGACCTTAATAAGGGAACTGAAGGCCCTTAAGAAAGAAAACAAGAGGCTCAAAGCTCGAGAAGCCAAGCTGTTAGATACCGTTCGTGAGCACAAGGACAAGATCCTTGGGCTTGAAAGGTCTCACTAACTCCAAATCAAAAATCAAGGAGTTCGACGAGGAAAATGCCAACCTTAAAGCCGAAATAAAGATGGATCGTACAAGCTCGGGAGAAGGGATTCAGATCGGTCAACATGATTTCTTAAAGTCCGATGAGGGTCGGGCTTTGATCAGTCGCGTGCGAGAAAAGGTCAAAAAATGTTTCCTCAGCTCTAAGGAGTTCATCGATGTTCTATCTACAGGGGTTATGCAACAGTATAAGTTTGCTTTTGATCAAGTCGAGCTCAAGCTTCAAGAAAAAGGGGTTCAACAGTCTCTAGATCAGGATGGGCCTCGAGCTCGATGAAAGATCCTGAAGGCTTCATTTTCTCTAAGGTTGCTAATGAAGTCAACTTTTCTTCCGATAAGGCTTTCATCCATTTCTTGGATGATCAAACCTGGTCGACCGACCTTTAGTCCGCCACCACCAGTCCGCAGCATCGAGCTACTTCCTCTGAAGCTCCGGAAGGGAACTTTCCTCAAGCTCTCGATCCCAAGATACCTTCTAATCGGTGGGCCGATCAAACCGCCTAGGAGACCAAGTCGCCCTTGGGCAATGAACCCGATCTCACTATCCAAGACTATACTTCCGAGGATCTTATTTTGTAATAGCCCTTTGTAATAACCCCCGATCCGGACAATTTTTGTAATTTGCGTTTAATCAATGCAACTTTATTTTGCTTTGTTTATCGATGTTTCTTTTACTTTCCCATATTTCGAGCCGGATCATTTTTCATCATCATTTTCATTTTTATTATTATTATAATTTTTTTAATTTGGGGACAAGTTATCCAAGCTCGGCTTGACTTTCCCTCGGGCCATCGTGCCCGAGGTGTTTGGAGTGTTGGTTGGAGCCGAGCTCGAGCTTGACTTGCCCTTTGGGCTATCACACCGAGGTGTTTGGAGTGTTGTCTCGAGCCGAGCTCCAAACACTTGGTCATTTTTCTTTTCATTTTTGAGGACAAGTTATCCAAGCTCGAGCTTGACTTGCTCTCTAGGCCATCACGCCCGAGGTGTTTGGAGTGTTAGCTCGAGCCGAGCTCAACACTTGGTCATTTTTCTTTTCAATTTTGAGGACAAGTTATCCAAGCTCGAGCTTGACTTGCCCTCGGGCCATCGCGCCCGAGGTGTTTAGAGTGTTGGCTCGGGCCGAGCTCCAAACACTTGATCATTTTTCTTTTCAGTTTGAGGACAAGTTATCCAAACTCGAGCTTGACTTGCCCTTTGGGCCATCGCACCCGAGTGTTTGCGGTGTTGGATCGGGCCGAGCTCTAAACACTTGATCATTTTTTTTTTTCGGTTTGAGGACAATTTATCTAAGCTCGAGCTTGACTTGCCTTTTGGGCTATCACTCCCGAGGTGTTTGTAGTGTTGGGTTGAGCCGAGCTCCAAACACTTGATCATTTTTTTCTCAGTTTGAGGACAAGTTATCCAAGCTCGAGCTTGACTTGCCCTTTGGGCTATCGCACCCGAGGTGTTTGGAGTGTTGGCTCGAGCCGAGCTCAAACACTTAGCGACAATTATCAACGCTTTTTTTAGACAAGCGATTGTTTTTCATTGAATGCCAAAAAAGAGGAAATTGCATCATTGCATACATCAACATCTAAATTTCTATGGATAGTATTTTCTCAAGTTGCTAACATTCCATGCCCGAGGTAACTTCTTCCCATTCAGCTCCTCTAACTTGTAAGCTCCTCCAGCCAAAACTTTGATTACCCAAAGTGGGCCCTCCCAATTCGCGTCCTATATTCCATTGTTCTTACTCGCATTGGCCCTCCTCAGAACCAGATCTCCCACTTGGAAATTTCTCTTCATCACTTTACTATTGTATGCCGCCCTGATTCGCTCTCTTGTCCTTTCCATCCGTAAGAAGGCCATCTCCCTTTTTCATTGATCAAATGTCCGGATTCTATGGGTCTCCATCCCGATCTCTACCGGTATCATCCGCGTCCATCCCATAAACCAAACTAAATGGACTCTCCCCATGGCTTCCTTTAGGTTTGTTCGATAAGCCCACAACCCCGACCTCAACCCTCACACCCGGGCTCCCCCTCTTTGGAGCCTAGTTTTGAGCCCTTGCACAAATATTATGTTAGTCACCCCCACTAGCCCATTAGCTTGCGGATTGTTAGGAATTTTATTGTTTAGATTTTGATGAATGCCATGTAAAACTTAGAATAGAAAGTTGGCACCCCAATTCTTGTTTTAAAATGCATTGTAATAAATAGAGCTAGCCACCTACGCCCTAACATGCAAGAAGACAAATCAAGACTCAAGGAAGACTCACCGCGAGACAAATTGAGTATGGCAAAGAAGAGTAGACAGAACTCTATCGAGAAGCAAAATGAGATGCAGATCGGTGGAGCATCATCAAGTCAACTCAAGAAAAGCCAAGTCTCAAGTTGAAGTGACAAGAGTCATCCAATGATTGGAAGTCGACTCTAAGTCACCTGGGGAAAGCAAGGAAATGCAATCAAGTCGAGATAATCAGAAAGAACCGTTGCACGAAATCAAGAGATTTACTTAAACAAGTAATATCTCCATACCACCTTTCTCGAGTGCTCGGTCGAAGCGTGCAAAAGGAATGAACCAATGGGAAGCACCACACCGTGTCGAACTCGAAAGGTGAAAGAACAATTCATACGAGGAAATGGCAATTCCAAGAACTCGCAAGCCAACGAGATCGCAAAGTGACTTTCAAAAATAAGCCTATCTCTTCAACGGGCAAATTTTTGAAAGTTCACTATAAAAGGCCGAGGAGTTTGTTTGAGAAGAAGGATGACACACATGTGAGATAAACAAGCATATCGAAAAACTGAAATATTCTCAATCCTCAAGCCTACATTACGAAGTACATCAATCCAACACTCACCGTGAAGGAAAGAGAACTTCAATCGCTTGAAGAGGAAACTTTTGAAGAAAAGGGGTCTACATTCCAGAAGAATTGTAGAAAGGTTCAAGGTTGAACCAAGTCTTAAACTCTTGGAGGGATTCGTGATCAAATCCAAAGAGTTTGAGCAAGTGAGTCAGAGTAACAAAGGCAAAATTGCCTGTGAAGAAGCCGAGTCGCACGAGAAGCCACCGAGTGATCAAGGCATCTCCAGATCGAGTCCCTAAGGATCAAGTCGGCCGTTGTGATCAAGACTTGTATCCGGATCTGCTACCACTTTGTAAACCGATCATTACTAGTGGATTCCTCCAGAGTTGGAGAAGAGAGGAGTAGAAGAATTACCCCATCTTCGAACCTCTATAAAAATTTCATTGTGTCATTTACTTTTCAAAGACTTTAATTCTTGCATTATTAATCGCTTATATCTGTGATAAATTTGCTATCCACGATAATTTATAAGTACTAAATCAAGCTCTAAAATCTTGCTTAATCAAACTTAAGGGTGTTAAGTCTTCCGCTAAAATAAAACCACAATTGAGTTAAATTATAGCCAACAACTGAGTTACTCCCATCAATCAACCACTCGAAATCATGAGAGATTAACTCTACTTGAGTGACTAATTCGATCGTCCATCAAGGACACAAATGTGTAGAATCAACTCTATAGATTTAAAAGGACTAAATCGAAAATTTGCAAGGTTTATTCAACCCCCTTATAAACCTTACACTTACACCCCTTGGGACCTACAAGTGGTATCGAGCGGTTGGTTCATTGAACCCTCCGCACCGGTTACCGAACTAGATCTCCAAACTTTTCAAAGTCCGCTTTAGTACTTAAATTTTCAAAACTCTTTTCTATCATTAAAAATTATTATCATGGAAGCAAATTTGACACGCATCCCTATGTTCACTATCAAGAATTTGATGATTGGAAAATACGTATGCAGCTCATCTATCGCATTACATGATGAGATGTGGATAGTAATAGAAGATGGGCCTCTCGCAAATATTAAAGGTGAACACAAACTGCATTTAAGAGTTGCACCAAGGAGAAGAAGATGATCTTCTCTGCACTGACTACCATGGTTGAAAACCAAGAACCGAGTGGACAAATGATGACAAAAAAAGATACAACCTGGACAATGTAGCCAAGGACATCCTTTACAAAACCTTGACAAAGCCATGTTCAATAAAGTCAAATCATGTAAAACGGCTAAAGAAATCGGGACAAGTTGACATTGATTTGTGAAGGCTTAGAGCAAATCAAAGAAAACAAATTATCAAATGGGCCGTAAAATTTGAGAACTTCAAAATGATCTCGAGAAAACCTGGATCAACTGGATGCTCGGTTTACGTAAATCACAAATGAGTCAGTTTGTCTACACTTGGAAAGGAATATACACGTAAGAAATGGGTATGAAGATCCTAAAAAGTCTTCCAAATGAATGGGAAATGAAGGTCATGGCACCGAGACATTCCATGGGCCTATCAAAGACATCCAACCATGAACTATTCTCGCACCTCAAAGCCTACGAGTTTGAGCCGAGAAGAAAAGACCAGAAGAGACAACTTGTACCCAAAACAAATGCTTAATTGTTAAAGATGGGAAGAGAGCCGAGGTCAAAGAAATCATTGACCCGTAAGAAATAGCCCCGATGGTTAAAAGATTCAACAAGTTCTTTAATAAGAACTACAAGAGAGGAAAGGGTGAATCTTCCGTAAGACACTCACCTCCCTCCAAATCAAGGGAAGATAGGTCAACCAAGAGAACAGATCATCAAAAAGTTGAGTATCGTAGGGCCGACAACTCAAGAATGGAAAGAGCGATCAAAAGTCAATATCTATGTTGAATCAGAGACAACCAGGTCACTATGCCATTGATCGTCCATATCCTCGTAGTCAACAAATACAGAGATGAAGAAGAAAGGAAGGTCTTCGAGAAAGAAGACAAGAAAAGAAAAAGGCAATGATGGTCGCAGAGATCACGAAAACACCAAGTCAAGAGAGACAAATGATTAGAGCAAAGAAGCCGACTATTCAAGTGACTCAAGAAGAAGCCCCGATCCGCTTGATGGCCAAAGAACAAGATCAACCTGATCAAGAAGATGAGGTACAATCTAACTCAACAAACTCGTACACTAGTGATAGTGATCGTGACACACACACTTCATCACCCACCGATCTTTATGATTCATTAGGCAAAATGATGAAAGATTTTGAACACATTAAATCCTCACACACACTATTGAATGAGGAAAACAACCTACTCAAAAGTCAAAACTAAAAGTCGACTAAGGAGCCGAGTACTCTAAGTCAAATAGTCATTGAGAATGAAAGTTTAAAGGCTTGAAAATGCTAAATTAATAGCGAAATTGCCGCTATAGAAAAGAGGGAGAATGACCTCAAGAATGTTATTGCCTCATTCACTAAGGCATCTAAATCATTGGATGATCTTATTATGAGTCAAAAGAGAATGTGGAGACAAGACAAAGGCTTATGATTTAATTCCTCGTGCTATGTCAAACCTCAAGAGTAATTTTGGAAAAAGGATCTTCAAGTCATGAAGAGTCCGAAAAATCCAAAACTCCAAATGTTGCACACACATTCACTCCAAAGCACAATAATAAGCAAACCGGCCTTGGTTACAAAGGAAAAGTAAAATAAATGCTTAAGTGTCTTTGAAAGGACACCGAGAAGAGATTCACCGAGTCCTCAAAGAAACTCCAAACAAAAATACTCAGAAAGAAGAAGCGAGCTACCAAAAATCCTTAAAACCCATTAAAGAAATACATATGATGGGAATGGTAGAAAATATCCAAGCCAAGCGATTGAATAATGTGAATCGTCAAAGATGACTTATGGAATATAAGCCCAAATGGCAAAGGCCTAGAACTCAACAAAGGCCATTCCAAAAGTATAAGAGCTTTCATCAAAGACACATATGCACCTAGGCACTACACTCAAAAACACCACAATTACCCAAGGAAGGCAATTGCTAAAACATATATGCAGCATACGACAAAAGAGACAAATTGATGAACCTAGAATCCCCAAGCAATTTGCCAGGATTAATTATGATTATGGCACGATAGATGGCAACCCCTTAGAGTCAAATCATTTGGCTATAGGTTGGTTGGATCATCTTACAATTTAACCCCTCAGACCTGCATAAGTATGGGTACCTAAAACTTAATTTCCTTGATTGCGGTTCAAGGAACAAAATGAGTGCCAAGGAACCTGGTACATGGATAGTGGTCGCTCCGGACATATCAGAAATAAGAAAAATCTGTCAAAATTCAAGGAAGTTAAAGGAGCAAAAGTCATATTTGGAGGAAATGAAGCTCCAGGTGAAATAAGAGGCATTGGATCCATCAAGAGGAATGGATTAGAGATCACAGATGTTGCATATGTTGAAGGACTAAACTTCAATTTACTAAGCATCACCAACTTTGTGACAAGGGCTACAATGTTGATTCAATATGGGTATATGCCAAATCAAAGATATTGAATCAAATGAAGTGGTGCCGCAAGGATGTAGACAAAAAATATGTATGTAGTGGATTGGTCAACCGCAACACCCAAAGACTGTCTACTAGCAAAGAGCACAAATTAATCAAGTTATGTGGGCACAAAAAGCCGAGTCACCCGAATTTCAAAACGATCAACAAACTTGCAAGAAGTCATCTTGTGGAAGGACCTCCGGACTCAAGATACAAGAAGGAGAGTATATGTGACGCATGTCGAAGGGAAAACAAATCAAGTCGTCATTCAAAGAAAAGACATGCCCATCCTCAACAAGAATATTGATCCGCTTCATATGAATCTATTTGGCCCAAAGGAACCAAACAAAGATAAGTGGAAAGAAATACACCTTGGTGGTAGTAGATGACTACTCAAGATATACATGGACAATATTCATGTGTAAGAAGAAAGAAACTCTACAAAAACTACCACAAATGATGAAAAGGATTCAAAATGAGAAGAGTCAAACCATTATCAAAATAAGATCGGATAGAGGAACCGAGTTTGTCAATGGAATAATAACTCAAGATCGTATTGAGAATGGTATTGGTCATGAACTATCACAGCACAAGGACTCCACAAAGAGAATGGAGTTGCGAAAGAAGAAATAGAACCCTCAAAGAAGCAACAAGACCATGTTAGTCAAGCAGGTTACCAAAAAGATTTTGGGTCAAGCAATCAACACAAATTTGCTACACCAAAACAGATGTATGATAAACAGACAAATTGACAAAGACTCCCTATGAGATCCGGATCGAAGAAAACCAAATGTTGCATATTTCGAATATTTGGATGTAAATGCTTCATCCACAACAATGGCAAAGACAATCTAAAGGCTTTTGATGCTAAAGTCGATGAAGGTATCTTCTTAGATACTCACCAAAGCAAAGCCTACGAATACTCAACAAAAGACTATGGTTGCGAAGAATCCATTCATGTGGTATTTGATGAGCCAAATATAAATGGAGAAGACATTGGAGAGTCACCGATAAGTCAATCATCCAACCATACGTAAGAGTCCCTATCTCAAGTCAAGCCGAATTATCAATTCGAAGAAGATGAGATAGCTGAATCTCAAAAACAAATGAAAATTTGCAGCTAAGTGATTACGAGAGAGCCGACCACAAAGAACACAAAATGCAAGTCGATCAATCCAGCCTAACTTACTCCAACCTGATGTAAGATGGCCGAGAGACCATCCACCGAACTTGTCATTGGAGATATAAGAGAAGGTGTCAAGACAAGATCCGAACTCAACAAGAAGCCATGTTCACATGCTTTATCTCGCAAATAGAGCCCAAAGATGTGTCACAAGCATTGACGACACACATTGATTCAAGCTATGCAAGAAGAGTCAATCAATTTGAGAGAAATAAAGTATGGGAATTAGTGCAAAGACCCATACATCAAAATGTTATTGGAACCAAATGGGTGTTCGTAAATAAGATGAACGAGGAAGGTTCTGTGGTAAGAAACAAAGCAAGACTAGTAGCCAAAGGATATTGCCAAGAAGAAGGGATAGATTTTGATGAAACATTTGCCCCGTAGCAAGATTGGAAGCTATAAGGATGTTTCTTGCCTATGCAGCTCACAAGAATTTCATTGTATATCGATGGATGTAAAAAGTGCATTCCTAAATGGTTTATTGGAAGAAGAAGTGTATGTTGAACAACCTCCAGATTTGAGCAGAAGACTCTTGGAGACAAGGTATACAAACTCAAGAAAGCCCTGTATGGATTGAAACAGCACCCAGAGCATGGTATGATACCCTCGTCACAATTCCTAACCGAAAATGGATTCACAAAAGGAAAAGTAGATAGAACACTTTTCGAATTCAAGACAAGAAGAGTATACTTGCTTGTTCAAATATATGTGGATGACATCATTTTTGGATCCACTAACAAAGAGTCATGTGAAAAATTTTCAAACCTCATGCAAAGTAAATTTGAAATGAGCATGATGGGAGAGTCGACATTCTTCCTTGACTCCAAGTGAAACAAATGAAGGATGGAACCTTCATAAGTCAAACAAAATACACCAGAGATTTAATGAAGAAATTTGGTATGGAGGAGAAGTCTTCTCGAAAAATACCAATGAACACATCACAAAATGGACATGGATGCAGATGGCAAGCCTCAGATCAAACAAGATACATAGCACTTATTGATCATCGCTCTATCTCACAAAGAGCAGGCCGTACATCACCTTTGTCGTAGGTGTATGTGCAAGATTTCAATCTGCTCCAAAAGAGAGCCACATGACAAAGAAATGCTAAGAGAATATTGAGATACTTGAAAGGAAGCCAAGAAGTAGGCCTATGGTATCCAAAGGAAGGTGGATTCAAGCTAATTGGCTATTCAGATTATGATTATGCTTTGGATGCAGAGTGGACATGAAGAGCACTTCGGCACATGTCAAATGCTAGGAAACAGACTAATTTCCTGGTTTAGCAAGAAGCAAAACTCAATACCCACCTCTACAAATGAGGCAGAATACATAGTCAAAGCAAAATTGTTGCCCAAGTCCTATGGATGAGACAAAGAAATGAGAGACTATGAAGTTGAAGAAAAAGAAATTCCAATCATGTGTGATAACACAAGTGCAATTGCAATCACTCAAAATCCTGTGTTGCACTCAAGAACAAAACATATTGATGTCGATATCACTTCATAAGAGATCATGTTGAAAAGAAGGACATCATCCTGGAATATATCTCAACCGATAAACAACTAGCCGACATCTTCACAAAACCATTATGTGAGTCAAGATTTGAAGAACTCAAACATGAGTTGGGATTAATTGAACTAAGCCGAGACACAAGAACCAAAGAAAAGAAAATGGAACAAAAAGGAGGTGAAAAAGAGTCGAAAAAAAAAATCAATTTAAGAAATCACCAGATCGGAAACACAGCTACACCGAGTCACCGATAGCCGAGTCACTAAGAGAATCTGCGAGAAGTAGAGTTAAATCAACTAAGGATAAGTTTGAATAACTTATGAGCAAAGTGACAAAAACGCAATTTTGACTAAGCGGGAATGTTTTAAGGAATACGTCAAAGATAATGATGATGTGTACGACATAAAGTCGCACACCAAACTTATGATTGGATATAAATGCTGCCGCATTAAATACGAGACATGAAATGCTCAATAGGCGTGCGAAATCCAAGCCGTTGATTTCGACCACATTTCAAAACCACCCGCACGCCCTTTCATAAACCATATTTAAACCATTTTCGCCGCTTTCTCTCTCACACTTCTAAAACTGTTCATCTCTTTCTCTCAAAAGTAAAGGCAAAATACTCTCGAAACCCTATCAACCTTCAAATCAATTTCTCGAGTTTTTCCTTGATATAATCCTCGAGAAATGGCACCAACTTATGACTTTACCAAGTTAGGAAAGCAAATCCACACCGGTTCGACGGATTTCGACGGAATGGTGAAGCAGGGTCCGACGACACCCTAGTGAAGAAAATCGCCGAGAAGTTGGAAACGCCCCGCTAAAACCGCTTTCTAACATTAGAATATCCGATGACCTATGTGGAAGAGGTCGCATAATTCTACGTGAATGCCGAGATTCACGATGAAGGAATCAAGTCATCCTGCTCACTTTAAAGCAATGACTATCTCCGCCAAGGATTTGGTCAATATTGCTCACTACCGCAGGGAGCATCCGAGATTAAAAAGCCGATGTAAACTTGGCCGACGATGAAAAAGAAATAGCCAAGTCCAACTTTGCTATAAAATAATATACACAAAAAACAAGAGATCACAAGGAGGATTATCACAAGTTGTTGGACATAGTTGCCAAATGTATCGACATCAAATTTGGCGCCTTTGACCAATCATCAAAGGCAAAGCTGATTGTAATGGCTGCAATCATCGAAGAAAAGAAGATAAACTCAATGAGTTTGTCTACAAAGCAGACTCGCTTAACGCTGGGGAACAAGTCCTTCAAAGAAGATGGCTCATTTGGAGGATCCCTAGGATATGGCCTAGTGATTGGCCGGCTATTGGAGGTGAAAGAGTCCTCTTAGACATGGGAAGGCTTTCCATGTTAACAAGAGGATGTTCAGAGCAAACCTCTCTCGGGCGCTCGTAAGAGAGCTTATGCCAAGAGAGTCGACACTGAGGGGGAATCACCGACCAAGATACAAATTTTCCTCTCCAAACCAAGAAGAAAGCTTCCCCTGCAAAAGCTAAGAAGATCACGCCCCTGCGCAAAGAAAGAAAACCAAACATGCTCCCGCCCTACAGCGAGTCACCCGCCCCAAAGAGCTCGTGTCTCCCGCCCTCGCAGCAGCGGTCGAGAAGGACTCACAAATACCTTCTCCGATCGTCAAAAGGAGGAGAACCGACAAGCCAAGACGGCCAGCTCCTCGTAAACAAACACCAAAGACGCCCCCGCCGCACAAGACTCGAGAAGACAACATCTCTCAACTAAATTCCCCGGTACAAACCAGAGACGAAACGAATTATCAAGCGCTCCGAGCCGGAGAAACCAAATGAGTCACCACTCAACTAGAGCAGATATCTGAGACCGCCGGAGAAGTAGAATCTCCGGATGTAATTGATGAAACAACCAAGTCTCGTCAAGGCGATCAACAGAGGCAACCCAAGACACAAACTTGTAGCTCACACAACAAACACAAGAAGAACCCCGAGCAGCGGATAGTGATGTAATGATCCTATCTCCACCTTACCCGTACATCCAAAATCGTCTCGTGAGTGGAGGAAATGGAAGTTGAGTAAGTCAAGGAACAGTTCCAACGACCGAGTTCATAGAAGAAGAAGAGGAACTCGCTAAATTTCCTCGATTAACTATCGTGCTCCCACGGATGAAGACAATCGCACGTACATCCTGCAGATCTACAAGGACAAGGAGAGAGAAAAGCAAGCTAAAGAAGCCGAAGACGTGAGAAGGCAAGATCCGCCCTATCTCCGACACCACATAACACACACATCCTCTTCTTGATGTCTTCTCCGATGCTGATGAGGATCGGAGAATGTCACGCCACGTAAGAGTTGCAAATGCAAAGCAAGCATTGCACGAATCAAGAATCCTTCACGAGCAAAGACTAATGGAGGGACCAGAGAGTCCTCCGAACACACCGAAATCGATCCAATGGGAGTGGTTCAAAGAATAGCCACCGTTGTTGCCGCTACCACTTCCCACTCACTCGGAAGAAGGCAATAAGGAGATGGCGATGAAACCGGGACAATGGGGACCCCAAATGAGCCAACCCCGATTGAAGGTGTTTTACCACCGCCCCAACGGCTGAACATTCAAAAGACACAAATGAGTTTGGAGATGAGTGACCCCATTCCAAGTCACTCACCGGTGCGTGCCACCGAGGGGAAACTCCCTCCACCGCAGCCTAGGTCGGAGGATGCCGCAGATGACTCCACAAAGAATCAAGGAGGCGAAGGAGAGAAATTACAAACGCAAGAACAACAAGTTGCCATCAACGGCTCGATATAGTTGAGACTGCCTCACCGAGGTGCCAACCGCTCAAGGCTAATGATGCCGATGCAAAAGAGGCACATGAAGGAATGTACCGGGAGTTAACACTGGCGATGAAAGTGCAATCCATGGGGTTGAGACTCCAATGGATGCCACCGTAGAAGACCCTAAGACAAAAACACCGCGAAAGGGTGGACTAAGCCTCGCAGCAGCAGAGACTACCGGAGGTAATGAAGGCCCACGGAGGTTGAGACTTCCCTGGTAAAGAAGTCAAGGCGAGAAACATCCCTCCCGCTATCATCGACCCATCCGAGAAGGAGATCGGCACTTCATGATTCCCAGACAACCCCGATGTCACTTTTCCGGGATCGGGGCGAAGAAGAAGTTCGAGTCATCCCCATGACAAATCCAAAAGACTCACCATGGATGTTCCAAGCACGAGCAAGTCCGATCCCAAGACTACTCACAAACTTTCAATTTTGATGATGAGCCACCAATGGAAATCTCATCATCGTCCGATGACGCTCGATAAGGCCGAGGACCACCTACTAAAATGGAAAAATCAAAATTTAGACCAACGGTCGTTAAGACAAATGAGGCTCAAGAAGCCGGGTCTACTTCACAACAAACCCAAATTAACAAGAAACCACCGCACAGCTCCTCAAGTCGCAGCAGATCGATTCCCAAAAGAACTTCACGCGCACCGCTCATCATCGAACATCCCAATTGGCGGTGATGAATCTTTTGTAGAATCTTTCCCTTTTCACTGAGATACCGTAACTCCACGAAGAGTCGAAACGAACAAGCACGCTATCACAAACCAGCTCTCCTGTTCTTCCATCGTGACACCATTGTTCCAAATTGATTATGATTTTGATGTCGCATGGCCATCACCGCAATGAAGAATCAATCAAGTTCGAGAAGTGTTCAAGGCACTATTTGCCGAGGTTGAACGGATGGAGAGGCATCGCCTCTTTGGACATGCGATCGACAACAGAGATGCCACCCTTACAAATGATTTAAGAGGCATAACAGTTCGGATAAGGGAATGGTGGCAACAAAGAACAAACAATGCGTGTGGAACAGGAGATACTTCCGAACATTGTTCAACAAGTCACGCGGTGTGGAGAGCTGAAAATGCCGATGCAAAAACGGCCGAGAGAACACATTGAGCATATGCATGAAGCTCACACGCCGAGATCAAGCTCAAGGCGTGAGCAAAATACAAATGATCTACAGCGTTTGGAAGAACACATGACAAGAAAATTCAGCCTTCTCATGGCCGAGATGAAGCCGATTTCAAACAGAATCCAACGCTACTCGACCAATTCGTGGCCGCATACAACGCAGCAGACTTGAAGCAAAACTCAACCATCGTGAAGACTCGACTTCATGCTTGCCAAAGATGTTCCCTGGGGTTCCTCTATCCTTTGATGATGCCAAAAGGGGGAAGAGGAATACCTCAAAGCGCTAACATCCGGTCGAGAAGAAAGGAGCAAACAGAAGGGAAAATCACCGAGGAAGTCTTGAAACGTAGAAAAAGGAAAGCTTGTTGAGGGGGAAGGATCAACAGATGTGACATTGATGATTGCACAAACCCCCAACAAGGTTCTCACACACCGTGACATTATCAACAAAGAACTCCCATGACTCGCCACTCCAACACTCTCTATTGTATCTATGGCCGAAAAGAGAAAAACAATTGAAGCAGGGATGAAGGAAGTGGAAGGAAGAATGGATGCCAGGGTGATGAACATCTTGAAAGAACATGGAGGCATTCCAAAGAGACAGAGACACTTATGCCATCTCGTATGTCGGGACAGAGCCACGATCGATGAATTTAAAACACTCGAATGAGGGATACTTTGCAAATATGTCTATGGCTCAAGCTTGGGACCTCGATCGGGAAAAGGGTCTCACGTTATGTGAAGAAGCTAACAGAAGCAGACAACCGGGCAATCACTCACTGGTCACTCCGCCGGTCACTCACCGGAAAGAAGAAGACCCGACAAAGATACGCCCGCAGGTAGAGAGGAAGAAGCAAGAGTGGAGGAAGAAGCTTGCACCTGTGGCCTCCGCCCAAGAATATTGAATACGTAGATCCGGAAAGAAATGAGGGATCTATCAATGGGCTTGACCAAGTGGCAAATTTGAAAGTGGCTAAAACTAACGCCGAGTATGCAAAAAGACTAGAAGAAGAAAACAAGAGACAAACTCAAATGGGAGGAGAGACAGAAAGAATAAGAAGAGATGAAGTCGCCAGAAAGCATATGAGAAGAAAAAGAAGGCAAAATGACGACGAAAAAGAGAAGAAGAGAAGAAGATGATGATCAAGATGAAAGAAGGAGACAATCGAAGGAGATGAAGTGTTGTTTGTCCAACCCTTCGTGTATTTTATCATGTAAATACATACAATGTAAGTCTTCCGTAATAAAGCTATAAATTCTTTATTTTCAAGCAGTGTAGACAAATATGTGCTCGATACACCTTGTAAACAAATTGTGTAAGAGAACAGAATGATATGATCAATAAAATGATCTATTCTCATGCGATACATTCTATGTCAATACACTATCTCAGATGTATCTTTGCTATTTGCATTTTTGAATGGTTTAAGTTTTGGCATCATCAAAAAGGGGGAAATTGTTAGAATTTTATTGTTTAGATTTTGATGAATGCCATGTAAAACTTAGAATAGAAAGTTGGCACCCCAATTCTTGTTTTAAAATGCATTGTAATAAATAGAGCTAGCCAAGCCGAGTTAAGTCGCCTACGCCGCCTAACATGCAAGAAGACAATCAAGACTGAAGGAAGACTCACGCGAGACAAACCGAGTATGGCAAAGAAGAGTAGACATGAACTCTAATCGAGAAGCAAATCGAGATGCAACAGAGTGGAGCATCACCAAGTCAACTCAAGAAAAGCCAAGTCTCAAGTTGAAGTGACAAGAGTCATCCATCGATTGGAAGTCGACTCTAAGTCACCTGGGAAAGCAAGGAAATGCAAATAAGTCGAGATAATCGAAAAGAACATAATCAGAAAAGAACCGTTGCATTTAAATCAAGAGATTTACTTAAACAAGTAATATCTCCATACCACCTTTCTCGAGTGCTCACCCCCGTAAGCGTGCAAAAGGAATGAACCAATGGGAAGCACCACACCGTGTCGTAACTCGAAAAGGTGAAAGAACAATTCATACGAGGAAATGGCAATTCCAAGAACTCGCAAGCCAACGATCGCAAAGTGACTTTCAAAAATAAGCCTATCTCTTCAACGGCAAATTTTTGAAAGTTCACTATAAAAGGCCGAGGAGTTTGTTTGAGAAGAAGGATGACACACATGTGAGATAAACAAGCATATCGAAAAACTCAAATATTCTCAATCCTCAAGCCTACATTACGAAGTACATCAATCCAACACTCACCGTGAAGGAAAGAGAACTTCAATCGAGTTGAAGAGGAAACTTTTGAAGAAAAGGGGTCTACATTCCAGAAGGATTGTAGAAAGGTTCAAGGTTGAACCAAGTCTTAAATTCTTGGAGGGCTTCGTGATCAAATCCAAAGAGTTTGAGCAAGTGAGTCAGAGTAACAAGGCAAATGCCCTGAAGAAGCCGAGTCGCACGAGAAGCCACCGAGTGATCAAGGCGTCTCCGATCGAGTCCCTAAGGATCAAGTCGGCCGTTGTGATCAAGACTTGTATCCGGACTGCTACCACTTTGTAAACCGATCATTACTTAGTGGATTCCTCCAGAGTTGGAGAAGAGAGGAGTAGAAGAATTACCCCATCTTCGAACCTCTATAAAAATTTCATTGTGTCATTTACTTTTCAAAGACTTTAATTCTTGCATTATTAATTGCTTATATCTCACGATAAATTTGCTATCCACCGATAATTTATAAGTACTAAATCAAGCTCTAAAATCTTGCTTAATCAAACTTAAGGGTGTTAAGTCTTCCAATGAAAATAAAACCACAAGTTGAGTTAAATTATAGCCAACAAATGAGTTACTCCCTCCATCAATGTTTCAAAGTCCATGAGAGATTAACTCTACCGAGTGACTAATTCGATCGTCCCATCAAGGACACAACTGTAGAATCAACTCAGAGATTTAAAAGGACTAAATCGAAAATTTGGTAAGGTTTATTCAACCCCTTCTAAACCTTACACTTACACCCCTTGGGACCTACACGGATGAACTACGATGTGAAATGCCGATTAATTTTCATCTCTTTGCACCAAGACTTGATGCTAGCTCCACCGAATCGCGTTCCATTATCTCAAACAAGGACCCTCGGCACCCCAAATCGGCACACAATATTCATCCAAATGAATTTCATCATTGCATATTCGATTGTTTTTGCCGAGCTTCAACCTCGACCCACCCATCAAGTAATCTATCATAACCAAAAGGAATTTTCGTTGCCCAACGCCGGAGGGAACGATCCCACAATATCAATCCCCTATTTTGCAAAGGGACAAAATAACTCATGGTTATCAACTCCTCGGTGATGTATGAGCGGTGCATGTACTTCACATTTTTCACCAATTTTTGGGCCTCGCTCTTGATATGGCCGAAATATCCCGCTCTCAATCAAAATCTTGGCTCCCATATGGTTTCCACAACCACCCTCGTGTATCTCCTCTCAAAGACATATTCTCTTTCTCGTTTTACCAAGGAACCTCAAAGAAAAAACATCCCAAAGCCCTTCTTATACAACTTTTCTCCAATCATACAAAAACGAGTTGCTCGATTTTTACCCGAGAGGTCTTTTTCCTATCTCTTGGGAGTGTACCCTCCTTCACATATGATATGATAGAAACCTCCAATCGTCTTCTTCCTCCAACGCCCGACCTCAAAGTTCAGAGCGGAAACCTTTGCTTCGAGCAAAGTGATATGCCTCTCCTGAGCACACTTAGTCAACTCGGTTATCTTTGCCAAAACATCTGTCCTGGCATTTTTCTCCATAGGTATTTGACAAATCTGCACCTTTCCTATCATCTTCTCCAATGCGTTGTATGCTTCTACATATTTTTTCATCCTCTCTTCCCGAACCTCAAACTCTCCCATCACTTGCATATAGACCAATTACGAGTTCGAGATGGACCAAGACGCGCTCGTTGCTCCCATTTCTAGTTTATTAAATGTCGAATGTCGTTTATTTTAGCATGAATGTTTTTGGACAAGTTATTATTTCATTTATTAGCATTTAATTCCTACTGCAAAGTTCGAACAAGTAAGATTTTTACTATTCCGTATTTTTAAGCATTCTTTAGAGTAATTCTAGTTTTATTTCTTATTTTTGTATTAATATTCAAGCAAGCTAGAAAGGGTGCTACAAAAATTCTTTGCACTTCTCCTTCATGGGCGTCTCAAAGATAGGTTTTCGCCACCTCGATCCGGGACGACGCTCAATTGCCATGAAAACGTCCCCTCCGGGGCAACAGAGGTTTATACTTCTCGTCACCTAGGTCTCCCCGCCTGTCGGGACTTAGGGAAGCTAGGCTTCTTCATCGGGAGCTCTTTCATCCCTATCATCCTTCCTCTCCTTTCTTTTATCCCTCTTTTCACGCTTCATTTTCCTAGCCTCCTCCAGGTTGATGTATTTTTCGGCCCTTGCCAGAACTCGTCGAATGTTCGTGCGCTGCTCTATCACTAGGGATTCAAAGAAATCCCCATCTTTCAAACCCTGAACAAGAGCATTAACCAATATATCTTGAGTTCTTCAAGGCACCTCCAAACCGCCTTCGCCTCCTGTAAACCTTTGAATGTAGCTCCTCGGCCCCTCATTATCTCTTTTGCTTGATGCTAAATAAGGTCAATGGGGTTTTCTGGTACCTCCTACAATTTGTAAACGGTGTAAGAACATATAACTCGATTTCATTGAAACTCCTGATCGAATTCGGCAACAACTGACTAAACCATTGCTATGGTGACTTAGTCGCGTGGTCAAAAACACCCGAACATCACCCCGCTGGAGAACTCAGTGGAGCACCGCCGCATTCTCAAAGCGGCACAGGTGATCCACGGGTCGGTGGTGCCATCATACTCAAAAATCAGCGATACGAGTGAGGAGTTCATCAACCATAATCTCCTCTCGAGAATGGAGTACCCATCCTCGATCGGCCCGAGCCACTTCCGATACCTTCTTCTCGCTCTAGTCCGAATCCTTCTCCGTGGCCGTTTGAGTAAAGGCCGGAGGCACTCTCTTCCTCCAACACCAAAGACTCTTTGCCCCCGCTCCCCACCACCGGGAGGCCTCATATCATGCATCGACCAGATCAGGCCGCCACCATAGCCGGACAAATTCTCTCATCCGGCTACTTACGGCCTCTTCCACAACGGTCTTAACGAAGGAAGACATCTATTGGAAGAAACCAGGCCCCAAACCATCTCCACCCGTCATAGGATCGGTGACTCCACCCACCCCGAGAGGAGGGCAATCAACTCCAACACCCGGTGGACGCGGCAGACGCATGCTCTCCGGTCACCACTTTAGGTGTCTCGATCGAACTTCATCTAGATCATGCCCCGAGATTCCATCATACATCCTCCATATCTACCCCGAACTCACGTCTTAAAACTCAAACTTCCCACAGACGGTGCCAATTTGTCGGTCTAGGAAAGCCCACCGTCCTATAAAACCAAGCTCCGATCTTGCAATTGACCTAAAACCTGCAAAACCACCATTAGAAGTGGGGCTCGAAGGGTTTTCCGGTGTACCCATTCCGACACTCAAGTCGATCATTCTAGAGAGAGAATATATGAAATAGAACATTATATAAGAAGACGTGTATTGAAATTCTAACTAGAGGCGTACCTTTTTTGTACCCTATTTATAGGTTTGGCAATTAGGGTTGCGTACATATCAAGCCATGCTAAAACCCTAGTTAACACAGAGGGCCAGGTTAATCGTTCGTATTGGGCCACACACCTCTCGGGCCCAATAGACCGGGAGGCCCTTAAGTTGATCCATCTAAGAGCCCAACCCACTTAGGTCGGTGGGCCCTTAAGTTGATCCGTCTAAAAGCCCAACCCACTTAGGTCGGTAGGCCCTTAAGTTTGTTTCTTGGTTGGGGCCCGACTTATTACGTTGGCCTCTTCACAAGAGCTTGGGCTTTGCCATACCATCAACTCCACCAATGATAAGCTTTAGAGTTCAAGCCTTTATATCCGGAGGTTGGCGCAGCCCTGAGAGGTCGTCCTAATCCCCTCCTAGAGCTTGGGACTATAGACTTGGGCTTTAACAGACTTGCTTTCATTAAGCCCATGTAAATGGGTCGGTCTAAATAGATCCCCATCACTAATCAAGGGAGATATGGACTGGGCTTTTTGTGTAAGATCAAGAAAATTACGAGGAGTCGGGATTAACAAATATTCTAGTGGACTTAGATTCTCCTTTGCTCATATATACATATATTGCTCTCAAAGGCCCAAAACCTCATTTAATTGATAAGGCATTAAATTTTAGTTTTCGACTTTACTTTTCTTATAACATCTCGTCACCATGACGACAATTTTGGTCTGTCGCGCCCGTCCCGACCGTTGTGTTTAGATTGCCCGCCCGTGACCCGCAATGGGGCGGGGCAAGCATGTGTTTCACTGCTCCATGAGTAGAGCCAAAACAATTAACTTGGCACGATGGGTGGCTCGACTAACCTGCATATAAGATTGAATTGGATCAGTACTTCATTTTTAGTGGTCCGAAAAGGATCGGGCCTACTTTGGCCTGGCTTAAGTGGCCTCAAAAGTAGGCACACAAGCCCGACAACCCCTAGTAATACCCGATGGCCTGAATCGGGCCACAAGAAATGGGGTTGATACGTGTAAAATATACATGCATCTAGGGACTTAAAATGGTATATAATTGGTACATTTGCATGTATATTCAGTGTGTTTTTACTTGGTTTTCTTAGAAGGGCATGATATTGCGTATTCTTGTAACCTTTACGTAAAATGGAGCTTAATTGAATAAATATCAGTTGGAAGCCCCATATAGGATTGACAAGTGCAAAGAGAAGATCGAAAAGACGAAGAAACCGAAAAACAATACGTCACACGGTCGGACCGTGTGGAACCACATGGCCGTGTGACTTGCCCGTGTGATGAATACATGTCCGTCCTGGTTGGGAAAAAAGGGACGAAATCAAGCCACACGGCCGGACCGTGTGAGACCAAACGGCCGTGTGGAGTGGTGTTCACCAAAAATATTTTGGTTCATATAATTGCAAGTGTACATTGTAGTTTATAGAATAATGGCAAGCAAGGTCGTATTCCTCAAGGATTGATATTCGAAACACTTAGGCTATAATAACATCGTATTCCAGTTTTATTGAAGCGACCGAATATTGAATAATTTTAACTAAAAATTGAAAATAAAGAAGAAAAAGAAATAAATTTGCGAACACCACAAGCATTTTCAACATCTATAGGAGCAACCTTAGGCACATAATCTCAACGTGCTTCTTCAATATTAAATGCAAACAAAGTTTTAAAACTAATTCATGCAATTCTATGGATTCAATTCCTAAGTTAGTCTATTCCCCCTCCCGGGCGGCGCATAAACAGTAGATTAATAACAATTGTAGGTCTCCCGACTCGATACAACTATTATTAATTCCCAAAAGATCTATAAATTGAATGACTTCCCATATACATTGTAGGTCTCTGACAAGATACACCCATTTATGTCCCAATTTAATTTTTGTCTTTGTTAGAACTCCTCTTCCGAATTTTGCACTAATAAACATGACATGCAAATTATTGGCCAAATAAAAAGCAATTAAGAATAAGCACTCGAATTCATAAAATAGAACACATGATGAATTAATTAAGAAAATGATTAATCAAGATTTAACATGAATCCATTGTTTTGATTATGCCTATGATCCGAAAGATTAGCCAAACATTGATAACAAATTCATAGACAAACTTGGAATCAACATTGTAACATCGTTTAAGCAGACAAGAGATCTAAATTAAGAAAGAAGATCCCTTCTTGTAGGTCTCCACTCGATACACCCGTTTATTTCGAATTCAATTTA
The DNA here is from genome assembly GCA_016081115.2 of Rehmannia glutinosa. Classification (NCBI taxonomy): domain Eukaryota; kingdom Viridiplantae; phylum Streptophyta; class Magnoliopsida; order Lamiales; family Orobanchaceae; genus Rehmannia; species Rehmannia glutinosa. Next base: position 44,684 of record JABTTQ020000048.1, on the reverse strand, counting down.
TGTTTTTGTTAGAACTCTTCTCAATTTTACACTAATAAATATGACATGCAATTTATTCCCCGACAAATAAAAACAATTATAAATAAGCACTCGAATTCATATTTGTTAGTGCGAAATTCGGAAGAGGAATTCTAACAAAGACATAAATCGAATTCAGACATAAACGGGTGTATCGAGTCGAGAGACCTACAAGAAGTGGTTTTCTTTTTTTTTAGTTTAGATCTATTGTTTGTGCTTAAACGATGTCACAAATGTTGATTCCAAGTTTGTCTATGAATTTGTTGTCAATGTTTGGCTAATCTTTCTGATCTTAGGCATAATCAAAACAAAGGATTCATATTAAATCTTGATTAATTGTTTTCTTAATTAATTCATCATGTGTTCTATTTTATGAATTCGAGTGTTTATTCTTAATTGCTTTTTATTTGGCCAATAATTTGCATATCATGTTTGTTAGTGCAAAATTCGGAAGAGGAGTTCTAACAAAGACTTTAAATCGACCAGACATAAATGGATGTATCTTGTCGATAGCTACATCCATTTGTGGGAAGTCATTCAATTCATAGATCTTTGGGAGTTAATAATAGTTGTATCGAGCCCAAGACCTACAATTGTTATTAATCTCATCAGATATGCGCTATATTGGGAGGGGAATAGACTAACTTAGGAATTGAACCCATAGAATTGCATGACTTGATTTTTAAAACTTTAATTGAATTTAATATTGAAGAAACATGTTGAGATTATGTGCTTAAGGTTTCCGTGGTTGTTGAAAATATTTGTGGGGTTCGGAAATTTATTTTCTTTTTATTTTTTGATTTTTGTAAACTTAATATTCGGTCACTTCAATAAAATTGAACGTAATGTTATTATAGCCTAAGTATTTCGTAGTCAATCCTTGAGGAATACGATCTTACTTGCTATTATTCTATAAACTACACCGTATACTTGCGTTGTAAGATCCAAATATTTTTGGCAACAAATGGCCTGGTGAAATTTTGGGGCGAAACGATTTTTTCTCTTGGCCCATTTGGCTAGGCCCACCCCATTGACAACTCTACCCTCCAAGATTCGCCAAATTTAATATTTTTATTTTTTTAAATATATTTAATATATATTTTATATATAATATATGTCATGATTTAATTCTTGTGTACTTAATATTATATAATTAACATATAAATATATATTGATAATGATATTTTTATAAATAATATGCATTAAGAAAATAAAATATAAGATAAAAAATTAAATATTGGCTAATAAATATAATACAAGTTTATAATAATTTATTTTTCTTGTTTTTTGTTCCTTTTTTGTTTAATTATTGTGTATTCTAAGCTATCATAATAATTTTTATTTCTACAACGTCGACGCGCCTTGCCCATATTCGTGACCTATGATGGGGTCAACCCGCCCGTGGATAAGATAAGGAGGCATGAGTTTTTGAGTACCCGCCCGCCCCATTGCAATCTCTAATTCCTAAGATTCACCGGCAAAGATTAATTATGCGGTGATTCATTGTGTAACAAATATTTCTTAGTTTATTTTGGACACAATTATATTATAATCTCTTTTTAGAGTACATTAAGAGATAATAGGGAGGAGAGTCACACACTCGTATGAGATCGGACCAAGCTCAAACACCCTTACAACACAAAACTCTACCACCGAGCACAATGTTGATCTCAGTATTATAACTAGGGGTGTTCACAGGGATTTGAAGATTACAAAAACGAATCGATATCTCAATCGAAAAATATCTCAACCGAAAATACCACGACTTTTTGTTTTTCCTCAAACCGAATCATACCGAATTTTTCATGGTACGAGTCTCAGATTGTTTAAATATATATACCGAGAACCGTACTAAACCAAAGATCTCGAAACTAGAATCGATTTTAAATATTATTTATATATACACATATAATATATTTATCTTATTTATATTTTGATATTGAATTAACTACATATTTCTTTGAAATTCAATACTATATAAAACATAATACTAAATTATCAAATTGAAAGTTTAACATACTTTATCAATATCTCAAATGAATAATTGAATATGAATTTCTTTCACTTAGAGTTACATTATATTAAATTATTTATCAAAACTTGGTTGTATATCGTACTAATTTATTTAGATGTACCCAATAAATTAAATTATAAAATCATACTTGATTTGTAGAAAATATTTTAATTTGATGATATTTGACTTATTAAGGATCATAATCGAGTAATCCTCTAATCAAAAAATTAATTAAAATTAAAATTAGCAAATGATTATTAAATTGCACCTAAACAAGAGTAATCCTCGTAATCAATAAATTTTGACATTAAGCCAATAAACTTATATAAACTTTTGTTTCATATTAATTTATCAAAGTTATTAGTTAATTATACTTTCTCTAATTAAGTCAAGAGCCAAGGGTTATGGACCAAGATTATAGAAAATTATTGTGTAATAGAGGTTACTAAAATTTTCATTCATTAAGATTCCAGGCTTTTACTTCTAGTTATACGAATAACATAATTAAGAAATATATTATGTTATAATCTAAAAAGAAAACAAATTATTTTAACATTTAATGATATTGAAATATATTATGTTAGATAGAAATTACTTGGAAAGGTAAATTGATATTGTGCTAATATTGAAATATAATCAATATAATAAGAAAGATTTAGAATTATAATATTAAAAATTTAGCACCTCAATATGAATTAAAGAAATTATATATATGAGTTAAATAAAGTTAAACTCATATAATTCTAATGGTATTAGTATCTATTTTTGAGATTGTACCAAAAAAGATTGAAAGTATAACATTTAATGATTTTTACACTTATTTTTTTCTTTTTTTGTGTGTTTTACTTATGAATAATTTTTGAATCTCCGTTTCTCCATCCAATCTCACACCATCATGTACCGTCCCCATTAGAACCGAATATCTATCCCGAAATTTATGGACGGTTCATGACGAAGATCTTTTTGTGGTTCGGTTCTCGAGATTTAAATTTAGGATCTCCGAATTTCGGGACGATTTTGGAGATTTAGAAATCTTCGGACCATCCCATGCACATCCCTAATTATAATCTCATGATAGAAAATGATACCAAATTGTCTTTGGACACCCGCGAACCGAAAGATTTTGACGCATAAAAATCCAGTATATTTGAATGCTAAATTTGTTATAATTCCTTGTGAAATACAAGGTGGATTGGGAGAAAAAAGTTCTTTCTAGAAAAATAAAAAATAAATACATAAATAAAATTGATTTATTTTATAAATATTAATTATACTTGGAGCACTACACTTGATGTAGAGTATACCATTCACATGTAATGCTTAGTGTATTGATACCATCCAAGTGCCCCATATATATATATATATATATATATATATATATATATATATATATGAAGAATTACTTTCAGTGAAACAAAATAATCTTATCTTGCAAACAAAGAAAGAAAATCCAGCCACATAGTATGACATATTATTAAAGAAAAAAACATGGAGAGAATAATAAGACCCATCTAATGAATATTGTGGGAATAGGCTGTTGGAATTTGGTTGCAAAATGGGTGTTGATCCGATTTTGACCAAATAATTAAGTGGTTTTCATTAGTAAAAAATAGAATTAAATTATTCGTAAAAATTCTGCTAAGTGAGTAGATGAGAATAACATTTGAAATTTCTCAAAACCAATTCCGGTGAATGAGAAATTAATGCTTTGACGTTAGCCACTTAAAACTAGAAAATGGTATGGAAAATGAAAAATGTGGGGAAGGGAAATGTTCGATCCCACATAGGAAGAGGAGGCAAAGTTTGCTCACTTTTTTATCTCAAGTTGGACTTATGGGTTTGGGCCCTGGGGGCACTCTAAGGGAACACCTATCGCTTGTGAGTTTGGTTCAAAAGTACACACGCACGTGCGCGTCTACGCTTCTCCACAGGCCGGCCTGGTCGTGGTCGGTGGGTTGGGCTTGGGCTTCAAAACTCTTATTCTTTTTGGACCAAAAACCTTTAAAATTAATAATTAATTAATTTTAATTAATTAATTAATTAATTAATTAATTAATTTCCAATTGAAGTGCTTCACATTCAAGACGAGAGGGGACGGCTCGTCGTCGTCGCGTCGGTCGTCAAGATGAAACTTGTTCGCATCCGAGTACGGGCGACGCACGGTCATGCGTTAAGTCGAAACTTTGTCATTCCGTTCGCATCCGAAAGACGGGCACATGCACGGTCGTGCGCCATGTCGTATCGCCGATGCGAAAGGCCAACAGATGCACTTGTTCGTAAACATGTCTTTTTGAGCCAAAATACATGATCTTTCCATACGGGCACCGATGTCTATAAAATAGAAGTCCCCGCAGATGAAAAATATACGGGAAAAAAAAACACCGTGATAATAATCGAATCATTTGCATTATCAAAGATATTGATTTCTTCCTGTCAAAAGCTTGAAAGTTTCAAACACCCTGTTGTTATTGTAATTTCGAGTTTGCAAGTCTTGTAAATTCAAATAGAAAAGTCGTTTTATCTTAGGGACGAGCACCGAACCGTAAGCACTTTGTATACGGGGCGTTTTTTCTTTGCGGATCGAATCTAATCTGCGCCTGACTAGCCATATATATCCAAACACTAGCCCCTTTCTGAAATAGAAACCTTCCCAATATTTACCCAATTATGTTCAGCCATTTGACCCAAGCCATGTTTTTCTTTTTAGTTATTTTGACAAGAAAAATATCAGTCATACCTTTTGTATTTCAGTGAGTTACTTGGATATTTTCTAGAATATCAATGTGGTCTATTTCTCATCACCGATCTATTTCTCATCACCGAGAAATAAAAGTAAGGGCAAAGTAGATAATTGAATTCAAAATTAGCTATAAAAACGTGTTTGAAAATTGGAAAACATGGCTTAAAAAAATATTGGCTTAGATCAAATGACTAAAAAAATTCCGGACGGAATGAAATGTAAAACAAATTAAATCAAAAGAACACTTACTCGTTTTGAGTAGTCAAATGTTTACTTTTATTCTCATGCTCAATAATCATTATACTAATATGAAAAGGGAAATCACCTCCTAGTTCCCATCAAAGACTAGAAGCTATTGCGGGAAAAAAAACCTCAAACCCATTACGGGTGTGATAGTTCTTGGACTTATGACTATAATTTGAGTGGCCATAGATTCACCATCAATGCATGAGCATGGGGATATTTTTGTCATTTCATATTCATTGATGAAAAGATGACCAAATTAGTCTCCCCTATTTAAAGCTTTCTCGTTTGTTACTTAGTCCTACCATTGAGAACTTAGCTTCCAATTGTTATTTGATATAACCTTTGTTGTCTTAATTTGTTGAAACTGAGGCAGTTTATGATTTCGGCATGGCGGGGAAGCTTATGCATGCACTTGTGTTCGATGGTTATGCCGGTTTTGAAGGTAATTTAATTTTGATTTCTCAACATAACTTTTGTCATGTCTTTAGTGTTTTTGGAATCTAGAATGTCTGTATTTTGTATTGGTAATAAGATCGATATTTCAAGAGATACAGTACTGACTTCAAATTATATGTAGATTGGAGCTTGTGGGTTAAATTAAATTGAGTAAATTACAAAAATTAGTCCGGAAGTTTATGCTAATTACAAAAACCCACTAGTTATAATGTTTAAAAGTTATAATGTTTAAACTTAGAGATACGGGAACATATTTGGTGTACCACTTCCTCTTCCACTCATGCGGATGAACGCTACATGTTAGTGAGATAAAAATCTATTGTTGATTGTTTAAAGGTATTTACGTGTATCGTTCATATATCCTGATAAATGGACAGTAAATGGAACACTATTTTGGAATAGGAAATCTGAACCCAATACCTACGCACACCCCTTAAAATTAATTTGTATTTAGCTAACAACTACACAATTCTGGACTGTGCAATCACAAAATAGAAACAAATATCAAGATCAGGTATGGTATTTGTTATTTTGTAACTAATTCAATTAAATGTTGCTAATTATTGCTCATGCTATAGCATTATGATTTCTGTCAATATATCTGTAATTTCTCCTTGCAATATGTCTATTTGCTTGTTCAATAGAATGTTTTATCTCTTTGCAGCATGTTGAAGTTCCAGTTCCTAGTCCAAGTAAAGATGAAGTCCAGGCCACAAGCTTAAATCCAGTTGATTGGGGAGCTTACAAGCTTAGAGTCCTTTTACGTCCATTTCTTGCCAGGAATTCTCCTCTAATTCCATGTAAGATGCAAAATCCGCTAATGTAGAAATCGATTTTCTTATGTGTATAACCTACAAATAAGTTTCTCTTTCCCGAGTTTTTATCTCATTCAATATGCATATCAAAGCATGTCTACATAAGCCAAATTATATAATTTTCTTTTGGTAGAAATGTGACACTTGATTTTTCGGTAAATTTTACAACTTCCAACGACCAAATAACAGAAAATAGATTTTTTTGGAAAGTCTCATTTACTTATCTGTAAATTGTGACTTTTATAGGACTATTACTGTCAACCTCCTACAGCTATATCACCCCAAATACAATTTAATTAGTCTTAAGCCTTATCACTATCACAAATCAACTATGCCCCTATGTACCTTAGTACCTCCACTCCCAGGTGAATTTTAGCTTTCACCATATGGAAATAGTAATCGGATTTAATAGACATTTCCCGATTATTATCCTTTTCGTATTTTCTATATCCCTCTAATTCAATTTGGCATTTCTCTCTTCATGAGCAGCTTCTGATGTGGCTGGAGAAGTGGTAAAAGTTGGATCTGAAGTCAAAAGCTTCAAACCTGGAGACAAAGTTGTGGCCATTCTGAATTTTCTAGTAAGTGTTACACTGTAATCTCATCATTCAATCAAATAAATTCTCGATCGTAATTAAGTAAAAGGGTAATTACAAAAAGTACTCTTAAGATTTGTAGTAATTATAAAAAAAAAAAAATCATAGAGGTTTCAAAATTATATTTTGTCTTAAATTTAATGGGGTAAATATTATAATATTTTATAAATGCAACATTTTGCTTATGAAATGAGAAAATGTAATATGAAATCAAACCCGACCCATTTTTGTTTTTATTTTTGAACTTTATATGGATTTTTTTTTGTAAATAATCGAAACATCAAGGGTAGTATTTATAAGGAAAAATTGCAAAACTAGTCATGTACATAGAGGGATGTTGCAATATTAGTCCCGTAACTTTTGAAGTTGTAATTTTAGTCATGCATGTTTTGTTTTTTTCGCAATTTTGGTCCCGTAAGTTTTGGATTTGTGCAATTTTAGTTCTATAAATTTTAAGTTAGTACAGATTTGGTCCTAGAGGACTATTTCAATATTTTACTTATTCCCAAAATGTCCTTCGCAACCAAAATATTAAATATACCTAAGATCAAATAGAAAATAATATCGAGCATTTTTTTTTAAAATAAGTTGGGAGTAATGGTGGGAACGTAACGCCCGCCTTCCGATCGACGACCGTCCCCACAAACCAACACGAGACTTTCCAACAAGCCGCTTATGTCCTCACTCAGCGCACCACCGAGAGCAGCTTCCCGGGGTCACCCATCATATAATTGCTTCCGGCTAAGACGCTTAACTTCGAGTTTTAATATGATGAGCACCGAAAAAAGAAGATGATCTTGTTGATATGAGTAGTACTTATCAAATCTTTTAAGCTCTCCTCAATCGTATAGTCCCATACCTACACAGCCTCAAAATCTCCTCTTATTCGGGTGTGGGATCGAGTTCATTCATGTTCTCTCCGCCTGTAAGCCCGCCAGAGCCGCTTTTGTCCGTGCTTTCGCACCGCGATCACTCCCGCCTCTTCTTCCCCGGGCGTCACAGGGAAGGAAGGGATAAACTTCAAATAAATCGAAAGATCCACGTTCAAGACACCGAACGCAAACTTGGCAAGAATAAGTGACCAAGCGCGACTCCCCCACTCGAGCTAGGAACCAGGCTCGAACTCTTTGTGTCCCTCATCGACGTTTGGGTCGTCGGCAAACTACTCTTTCAAAGCACGCCCATGCACAACTCGCACAAACTCAATATTCGAGCCCGAATTGGACACTACCAACTCACTCTGTCACACTCCCGCACTTTCTCATTCATCATCGACGACTCTTCGCCTCGGGTAGGGGTCGACCATCCACTCCTCGCAACCCCAAGGGTGGTTTGGTTTCTCGCACCTCAACGTGCATTAGCGCCATAACGCACTCACATTAAGCTCATTCTCGGACTCGGTTCACTAACCGCACCTTATCAGTGCTCTAGCGCCTCTGCGCATCTCAAAACAAGCTCACTTCCCAAAATCCGACTCCTCATACACAAGGCCTCACCGCTCGAATAGTCAATACTTTACAAGGGTGACCGATACCAAGTGAGCTACAAGCGCGTGGTATCGTAGTATATATTTTAATCATACCTAAAATCAAATAAAAAATTCGCAACTTCAAAAATTACGCGACTAATATTGCAACACCCTACAAATATGGGACCAATTTTGCAATTTTCATTATGGTGGCCCTATTTGTACCCCAAACTTTGATTAATACACCACATTTCTATATACACCCCATCATATTTTACAAACCCATCTAATTACTAAATACACCACACCTATATTTCCAATTTTACCCTCCAAACTAAAAACCCTAACATAAAAAATCACTTTTTTTAGGAAAAAGAGAAACAACTTTTTTGGGGAAAAAAGCTTTTCCGTGTTTTTTGGAAAAAAAACAGCTTTTTCTCGAAAAAAAAAAGCTGGAAAAATCAGCTTTTTTTGGGGAAAAAGTCATTTCGCTTTTTTGGAAAAAAGTGAAAACTCAGTTTTTTTTCGAAAAACAAAGCTGAAATCAGTTTTTTACGAAAAAAGCTGGAAAAAATCAGCTTTTCTCGAAAAAAAAAATCGGAAAAAATCAGCTTTTTTGGGAAAAAAAGAGAAATAGCTTTTTTTTGGGGATTTTGGAAAAAAAAAAACACTTTTCTCGGAAAAAAGTGGAAAAAATCAGTTTTTTAGGTAAAAAGAGAAACAACTTTTTTCCCAAAAAAGTTGTTTCAGTGTTTTTTGGAAAAAATAGCTTTTTCTAAAAAAAAAGTGAAAAAATCACCTTTTCTCGAAAAAGTTTGAAAAAAATCGTTTTTTGGGAAAAGAGAAACAAATTTTTTTGGGAAAAAAAAGCTGTTTCCAAAGTGTTTATAGGGTATATTTACACTTTGTTTTATTTAATTAAGGGGTATCATAGTCTTTTTAACTTATGATATTTTTGAAAATATTGGGAGTGAGATGTATTAATTAAATCTTGGGGGCAAATAAGCGGCCCTTTTCATTATTATAATTATCCTCAAGTAACAAGCCTATGCCACAAGTGCTTAAATTTATTTCTATACATAATTTGATTTCTTCTATCTATATGGGGAATTAATAGACGGGAGGAGGTTTATCCGAATACTGCCATCGCCAAGGAAATCATGACGCTTTCGAGCCTCTTGAAGTATCACCGCCGGAAGGTTCGGGCCTTCCAATTGCGGGCCCGACGCCCACATGGCCCTCACCAAACTCGCCGGCTTAAGCTCGACAAAACAGGGGCCTCAAAAGAACATACTCGTCCACCGCCGCCTCGGGTGGAGTTGGTCAATCGCTGCGTTCACCTAGCAAAGCTCGGAAATTCCCCACGCATGCCCACCTGGGGGCCCGAAACGCCGACTTAGTGAAAAGCCCCCGCGTGACGAGGTTCTCGATTATCAAACGCCGATGGAGCATCTATTAAGAGTCTGGCGGAAATACGACGCGGTGGTTCACAAGCGACGGGCGTTGCTTGGCCCGTTTTCGAGGCGAATTTGAGTGAAAATGGGATTGTTGTTGATCTAACTCCGTAAAGTGCCATGTGGACTTATCTTTGTGAAGAAAATAACTTGTTCGAAAAAGAAGTTGGTGCCGTTGATTTTGATTCCAAATGATGATCATAGTTTGAAGTATCTTGTTGAGTTGGTGAAGGATGGGAAAATTAAGACGCTTATTATCACTCGAAGCATTGTTTAAGCGGGTGAAGAAGGTTGGAGTAAGAGCATTGATAGGCATGCAACCGGGAAGATCATTGTGGAGCCATAATTTGTGTGTGTGTGTGTGTGTGTGTTAAGACAAAGGTTTGGCAATATTGTAAGAATGGATTTTGTAAGCATATAGCAAGTAGGATTTTGTATTCGCAATAGTGTTGCATTTGGTATTTCAATTCATTAGACATGTAAGATGATGTCGACATGGGATAATCGAGAACAATCTTCGAGAGAAAGAAAACTTTATTTTGCTCTTAATTATGATTCAACTGTTGGATCATTAATCCAACATTTGACTTATATGTGAAATAACTATATATTGTAGACAAAAAATAAGGTTAAGCCAATCTTATAAGTGATCAAATAAGGTTTAAGGAATTGAGTTTCAATGTATCAAATAAGTTTGTTGTCGTTGTATCTTGGGAGACAATTGTCATTTTTCCATATGCACCATGAGCGGGCAATCTCGTCTTAAAGAGAAAGAGTCCAACTCTTTGCCTCGACATTTTGTTTTTGTATCGATACTCTGCTCAAATTTCTCGCAGTAGTTTGATATACACCAACCGCATTCTCCAACATTTAAGACGAGATTTTACGTGTTTATCAAACGGCTTTAAAAACATCGATTCTAGCAACATTAGTTACAAGACCATCCTGTTCCAGCACCAACAACCGGAGAGAAACCAGAGAAGTTTGGTGGTACAAATTTCAAAAAATGGCAAATGTAGATGCTATTCTATCTTACTACTCGGAACTTTGTTTGTTTTCTGACGGAGAATGCTCCAACTGTGGGGGAAGAGGATACTGATTTTCAGAAAAGAATGACGTTTGATGTTTGGAGTCAAAGTGACTAAAAGTAGGAACTACATTCTCAACAGACTCGACAACACATTGTACAATGTGTATTGTTTGGTAAAGACATCTAAGGAGATGTGGAGCTCCTTAGAAAAGAAATATAAAATGGAAAATGCCGGATAAAGAAATTTGTTGTTGGAAAATTCCTTGATTTTAAGGTGGTTGACACTAAACGGTGATCATCAGTACAAGAAATTCAGGCTTATTCTCGCATGACATAATCGCAGTAAGAAATGGTGCTCAGCCAATTCTTTTAAGTAGTCGCTATTATAATGAAGCTATCGCATTTCTTTGAAGGATTCTAAAAACTACCCAAGAATAAGTAGAAGGAGATGGGCTTGAAGACTTAATCGTCGATTGCGAATTGAAGAAGACAATTGCAAGTATAAAATTAAGTATGGCAAGCTTCAAATTGAGGCAAAGGCAAACTTGGTTGAGCCCAATGCAAGCAAGAAAAGAAAGCACCGGGAATGCCCTAAAACATGGAAAGACTAAAAAGTTCAAAAAGGAAGTCGCTTCAACCGTGGAAAGCCGAATCACAAGGCCAAAGATTGTCACCCTCCTAATAAAGGCAATTGGAACCAGTGCATGTGACCGAGGACAAAAATGTGCCAATTGATATGTCCGAGCTTGATCTCTCGGTTGTTATGTTTGAAGCTAACATGGTGGATAACCCGAGAGAATGGTGGGTGGACACAGGTGCTACACGCCACATTTGCTCCGACAAAGACATCTTCTCAACATATACTCCAACCAACAGAAAGAAGTTATTCATGGGAAATTCTGCAACTTCCAACATTAGGCAAGGTGGTGCTGAAGATGACCTCGGGTAAGGAGATGACCCTCGTTGATGTCCTTCATGTTCCGGACATTCGGAAGAATTTGGTGTCAGGATCATTGTTGGTCAAGGCAGTGTTTAGATTAGTGTTAGAGGCTCAAAAGTTTGTACTTATGAAAAATGGACAGTTCATAGGGAATGGGTACTTAGAAAATGGACTGTTCAAGATGAATGTAATGGATATACTCCGAAACTTTGAAAGAAATAAAATTAATGCTTCTTCTTATTTGCTTGAGTATTCAAATTTATGGCATGTTAGATTAGGACATGTGAATTTTAACACTTTGAAAATGTTAATAAACTTGGAATTACTACCTAATTTTAAAATAGATTCACATTACAAGTGTGAATTGAGGCAGAAATGGCAAAACGCCATTCCACTCGGTGGAAAGAAATACGTAACCTCTGAGACTAGTTCACAATGATATATGTGATTTAAAGTTTGTGCAAACTAGAGGTGGGAAAAAGTATTATGTTACTTTTGTCGATGATTGCACAAGATACTGTTATGTATATCTTTTGAGAAGTAAAGATGAGGCCTTAGAAGCTTTTAAAAACTATAAGAATGAGGTTGAAAATCAACTTAGCAAACGAATTAAGATAACTCAAGTGATAGAGTTGGAGAATATGGAGCTTTTTTGATGAGTTTTGCTCGGATTCTGTATTATTCATCTAAGGACAACTCCTTATTCACCCAATCAAATGGTGTTGATGAACCCAAAAACCGAACTCTTAAAGAGATGATGAATGCTTTGTTGATAAATTCGGGTTTACTTTGGAATTTGTGGGGGAGCAATTCTCTCGGCTAACCTTATTCTTAAAAAAATACCACACAAAAATAAAGATAAAACTCCGTATTATGAGTTATGAAAAGGGCACAAACCTTCCTACAAATACCTTAAAATGTGGGGGTGTTTGGCTAAAGTGGAAATACATAAGCCAAAACAAGGGAAGATAAAAAAAAACAATCGATTGTATTTTCATTGGATATGCTAATAACAATAGTGCATATCGATATTTAGTACACAAATCAAAGAATTCCGGATGTACAAGAAGGTACAATTATTGAATCAAGGAATGTTTTATTTTTTGAAGACGTGTTTCCTTGTCAAGAAAGAAAAGAAGTAAATTACGGCAAGAGAACACGTGATACTCATCGATGGTGATCATCAAAGTGATGAAAACCAAGACTCAATAAAAGGGCTAAAATAACTAAGTCTTTAGGTCCAGATTTCCTAACTTATGTGTTAGAAAATGAACCAAGGACAATTGGTGAAGCATTGTCGACCCGTAAGCTCCATTCTCGGAAAGAAGCTATTAATAATAAGATATGTTCCATTATGCAAACTCATACTTAGGCCCACCGAGAAACAAACCTTTAGGATTCAAGTGGGTCCTTAAAAGGAAATATAAAATCGATGGAACTATTAATAAGTACAAGGCCGTTAGTAGCTAAAGGATTTAAACAAAAGAAGGCCTTGATTTCTTTGATATGTATTCACTGTGACAAGAATCACATCTATTAGAGTTCTCATTGCTATTGATGCATAGCATAACCTTGAGATACACCAAACGGATGTGAAAACGGCTTTTCTAAATGGTGAATTAGAAGAAAAAATTTACATGGAACAACCCGGAAGGGTTCATTTATACTTCCGACAGAGAAGAAGGTGTGCAAACTCGCGTTAAGTCATTGTATGGCATTAAGCAAGCTCCGAAACAATGTCATGAGAAATTTGATGAACTATGTTGTCGAATGGTTCCAAAATTAACGAGTGTGATAAATGCGTTTACATTAAAGACACACCTAATGCTTATGTTATTATTTGTATATATGTTGACGACATGTTAATTATAGGTAGCAATCATGATATAATCATGGATACTAAGAAAAAGTTGACCAAACATTTTGATATGAAAGATATGGGTGTAGTAGATGTTATTTTGGGAATTAAGATCTCTAAAACATCTTATGGACTTGTTCATCACGATCTCATTTATGTTGAGACAAGATCTTCAAAAGTTCAATGCTAATGACAAATTCCTCAGCTAAAACACTTGTTGATTTAAGCTTGCACTTAGCTGAAAATCAAGGCGAGCATGTATCTCAACTAGAATATTCTCGGATTATTGGCGTCTAATGTATGTAACAAACCGTACTCTTCCTGGATATTGTCTATGTAGTTAATAAACTAAGTAGAGTTACGAGTAATCCTGGCAATGACCATTGGAAGGCATTGATAAGGGGGCTTAGATATCCAAGACTCACCTTAAATTATGGATTACATTACTCAAGATATCCAACAGTATTAGAAGGATAGAGTGATGCAAATTAGATATCCGACACAAAAAAAGATTCCAAGTCCACTAGTAGTTATGTTTTTAACATTGGTGGTGGAGCGGTGTCTTGGAAATCCTCTAAACAAACTTGTATAATCGGATAAACGATGGAATCGTAGTTTATAACTCGATAAAGTCGGTGAAGAAGCGTAAAGGCTTCGTAACTTCTGAGAATATTCCTTATTGACCTAAGTGGGTGGTCTTGCGATCATGATACATTGTGTTAGCCATCGGCTATAGGAAGGGCTCAAAATAGTATGTACAATGGTAAGTCTCCCGACATATACGTCGAAGACATAACACCGTTAGACAAGCTTGATCTCAAATAGGGTAATTACAATTGATTACGTGAAATCGAAAGAAAATCTAACGGATCGTTAACTAAAGGTTTGAATAGAGATCAAGTATACTAATTATTGAAAAGAATGGGCTTAAAATCCACAAAGTAAGAGTGTTCATAATGGTAACCCAACCTAGTGAATTGGATATTCCAAGACCTTGGTTCAATGGACAACTAAGTTATGAATATTTGGCTAAAACACTTGGAACATGTTTCACTCATTCCTATCTAAGTGGAAAACCTACGGAATGTGGTGAGGTTAAGTAATAAACTTTTAATGATTCATATACTTGAAAGAGGTGGAGTATAACAGATACTCTTAATAAGAGATCACCTATATAAGTGTGATGACCGCTTCAACGAAACACTTTATGAATCCAAGATGTTGTCCATGGCCAAAATGGACACAACCGTGAGAACCAAATGGTGTTAGGAAAGATATTGTGTGAATACTTGTTGTTGTTTTGGTTTACATAAATAGTTGAACAGCGATTTAAGACATCGCGTCACATGCGGCTTTAGTAAACCGATAGTATTCCACTAAGGAAGGTTCAAATCCACAAGTTACCTCTCCCAATGCAATAGCTTTCCTCCGAACTCTCTTTAGTGTTTGTATACTCATAACATAATTATTCATTCATGTGGGGGTTTGTTGATATTGGTTTTTAGAAATTGGGTTTTGACTCGCGGGTAAATGAGTTTAGCATTTTAAATTTCTCAAAACCAATATCGGGTGAATGAGAAATAAATGCATAAAGTTAGCCATTTAAATGCGCTTTTATATATGAAATATAAAAGGGAGAGAATATGGAAAGTCATATCCCACATAGAAAACATATTAAATGTTTGACTAGTTTATATAGCGTTTCACGCCTAATAAAGAGTAATCATGTGGAGATCCTTATGGTACACCCTAGTAGACCAAGTCAAATTTGACTAGCCTTTGGCTAGCTCAAATAGATCTCGAGCCCGAGTCGGGCCTCGGCCCGCGCATGTCGCACATAGTCGCGTTGGGCGTTTTAGAAGTGCACTTTGCACTTCGCACGCACGCATCATCATTGCAAGGAGTCTTAAACTTTTAAAAAATCAAACCATGGTTCGGTTTAGTGGCTCGGTGACATGGCAGGTAGCTCAGTGGCAAGTGACTTGGCAGAGTCATCCATGTGGCAACACATGGCATGTAGTGATCTTTGAATAGACGCGTCTTTTTTCGACAAATACCATGATAAGATACGATTGTCGGTGTGCAGGGTGTATACTAAGAGGTGTGTACCTTCAGTTGGATGCAATCTCAAATCGCAGCTATTGATCACAGGATGCGATATGACGGTCATGGTCGATCCGAACCCGAAAAGGCATATGAAGCTCTATAAATAGTAGCGATCCAAAAACTCATTTCAACATCTTAACATCTTGAAATTGCTCATTTTTTTCTCGTATATTCTATCAAACACTACTACAGAAAAATGACATAAAAATCGCCAAATACGTGTCGGTTTCTATGAAAAATGATGCCTAAAGTGGGCGGTGGCAATTTTGAAAATAAAGCAAAGTCTTTAGAGTCGGTTGTTGATGAAAAACCGATGGATATATATTTTTTTATTTTTTTAATTAAATTAAAAACTTTACGTGTCGGTTGCCAACAATGATCGATGCATAAATGCAACTTTAGGTGTTGGTTTCTTATTAAGAACCGACACTTAAATGTTTTTATTTTTTAATTAATTTAATAAGCTAGATTATCCTGCTAGCCCTAACTCCCCCAATTCTTTTCACCTAAAACTAGCCTTTGTGCCCCCGCTATTGTACATCTCAAGCGGCGCGTCCCCCACTTCCCGGCGCCCACCGTTGCACCTCTGAAGTCGCGCCCTACCGCCTCCAATGTTGCAATCCCTAAATTTTGCCCTGTTCGCGCGGAGCTCCAAATTCTCGCGCCAAACAATGGTTTAGTTTTGTTTTTTTTGAAAAATCTCGAGGATTAAAGTGAGCAGAGAGAGTGAGTTGAGTGTAAATTTACTTTTTGAAAGAATTATAGCACGGATAAATCATAAAAGTTTCACATAGACATGTGTGGACTACGTTAATCACAATACTAAAAACAATGGATGAAAAAGCTAACAAACACAATCTGCAGTAGGTCAATGTTATCTCGTATGTAGTCACATTCGAGATCGCATCCAGAGGGCAAGACTCTTTGTGCTTGTATGATTCTTAACTCTCTCAAGACTCTTGTAACTCTAGTGTATTTCTTGTGTAATCGATTATGGATGTCCTCTTTCCTTTATATAGTCGTCCAAACCCTTCAAGAGTCCTAATACACAAGGAAAGAAGATATATACAAATTATGACAAGTAAATCACTTATGTTAGGTTACAAGATAAATATCTAAGAGTCATTATATATCAATACCATATCAATATGATTTATTTCCTAATCTAAATAAGTCCTAATCATACCATAAGTCTAGAAAGGCAAAATAATTAAAAACACAATCTATGTAATTTTGGAAATTGCCTTTTAGGCGATAAAATCGCCTAATAATCTCCCACTTTTTGCCTTTCTGGACAAACACATATCTAGCACAAAACAAACAAACTCCTCCTAAGTATAACAACTCCCCCTAAATATCATGCTGAGTAAAAATACTGAAACAGATGCGATCACATTTCACTACAGCAAAAATAACATAAGAGAGTTTTATCAAGTTATCAACAACCAAAAGCAAATAAACCTGGCTAGAGCATAGTGTTTAGTACATCCTGATTTAAATATCATAAAGTTCATTAGTGGACACATTCGTATGGACACATTCGTATCCATATGTCCTTCAAAATCAAATCAAGACCTTCATCGCCTTCACCCTCGCTTCTAGCCAATGGTGCAATAGCAACATCTTGGGTCGCACATTTTCAGAATTGGATCATCATTCCCAGGAGCCTCAGTCGCCATAACTCCCCCTTGAACATTGCTTGGTCCAGCCACATTCTCTCCCCCTTTTTGGCCATAAATGGAGGCAAGGATAGTTTGTAATTGAGAGCGGAGAGCAGCGAAGTGAGCAATTTGGTGCTCAGCAAAGGCCAACTGAACCTGTAAGAAAGCCACAGAAACAGGGATAGTGGGGATGTTAGGGGAAATGGGAGCCGGGATATTGCCAAAATCCAGAACCACATTCGAGGCCACATCCTAATGTACTCGAACAGGGGGCATCAACACTGGGAGAGGCAGCAGAGATAGGAGTTTCGGGAGCAGATGGAGCATCCCCGGATAAACAAGGGGCAAATCAACAATACGATTTTGGGAGCCGAAAGCAATGGTCGAGACACATGAAAGACCCCATGCGGATTAGTGAAACGATCACCTCGCTTTCGTTCAAATCCTTGAGAAACCAGGATTTTATAGATGAGACCGGGAATGGCAGAACCAGGATTTGGACTCACTTGTAGCAAAAATGTCACTTCTTCAAAAGCCAATTTGCCAAAATTAAAAGGCAACCCTTTACCAATTTGATACAAGACTTGGTCATGTGTCTTAGTCACAATGGAATTGTTCTTTGACGTAAGACGAAGAAGATGTGAGATTTTTGGGATGAGCGGCCACTCGTTTTATGGCCACCAAAGGAGAAACCTGGTCATTTCATTGAAATCGAGGGAACCTCACCCTCTTCAAAGTCGTGCATATCAAAGAAACGATTGATGACCTGGAGGATTGAACTCATAAATCCTATTGCAAACAAAAACCTTTCCATACTTAGGAGACCATCGAACAATAATTCTAGTGGACATGTTAAAGATAAAACTCACAAACCACAAAGATCAACATAAGGAAGAGCAAGATCAATAATGGTCAATAAATCCATTCTTGAAAAAATCGATTCAAATTATACTTGGCAAAATGTTCATAATCTCTCGCATTTCTCATCAATAAAAGAACGGGAAATTAAAGCATGAAACCTAGAAGCCGCATCACCGTGGTAAAATAACTCAAAATGAGCTATCCCAATATCGAACTCGTAGTCGAGATGTGTCATCGGATGACATCACATCCTCCTTCGCATCTACAAAGAAGAAGCGGCGCAGCCTCTCCTTTCGTTCTTCAACCATCAATTCGTCACCAACTTTATCAACCATAGCCTCATAATCAATCTATGTGTCGGTTTCTTTGAGGCATCAAAATCCTCATCACTAGAGTCATCGAACTCGAACTCGACTTCACCGAGTGGTGCGAGGCTTGGATGTGGTCACATCCTTGGCCACACTTTTGCCTTTCTTGGCTTTAATCATTTGGAACTCTAGCGCTACTCGGATTGACGATTGTTCCCACTAACCAACACGAGTCTTTTCTAGCACACTTTGTCCTCACTCACGCGCACTCGAAAAACTTCCTAGGGGTCACCCATCCCATGTCTACTCCGGGGCCAAGCACGCTTAACCTCGGAGTTTCTATGTAATGGGCACCAGAAAAGAAGATGCATATGTTGGTATAGGTAGTGCAAATCATATCCTTTAAGCTATCCTTTAACTATGCAATCCAACGCTCACGAGTTTGAATTGCGGGCCGCGTCTCACGCCTATTTTAAAGCCCATTGCGAGGCGGATCTTGAACCAAAGCCCAACATGAACCATTTGTGCCAAAGGCACATCATCATCACTATCTTTGGGCTCTCGCAAAGACATTATTTCGGCTTAACAACAAATTGGTTCACATTATCAAGATTTTGTCTAACCGAAAGATGACGCAATCCATTGCTTCCAACTTGATGATCGACAATTCCAAGCATTTCGGATGAGATAGGCTAAGCATCACTCACCGGAAGAAACAAAATCGACAAGTGAGAGAAACAAAGTAATGGTAACAACGAAGATCGCTACACATTTTAAGAGAAAGCGAGGGGACAAATAATAAAATCATCTAAAACATATTTTCATGATACTGGGACTATATCCAACCATACATGATAGCATACATAATGTTGTTGGGAAATTTATTGTTTAGATTTTGATGAATGCCATGTAAAACTTAGACTAGAAAGTTGGCACCTCATTTTTCCTTGTAAATTGCATTGTAATAGATAGGGCTATACGAGGTCGGGTCGGAGTCGGCTATGCCAGATATGCAAGAAGTCAATTGTAGGCTAAAATGAAGACTCCGATGTGAAGCAACTTAGTATGGCAAGAAGGAGAAGTCACAAACTCGATCAAGGAGTATCACCGGATACATCTATGTGAAGTGTCGGTCAAGTCAACTCGAAAGCCAAGTCGAGTTGAAGTGGCGGATGAGTCTTTCAATCATTGGAGCAAACTCAAGTCACCTGGGAAAAAAGGCGAATAAGTCAAGACAATCGAAAAGAATCCGTTGCACAAAAAAGTCAAGAATATTACCTAAACAAGTAATACTTCCATGCCGCCATGTCTTAAAGTGCTCGATCCTGAAGCGTGCAAAAGGAATAAACCAATGAAGATCGCACCAGGTCGAACCTGGAAGGTCCGCAAGACATTTAATCCGAGGAAATGCCAACATCAAGGATCGCACCAAGACAAGCCAACGAACACAAGTGACTTTTGAAAATCACCTATCTCTTCAACGGGCGATTTTTGAAAGTTCACTATAAAAAGGCCGAGGAATCATTTTGAGAGAAGGTTCTAACCACGAACATTCAAGCTAATATTCGAATCAGAACTGCAAAATATTCTCAAGTTATTCAAGCAAATCCTCAAGCCTAAACTTCAAGAAATCGATCCAACACCAAGCTTTGAAGGAAAGACAACTTCAAATCAAGTTGAAGAGGAAACTTTTGAAGAATCAAAGGGGTCTACATTCCAAGGAGGATTGTAGAAAGGTTCAAGGTCGAACCAGTCTCAAGTTATTGGAGGGCTTCGTGATCAAATCCAAGAAGCTTGAGCAAGTGAGTCAAGTAGCAAAGCGTGACCGCCTGTGAAGAAGCCGAGAGTCGGACGAGAAGCCACCGTGTGACCAAGCATCTCCGGATCGAGTCCCAAAGGATCAAGTTAGGCTGTGATCAAGACTTGTATCTGGACCGATAACCACTCAGACTCGATCAATACTTAGTGGATTCTTCCAGGAGTTGGAGAAGAGAGGAGTAGAAGAATTACCCCATCTTCAACCTCTATAAAAATTATTGTGTTATTTACATTTCAAAGATTTACTTTCTCGCATATTACTTTATATCTGGCGATAATTTTCATTCAACTGATAATTAACAAAGTGTTAAAACAAACTTAAACCAAATTTAAGGGTGTTAAGTCTTCCGCCGAAAATCTCATCACAAATGACGAGTTAAGGTTTAAACTAAACAACTCGAGTTATTCTATCAACACTCAATCGAGTGCGCTGAGTGGCTAACTCTATTTGGTTAACTAACTTAGTTGTCCTCAAGGACTTAACTGTGTATTTAACTTTGTATTATTTTAAAATGACTAAAATCGAAAAGTTGGTAAGGTTTATTCAACCCCCTTCTAAACCTTACTCACACCCCCTGGGACCTACAAGTGGTATTAGAGCGGTTGGTTCATTGAGACTTCGTGATCAAGTTACTTGTCCATATCATGTGGTCAATAAATACATGAATGAAGAAGAATGAAAAGTCTTGAGAAAGAAGACAAGAAAAGAAAAGAGCAATGTTGGCTAATGAGACTGGCGATACATCTAAGTCAAAAGAAGCGTGACTCGAGAGTAGTGAAGCTTACTACTCAAGTGATTCTCAAGAAGAAGCTATGATTTGTTTAATGGCTAAAGAAAAAGATCAACCTCGACCAAGAAGATGAGGTACATTCTAACTCATCTCATTCAGATTCTAGTGATAGTAATTGTGACACACACACACTTCATCATCCACTCGATCTTTATGATTCATTAGGCAAAATGATGAAAGATTTTGAGCACATTAAATCCTCACACTCACTATTAAATGAGGAAAACAAACCAAAAAAAGCCAAAACTCACAAATGACTAAGGAGTCGAGTACTCTAAGTCACATAGATGATGAGAACAAAGAGCTAAAGGCTGAAAATGCTAAACTAATAAAGAGAGATAGCTGCTATAGAAAAGAGAAAAATGATCTCAAAAATATGATTGCTTCATTCACAAAGGCATCTAAATCATTGGATGACCTTATCATGAGCCAAAAAGAATGTGGAGACAAGACAGGCATAGGATTCAATTCCTTTGTGCATAGTCAAACTCCAAGGTGATCTTCGAAAAAGGATCTTCAAGTAATGAAGCATCTCAAAAATCCAAGACACCAAATGTTGCACACAAATTCATTCCAAAGCACAATCACAAACAAACTGGTCTTGGACATAAATGAAAAGGAAAACAACCAAAAAGTATCTTTGAGAGGATAGCCGAGAAGAAATCCAGCAGAGTTTCTCAAAGAAACTCCAAACAGAAGTACTCTGAAGAAGAAACAGAGCTACCAAAATCCCTTAAGTTCTATCGTAGGAACACAAATGATGGAAATGGTAGAAACTACCCAAGTCAAGCCGATTGGAATATTGTGAAATATCACCAAAACCAATGGAATACATGCCAAAATGGCAAAGACCTAGAACTCAAGAAAGGTCATTCCAAAGGCAAAAGAGCTACACTTTAAATATCACAATTACCCAAAGAAGGCAATTGCTAAAACACACACACAGGCATACGACACAAGAGACAGCTTGTATGAACCTAAAGCCCCCAAGCAATTTGCCAAAGTGAATTATGATTATGGCACGAGATAGATGCCAACCTATTAGAATCAAATCATTTGGCTATAGGTTGGTTGGATCATTTTACGTAACTAACCCCTCGGGACCCCGGCAAGTATGGGTACCAAAAACTAATTTCCTTGATTGCGGGTTCAAGGAATGTGAAAGTGCCAAGGAACCTGGTACATGGATAGTGGTTGTTCCGCATACATGACAGAAACAAGAAAAATCATGTCAAAGTTCAAGGAGATTAGAGGTGCAAAAGTCATATTTGGAGGAAATGAAGCTCAGGGAAATAAGAGGCACCATATCCATCAAGAAAAATGGATTAGAAATCACAGATGTTGCATACGTTGAAGGCCTCAACTTCAATTTGTTAAGCATCAACCAACTCGTGACAAGGGCTATAATGTTGGATTCATATGGGAGTATGCCAAATCAAAGACATCAATCAAATGAAGTAGTGTTGCGAAAGGATCCGCAAAAGAACATGTATGTGGTAGATTGGTCGATCACCACACCAAGCACTTGTCCGCTAGCAAAAAGACAATCGAATCAAGTTGGTACGTGGCCGAGTCACTTGAATTTCAAGACAATCAACAAGCTTGCAAGGAGTAATCTTGTAGAAGGACTTCCGGACTCGATGTACAAGAAGGAAAGTGTTTGTGATGCATGCCGGATGGGAAAGCAAATCAAATCATCATTCAAAGAAAAGTCAAGTCCATCTTCAACAAGGATTTTGCATCTATTGCATATGGATCTATTTGGCCCATTGAGCGGCCAAGATAAGTGGAAAGAAATATACTCTAGTAGTGGTGGATGATTATTCAAGATATACATGGATAATCTTCATGTGTAAAAAGAAAGAAACCTTTGCGAAGTTACCTCAATGATGAAAAGAGTTCAAAATGAGAAGAGTCAAACCATTATAAAGATAAGATCTCGATAGAGGACGAGTTTGTCAATGGAATAATAACTCGATTATTGTGTTGAAAATGGTATTGCTCATGAATTATCTACTGACAAGACTCCCACGGGATGAGAATGGAGTTGCGAAAAGAAGGAATAGAACTCTTAAGGAAGCAGCGAGACCATGTTAGGCTGCAGGTCGCTAAAAGATTTTGGGTTGAAGCAATAAACACCGCATGTTATACTCAAAATAGATGCATGATAAATAGACAAATGACAAAGACTCCTATGAGATTTGGACGGAAGAAAGCCAAATGTTGCATATTTTAGAATCTTTGGATGTAAATGCTTCATCCACAATAATGGCAAGATAATCTAAAGGCTTTTGATGCAAAAGTCGATGAAGATATCTTCTTGGGATACTCACCAAAAGCAAAGCCTATAGAGTCTTTGAACAAAAGGACTATGGTCACGAGAAGAGTCATCCATGTGGTTTTTGATGAACCTAATGTAAATGGAGAAGACATTGAAGAGTTAGGTGACAAGCTAGATCAATAACTATGCAAAAGAGTCCTTTTGTTGAAGTCAAGCCGAGTGATAAATCAAGGTGAAGATGAGATAGTAGCCGAATCTCAAAGACAATGAAAATCTGCATAAGTGATGATGATGAGAGAGCTGCTCAAGATAACACAATGCAAGACGATCAACCCAATCGGGCTTACTACAACCTGGCGATGTGAGATGGTCGAGACCATCCACCGAGCTAGTCATTGGAGATGTAAGAGATGGTGTAAGAACCAGATCGAGCTCAACAAGAAGCGATGTTCACTTGTTCTATTTCACAAATAGAGCCAAAAGATGTGTCTCAAGCATTGGATGACACACATTGGATTCAGCCATGCAAGAAGAGTCAATCAGTTTGAAAGAAACAAAGTATGTGAATTGGTTCAAAGACCAACCCATCAAAATGTTATTGGCACAAAATGGGTTTTCAGAAACAAGATGAATGAAGAAGGCTCTGTGGTAAGAAACAAAGCAAGATTAGAAGCAAGATTAGAAGCAATAATGATGTTTCTTGCCTATCTTTGCACCACAAGAACTTCATCGTATATGAAATGGATGTAAAAAGTGCATTCTTAAATGGATTGTTGGAAGACGAAGTCTATGTTGAACAACCTCCATGATTTGAGCGAGAAGACTCTTGGAGATAAGGTGTACAAGCTCAAGAAAGCTCTATATGGATTGAAACAGGCACCAAGAGCATGGTATGATACATTATCTCAATTCCTAACAAATAATAGATTCACCAAAGGCAAAGTGGACGAACACTCTTGAAATTCAAGATGGAGAGAGTATCTTGTTCAAATATATGTGGATGACATTATTTTTGGATCTACAAACAAAGAGTTGTGTGATAAGTTCTCAAACCTCATGCAAGGCAAATTTGAGTTGAGCATAATGGGAGAGTGACATTCTTTCTAGGACTTCAAGTTAAACAATGAAGGATGGAACCTTCATAAGTCAAACAAAGTACACGTAGATTTAATGAAGAAATTTGGTATGGAAAAGAAATCTTCTCGTGAAAATACCAATGAATACATCGACCAAGATGGATATGGATGCGGATTGTATGGCAAGCCTGTGGATCAAACTAGATACAAAGCACTTATTGGATCATCTGCTATATCTCACAAAGAAGCGAAGCGGACATCACCTTTGCAAGTAGGTGTATGTGCAAGATTTCAATCTGCACCAAAAGAAAGCCATATGATTGCGGTGAGAGAATCCTAAGATACTTGAAGGGATGCCGGAAAGTCGGCTTATGGTATCCAAGGAAGATGGATTCAAGCTTATTGGTTACTCGGACTCGACTATCTTTGGATGTAGAGTTGGTATTTGAAAAGACTTCGCGTACATGTCAAATGCTTGGAAATAGATTGGTTTTCTGGTTTAGCAGACGCAAAACTTAATAGCCACATCCATAGTCAAGCTAAATACATAGATGCGGGCAAAATTGTTGTGCCCAAGCTTATGGATGAGACAACAATGAGAGATTATGATGTTGAAGAAAAGAAATTCCAATTATGTGTGATATAAATCTTTATATCGCAATCACTCAAAATCCTGTGTTGCACTCAAGAACAAAGCACATTGATGTCAGATATCATTTCATAAGAGATCATGTTGAAAAGAAAGACATCACCTTGGAATACATCTCAACTGATAAACAGTTAGCTGACATATTCACAAAGCCATTATGTGAATCAAGATTTGAAGAGCTTAAGCATGAGCTAGGGTTAATTGAGCTGAGTTAACACTCAGAAGACTCAAGGAGAAGAGATGGAATGTGAAAAGATGAAAATAGAGCAGAGTGTAGGTCCCGAGGGGTGTGAGTGTAAGGTTTAGAGGGGGTTGAATAAACCTTACCAACTTTTCGATTTAGTCCTTTTAAAACGTTCGAGTTAATACTTCACGGTTGAGTCCTAGATGGACAAACTAAGTTAGTTAATCAAATGAGTTAGCCACTCAACAAACTCGACCGAGCCGTTGATAGAATAACTCAAATGCTTTTGACTAAAACTTAACTTGACAGCTGATATGTTTTCACGAAGACTTAACACCCTTGAATTTGGTTTAAGTTTGTTTTAATACTTAGATTTAGCACTTTGTTGATTATCAATTGGATAGCAAATTTATCAACAGATATTAAAGTAATGTGCATGAATTAAATTGTTGAAATGTAAATGACACAATAAATTTTTATAGAGGTTCGAGATGGGGTAATTCTTCTACTCCTCTCTTCTCCAACTCCTGGAGGAATCCACTAAGTATTGATCAATATACAAAGTGGTTATCGATCCCGGATGCAAGTCTGATCACACACCGACTTGATCCTTTGGGACTCGATTTGGAGATGCTTTGGTCACACAAATGGCTTCTCGTGACGACTCGAACCTTCTTCACAGGCAACCGCCTTGCTAGTACATGACCCACTTGCTCAAGCTTCTTGGATTTGATCACGAAGCCCTCCAAAACTTGAGATTGGTTCGACCTTGAACCTTTCTATAATCCTCCGTGGAATGTAGACCCCTTGATTCTTCAACCGATTGAAGTCGTCTTTCGTTCACGGGTGAGTGTTGGATTGATTTCTTCCTAATGTAGGCTTGAGGATTGAATCTTGAATGACTTGAGTAGGTTATCGTTTGAATAATAGCTTGAAAGTTCCTACAAGGTCAACCTTTTCTCAAATAGATTCCTCGGCCTTTTATAGTGTTCTTTTGAAAATTTGCCCGTTGAAGAGATAGGTTAATTTTCAAAAGACACTTGTGGTCGTTGGCTTGCCTTGTTGCGATTCTTGAATTGACATTTCCTCGTATGAATGAGTCTTGACTTTTCGAGTTCGACATAGGTGCAGAGCTTCCCATTGTTTATTCCTTTTGCACGCTTCTCGAACCGAGCACTTTAAGAAAGGCGATGGAAGTATTACTTGTTTAAGTAATTCTCTTGACTTACGTAACGGATCTCTTTCATTGTCTCGACTTGATCGCACAGGTGACTTCGAGTCGCTTCCAATCATTTGATGACTCATCTGTCACTTCAACTTGAGACTTGGCTATTTTGAGTTGACTTGACTAACACTTCACTCACCGCACCTTCATGCGAGTTCATGTCTTCTCTCTTTGCACCACACTGTTTGCCTCGCAGCAGAGTCTTCCTTTTAGTCTCCGATTTATTGTCGTCTTGCATGTTCGGGCATAGCCGACTTAACTCACTCGACCAACCCTATCTATTACAATGCAATTTACAACAAAAATGGGGTGCCAACTTTCTATTCTAAGTTTTACATGGCATTCATCAAAATCTAAAAATTAATTTCCCAACAATTTCCCCTTTTTGATGATGCCAAAACTTAAAACATTCATACAATATTTAAACAAAGAAAGATACGCAGACAATGTAGAATCACGGAAATGTATGTGTAGAATCAATCTTTTATTGATCATAACATTCTTGTTCTTTACACAACATTTGTTTAGTGTGTATCGAGCTTAAGCGAGAACTTAATGTAACCATGCTATTCTATATCTACGCAAGTATAGAAATTGTACAATTTTATTCGATGTACGTAAGACTTACATAAAGATGCATTTACATAGTAAAATACATGAAGGGGTGGACAACAACATTTCATCTCCTTGGTCGCCTCCTTCTTTCCTCATCACTACTCTTCTTCTTCGATCTATTTCTCTTCTTCTTCTTCACCGCTTTTTTTTTTCTCATATTCTTTTACTCGGCAGCCTTCATCTCTTTCTTTTTCTTTCTTGCCTTTTCTTCCCACGAGATGAGTTTGTCTTCTATTTTCTTCTTCGATTCTCTTCACATACTCGGCATTGTTCTTGGCCACTTGCGGGTTGGCTACTTCGTCGAATCCAAACTTGGGATAGATCCCTCCTTTCTTGCCTGGATCTATATATTCGATGTTTTTGGGCATAGGTCTAGGTCCAAGCCTCTTCCTCCTCCACTCGCTTCTTCCTCTCGCCTCCGGCGTGTATTGTACTAGGGCCTTCTTTTTCCCAAATGAGTGAGTGACTAAATGAGTGACCAAGAATGACCGACCACCGATCGTCCCACGCATGTCGCTTCTTCACATAGCTTGAGGCCTTTTTCCCAATACAAATCCCGTGCTTTAGCCATGGACATATTTGCGAAGTAACCCTGGATGCCGCGTCTTGAATTCATCAATAGATCTTGGCTCGCTCAAGTCCGAAATGGCATAGGTGTCTCTGTCTTGGAATGCCTCCATGTTGTTTCGATATATCCATAACTCGGGCATCCATTTTTCCTTCCACCTCCTTTATCCCCTGCTTCAACTATTTTTCTCTTTTCAACCATGGGTACTGCAGGATGTTGGAGCCGCGATCCGTCAGGAAGTTTGCTTATGATAGCTCGCTTATGATATCACCGACAAGACCTTGTTGGGTTTTAGCAATCATCAAGGTCATATCTTTCGAACCTTCCCCCTCAACGATTTTCCCTTCTTCTCTTTTCCTGTTCTCACCTATCTTCCCTTCACACCAAGCGTCCTCCTTTTCACCATATCCTTTTAACGTCTTTAGGTATTCCTCCCTTTTTGGCATCATCCAAGGAGAGAGGAACCCCTGAAACAAGCTAGCAATCATGAAGTCTAAGCGGTGATAGCCGAGTTATGCTTTGAATCTGAGTATCTTGCACGGAATTCGAGCGAGTGGCGTTGGATTCAATCACACTGCTTCATTTCAAATGGCGAGGAGAGGCTGAATTTCTTCTCCATGTTCTCCTCTACGCCAGAAGCTCTTTCTTATGAAATTCACGTGGCAACATCTCTGTGTTGTGAGATTCATGCATTCGATCGATGTTTTCTTGCATTCTGTTCTTCATACCAAGATCCTCACCCGCCGGACTAGCAATTTATTTAACAAGGTTAAGTACCGAACTTGTTCCACGCGCAATATCTCTGTTGTTGTTGCCACCATTCCCAGATCGACAATTATTCCACGCAGAGATCGGCAAGATTTGCGTCTCGGTTATCCAACCTCATGTCCAAATGAGGCCTGGTGCCTCTCCATCTTCTCTATCTCTGCAAATATGGCCTTGAAAACTTCTCGAACCTCGGCTTTCACTACTGTCTCAAATTTGGTGGCGGCAAGCAGCGTCAAAGTCAAAGTCCGTTGGGACGATGGTGTCTATTGGAATAACAAGATCGGAGTTTATGGAAACGTTCTTGGTCTCTAGCCGATTCTTCAAGAAGGTTAGGTAGCTCGGGGAGAAGGAAAATGATTTTTCAAACGGATCATCACGCAACGAATTTGCTCGACGGTAACTTGTGCCGTGATGTGCCGTGGAGTCAATTCTACCGACTTAGGTAGCTCGTGCGATTGGTCGTGTGTCGCTTGTGGTCCAGTGTTTTTGACCCGGTGGCCGAGCCTTCACTGTCTCAACAACCTTCGGTCTCAACTAGTTCTTCCATGAGTTGGCCCGGTCCCCCCATGCCGATGGCGTCATCGGACGATGATGAGTTTTGCATGTGTGGCTCATCATCAAAATTAAAGGTTTGGTGAGTAGCCTTAAGGTCGGTCTTACTCGTGCTTGGCAGGAGAACATCCTCACCGAGTATTTTGGATCGGCAATAGGGGATGACTCGACCGTCTTCACCTTCTCGATCCCGTAAAGGTTACATCAGGATTGTCTTGGGAATCGTGAAGAGCACTTATCTCCTTTTCATTGGATCCATGATATTAGGAGGATGTTCGTGGCTTCATTCTCTTTTCCTCGAGAAGTCTCAACCTTCCGTTGGCCTTCATTACCCCTTGCGATCTCAATCTGCAATGAGGCCTCGACAACCCCTTCGATAGTGTCACTGTCTTGGGGTCTTTTCGGGTGGCATCCACCGAGTCTCAACTCAATGGATTGCACTTTCATTGCCAGTGTTAACTCTCGAGCGCTTCCTTCTGTGCCTAGTCAAGACGCTCGCCAGCGTCATTGGCTTTGAGCAGCGATTTCAACCGAGACGATCTCAACTGTTTGAGCCTCGTCACAACAACTTGTGTGTATCTATTTGTTGTTCCTTCTCCACTTCGCCTCCAAGATTTGTTGTGGAGTCACCGCAAAGATCCTCCCTTCTGCAGCTGGAGGGAGTTTCCCACTGGCACACCGCCGAGTGACTTGAAAATGGGGTCACTCGTCTCCGGACTCCCTTGTTCCCTTTAAGTATTCAGTAGTTGAGGGCGGATGGTAAGACACCTTCATTAGGGTTGGCTCGACCTGGTCCCCACATTACGTTTCATTGCGTTCCTTAACACCTTCTTTCTCGAGTGAGCGGGGGAAGTGGTGGCAAAGAACAACTATGGCAATATGCTCCACCACTCCCATCGGATCAATCTCCAGTGCGATGTGGAAGACTCCCTGGCCTTCCAATGACCGTTGCTCATGTAGGACCCTAGATTCCCGCAAGGCTTGTTGCATCTCCAATTCTTCCGTAGCGATGGCGTGGTCCGGATCCTCATAACTCCCGAGAGAATGTCAAGATGAGGATGTGTATGATCGGTGGTTCCAATAAAGGGATAAATATCGGCCTTTTCACGAGCTTGACTTCCCTATGCCCGCCCATCGCTTATCCTTGTCTTTGAAGATCCAAGATATCATGCGATTTTCTTCATCCAGTCTTGACCACAAGGTCAATCCAAGAAAGTTCAACGATTCGTCTTCTTCTTCAATAAATTCTGGTCTTTGGAATCGTTCCTGGATGGACTCGTTTCCACTTCCTCCATTCTCGCGACGATTTTGGATGTCCGGATATGGTGGGATAGGATCATCACATCACCATCATCTTTATCATCTTCTCCCCGTCCTTCGTTCTCGGGGGATTG
Organism: Rehmannia glutinosa; assembly: GCA_016081115.2. Classification (NCBI taxonomy): domain Eukaryota; kingdom Viridiplantae; phylum Streptophyta; class Magnoliopsida; order Lamiales; family Orobanchaceae; genus Rehmannia; species Rehmannia glutinosa. The sequence continues at coordinate 14,192 of JABTTQ020000048.1, read as the reverse complement.
AAGGTAGCAAACTTTGGTGCTCCACACCTCGATGGCGTCACATGCGGGAGGAGAAATAACCCCGTCAATGGGAGAGTTTGCTTTCTCGGCTACTTGTCTCAAAATATGCCGGTACACATTTGTTGTGTCTTCAATTGCCTCTCACTGATCGGCAAAGAGACTTGGTTGTTTATCTATAATTTACGAGACTCTACTTCTCCGTTGTCTCGCGATCGTTCGACTAAGTGCGGCGACTTCGATTGTTTTCTCAAGCTCCGATTGCTTGAAGATTCTCCTTCTTCTTTTGGTTTTCCCAGGAGGAACACCTGTTCCACTTCCTCCGGTTCGTCGGGTAAATGTCTTCGATTGTCTTAGAGGCGATTGCCTTCCTTGTTGTGTGATCCTCTTCTTTTTAATCACTAGAGAAGGATTAACGGTTCCTTCTTCTCCATTGCGGCTGCAGGGCGAGACACGGCTATGGGGCGGGTGACTCGGCTGCAAGGCGGAGTGCATCTTTTGTTTTCCTTTTCTTTCTTGCGAGGGCGTGATCTTTTCTTTGCAACGAGGGGCAGCCTTCTTTCGAGAGGGGAGGAGACAATGTCTCTTGGTCACCGGTGATTCCCCCTCACTTGTGTCCGCTCTCTTGGCATAAGCTCTCCTCGTGCTCCGGGAGAGATTTGATCGAACATCTTTTTTGTTAACATGGAACGCCTTTCCATGTCAAAGAGGACTCTTTAAGTTCCATCATCCTACCAATCACCAACCACCCCAGGGGAACCTCCAAATGAACCATCCTCCTCAAGGATTTATTCCCAATATTCCGGGCAGAGTCTGCGTATACAAACTCGGCCTAGCTCACCTTCTTTTCTTCGATGATCGCGGCCATTCACGATCGGCTTAGTTTTGATAAATGGTTAAAGCTTCCAAATTTGATGTCTATGCATTTGGCAACAATGTCCAGCAAGCCAGGGTAGTCCTCCTTCAATAACTTCTTCTCGGTGTGTAGATAACCTTCGCGGCCGCGATGGGGTTTGGCTACTTCCTTCCAAGCAAGAACCAAGTTAACATCGCTTCATAAATCTCCCAAGACTCCTTCCGCGGAACGACGATGTTACGCGAGATCCTTGGCGGTGATGGTGAAATCTTTTCCGTGAACAGAGGACTTGATGCCCTCATCATGAACTTGATGTTCACGTGAACTGCACGACCTCTTCCCGCGTAGGTCATCGAAAACTCCATCATCAAAATTTGTTTGATCCCCAGACTTTTCGGCTTCTCTGCTATCTTCTTAACAAAGGGATTAAATGAGGACCTGTTTGATCATCTTATTCAAAATCAAAAGAGACCCAGGTGTGGATTTGCTTTCCTAACTTGACAAAATCATGAGTAGATGCCATTTCTCGATGTTTTACGAACGAAATTTTGAAAATGAACTTTGAAAATTTGTAGGGTTTTGAGAGAAAATTTCTTTCTTTGCTTTCGAGAGAGAGATGAAGCAGTTTTGGTAAAGTGAGAGAAAATTGACGAAACGGTATATGTATGGGTTATGAAAGGGCGTGTGGGTGGTTTTGAAATTTGATCAAGATCAACGGCTCGATTTTGCACGCCGATTAATATTTAATTTCTCGCATTTAATGCGGCAAGATTTATATCAATCATAAGCTTGGTGTGCGACTTTTGACAGTACACATCATAATTATCTTGACGTCATTCTTAAAAACATTCCCGCTTAGTAAAAAAACATCGCGTTTTTGTCACTTTGCTCATAAATAACTCAAACTTATTCCTTAGTTGATTTAACTCTTCTCTCTTTGCACATAGGTACTTTCGGTATCGATTAACTTGACGCAAATGAATCTTGATCTGGTGATTTACTTAGTTGATTCAACGATTCGGCTTTTTTCATATTTTCATGTTCCATCTCTTTTCTTTGAGTCTTAAGTGTCAACTCGAGATCAATTAACCTAATTCATGCTTGAGTTCTTCAAATCTTGATTCACACAATGGTTTTGTGAATATATTAGTTAATTTATCGGTTGAGATATATTCAAGGTGATGTCCTTCCTTTCTACATGATCTCTTATGAAGTGATATCGACATCAATGTGCTTTGTTCTTGAGTACAACACAGGATTTTGAGTGATTGCAATTGCACTTGTGTTATCACACATAATTGGAATTTCCTTTTCTTCAACTTCATAGTCTCTCACTTTGTCTCATCCATAAGACTTGGGCATGTGATTTGCCACTATATGTATTCTACTTGGTACTACGGACGTGGCTATTGAATTTTGCTTCTTGCTAAACCAGAAATTAGCCTATTTCCAAGCATTTGACATGTACCGAGGTACTCTTCTGTCCAACTCTACATCCAAAGATAAATCGAGTCCGAGTAACCAATTAGCTTGAATCCACATTCCTTAGGATACCATAAGCCAACTTCCCCTTGGCTTCCTTTCAAATATCTCAAGATTCTCTTGGCATTTTGCATCATGTGGCTTTCTTTTGGAGCGATTGAAATCTTGCACATACACCTACAACAAAGGTGATGTCCGGCCTGCTTGCTATGAGATGAGCAATGATCCATAAGTGCTGCAGTCTTGTTTGATCCACGCTTGCCATCGTATCCATATCCATTTTCGATGATGTATTCATTGGTATTTTCAATGGAGTAGACTTCTCTTCCATGCCAAATTTCTTCATTAAATCTCTCGGTGTATTTTGTCGACTTATGAAGGTTCCATCCTTCGCTTGTTTCACTTGAAGTACAAGGAAAAATGTCGGCTCTCCCATCATGCTCATTTCAAATTTGCTTTGCATAAGATTTGAGAATTTATCACACAACTCTTTGTTTGTGGATCCAAAGATGATGTCATCCACATATATTTGAACAAGCGATACTCTTCCCATCTTGAATTAAAGAGTGTTCTATCCACTTTGCCTTTTATAAATGCTTCTCGATCGGGAATTGAGATAATGTATCATACCATGCTCGGGTGACTGCTTCAATCCATATAAAGCTTTCTTGAGTTTGTATACCTTATCTCCAAGAGTCTTCTGATCAAATCTGAGAGGTTGTTCAACATACACTTCTTCTTCCAATAAACCGTTGAGAAATGCGCTTTTCACATCCATTTGATATACGTTGAAGTTCTTGTGAGCTGCATAGGCAAGAAACATCCTTATGGCTTACAATCTTGCCACGAGCAAATATTTCATCAAAATCTATCCCTTCTGCTTGGCAATACCCTTTGGCTACCAATCTTGTTTTGTTTCTTACCCGCAGAACCTTCCTCATTCATCTTGTTTACGAACACCCATTTAGTGCCAATAACATTTTGATAGGTAGGTCTTTGAACCAATACCCACACTTTGTTCCTTTCAAACCGATTTAGCTCTTCTTGCATGGCTTGAATCAATGTGTGTCATCAAAGCTTGTGACACATATTTTGGCTTTGTTTGTGAGATGAAACAAGTGAACATAGCTTCTTATTGGGTTCTTGATCTAGTTTTTACACCTTCTCTTACATCTCCAATGATTAGTTCTGGTGAATGGTCTCTCGGCCATCTTACATCGGGTTGGAGTAAGTTAGTGGATTGATCGTCTTCGGTTTGTGTTATTTTGATCGACTCTCTCATCATCACTTACCTGCAGATTTTCCAAATTGTCTTTGAGACTAACTATCTCATCTTCATCCTGGTTTACAATTCCGACTTCAACTCGACATAGGGACTCTTTCGCATGGTTGGGTGATTCGGGTTTATCACCGACTCTTCAATGTCTTCTCCATTTACGTTGGGTTCATCAAACACCACATGAATGGATTCTTCAGTAACTATTGTCCTCTTGTTGGAGTCTTGTGTAAAGCTTTTTTCGGTGAGTATCCCAAAAAGATACCTTCATCAACTTTAGCATCAAAAACCTTTAAATTGTCTTTGCCATTGTTATGGATGAAGCATTTGAATCCAAATATTCTAAAATATGCAACATTTGGCTTTCTCCTGTCCAAATCTCATAGGAGTCTTTGTCACCGTTTCTGTTTATCATGCATCTATTTTGAGTATAGCTTGTTGTGTTTATTGCTTGACCCAAAATCTTTTAAGCGCCCCTTGGCTAACATGGTCCTCACGCTTTGAGAGTCCTGTTCCTTCTTTCGCAACTCAATTTCTTTGTGGAGTCCTTGCTGGCGATAGTTCATAACCATACCATTTTCAACACAATCTCGAGTTAATATACCATTGACAAACTCGGTTCCTGCAATCATCTTATTTTGATAATGGTTTGACTCTTCTCATTTTTGGATTCTCTTCATCGATTGTGGTAGTTTCTGCAGAGTTTCTTTCTTCTTACACATGAATATTTTCCATGTGTATCTTGGAAATGTCATCTACTACCACCAAGGTGTATTTCTTTCCACTTATGCTTTGGTTCAAGGACCAAATAGTCCATATGTAGCGGTGTAATATTCTTGTTGAAGATGGACATGTCTTTTCTTTGAATGATGATTTGATTTGTTTTCCCATCGGCATGCATCACATACACTTTCCTTCGGTATCTAATCGAAGTGAAGTCATTCCACAAGATTGCTCCTTGCAAGCTTGTTAATGTTTTTGAAGTTTAGTTGACTCAGACCTTTGTACCCAACTTGATTGATTGTGCTCTTTGCTAAGACAAGTGCTTGGTGTTTGCGATTGACCAATCTACCACATACATGTTCTTTTGCCGCATCCTTGCAACACTACTACCCGTTAGATTGATGTTCTTGATTTGGCACACTCCCATATTGAATCAACATTATAGCCCTTCACAGAGTTGACTTATGCTTAGTAAGTTAAAATTGAGGCCTTCAACATATGCAACATCTTAATTTCTAATCCATTTTTCTTGATGGATCCAATGCCTCTTATTTCTCATGGAGCTTCATTTCCTCCAAATATGACTTTTGCACCTCTAACCTCCTCGAATTTTGACAGATTTTTCTTGTATCTTTGTCATGTGTCCTGAACAGACACTATCCATATTTCATCGTGCAATCTTTGATAGATGAGCTGCGTATATGAATTTTCCAATCATCAAATTCCTCAATAGTGAACATAGGGATGCGTGTCAAATTTACTTCCATGATAATGACTTTCTTGAGCGAATGAAGAGTTTAAAAAAATCAAGTGCTAAGGCAAGCTTTGAAAAATTTGGAGATCAAGTTCGGTAACTTGATGCGGAAGGCTCAATAACCAACCACTCGATACCACTTGTAGTCCCCAGGTGTGTGAGTGTGAGGTTTAGAAGGGGGTTGAATAAACCTTACCAACTTTTCAATTTAGTCCTTTCAAAACTTTCGTAGTTAATACTTCACAAATTGAGTCTAGATGGGCGGCTAAGTTAGTTAATCAGTAGAGTTAGCCACTCAACAAACTCGGAATGAGTTGTTGATAGAATAACTCAAATTGTTTTGACTAAAACTTAACTTGGATTGTGATATGTTTTTCAGTGGAAGACTTAACACCCTTGAATTTGGTTTAAGTTTGTTTTAATACTTAGTTTTAGCACTTTGTTGATTATCAATTGGATAGCAAATTTATCAAAGAGATATTAAAGTAATGTGCGGGAATTAAATTAACAAATGTAGATGACACAATAAATTTTTATATAGGTTCAAGATGGGGTAATTCTTCTACTCTTCTCTTCTCCAACTCCACGAGGAATCCACTAAGTATTGATAAATATCTAAAGTGGTTATCGATCAGTCATGAAGTCTTGATCACACAAACTCTTGACTTGATCCTTTGGGACTCGGTCACGAGATGCCTTGGTCACACACCAAGCCGCTTCTCGCCGACTCGGCTTCTTCACGGCAATTGCTTGCTAGACAACCCACTTGCTCAAGCTTCTTGGATTTGATCACGAAGCCTCCAAAAACTTGAGATTGGTTCGACGCTGAACCTTTCTACAATCCTCCGTGGAATGTAGACCCCTTGATTCTTCAAATGTTTCTCTTGTTCGATTGAAGTCGTCTTTCCTTCACGGGTGAGTGTTGGATTGATTTCCTTAAGAATGTAGGCTTGAGGATTGAATCTGAATGACTTGAAAAGGTTATCATTTGAATAATAGCTTGAAAGTTCAGTTACAAGGGTCAACCTTTTTCAAATAGATTACTCGGCCTTTTATAGTGTTCTTTTGAAAATTTTCCCGTTGAAGAGATAGGTTAATTTTCAAAAGACACTTACTGTGGGTCGTGGTCATCTTTGTTGCGATTCTTGGAATTGACATTTCCTCGTATGAATGAGTCTTGATTTTGAGTTCGACATAAGTGCGAGCTTCCCATTGGTTTATTCCTTTTGCAGCGCTTCTCGGGAATCGAGCACTTTAAGAAAGGCAGATGGAGGTATTACTTGTTTAAGTAATTCTCTTGACTTCAGGCAATGGATATCTTTCAGTTTGTCTCGACTTGTCGCATTTCCTTGACTTCCCCAGGTGACTTAATTGACTTCCAATCATTTGATGACTCATCATCACTTCAACTTGAGACTTGGCTATCTTGAGTTGACTTACCGACACTTCACCACCATGCATCTCGTTGCATTTCAGTCAGTTCCTGTCTTCTCTTCCTTGCCACACTCGGTGTCTCAAAGCAGAGTCTTCCTTTTAGTCTCAGTTGTCTTTTTGCATGTTCGGGCATAGTGACTTAACTCAGCTCGACCAGCCTATCTATTACAATGCAATTACAACAAAAATGGGGTGCCAACTTTCTATTCTAAGTTTTACATGGCATTCGCAAAAATCTAAAAATTAATTTCCCAACACAGAGCGTATGAATCAGCTAAGTGAATCAGCCATATCGGAAGGTCAGTTGTATCAAGTTGGACAACCCACTCACTATATGAACAGAGAAGAAGAGTTGAATCAACTAAAAAGTAAGCTGAGTCATTTATGAGCTAAGTGACAAAAACGCAGTCATTTTTAATAAGCGGAATGTTTTAAGGATGACGTCAATAATAATGACGATACCAAAAGTCTGCACGACAAAGCATATGATTGGATATAAATGCTGCCGCATTAAATGCGAGCAATTAAATGCTAATCGGCGTGCTAAATCTGAGCCATTGATCTTGATCAAATTTCAAAAACCGTATGCATGTCCTTTCATAACCCATACATATACCATTTCGTCCGTTTTGTCTCTCACATTACTCAAACTGTTTCATCTCTACAAAAGCAAAGAAAGCTTTTTTCTCAAAACCCTACAAATCTTCAAAGCAAGTTTCTCAAAATCGTTCGGTAAAAATCACTAAAATGGCAACTACCTATGATTTCGCTAAGTTGGGAAAGCAAATCCACACTGGTTCTACTTTGTGGATTTGAAGGATGATCAAACAGGGGGTCCGATGAAACCCTTGTGAAGAAGATAGGTGAGAAAGTGGAGAAATGGATCAAACCCTTTCTCACGATGGAATTTGGATGACGTATGTGGAAGAGGTCGCCGTTCGTGAATGTTGAAGTTCACGGCGAGGGCATCAAGTCTTCTATTCCGCGAGGAAATGAGTTTACGATCTTGCTAAAGATCTAGCGGAGCACTATTTGATGTCGTCCCCGGAAGGAGTGCCTTGAGAATCTATGAGGCCGATGTAAACCTGGTTGTTGCATGGAAGAAGTAGACAAACCTGAGTGTCTACGAAGGTTGTCTACTTTGACAAAAAAAAGTCACCGCTGGAAGATTACCATAAGTGTTGGACATTGTTGCCAAGTGTGTAGACATAAAATTTGGAAGCTTTAATCACCTGTCCAAAAACCAAGGCGATCGTGATGGGCGCGATCATGGAGGAGAAGAAAGTAAAATGGGCGTAAATCACCTGTGCGGACTCGCCAAATGTTGGAAATAAGTCCTTCAAGGACGATGGGTCGTTGGAGGATCTACAGGGGTATGACCTTGTAGTTGGCCGGTTGATGGAGGTGAAAGGTGTTCCACTCCGACATGGAAAAGCATTCCATGTCAACAAGAGATGTTTGAGCCAATTTCCCTAGAAGAGAGCATACGCCAAGAGGCGGTTCTGACACTAGTGAGTGGAATCAGTGACCCCGAGAAACAAATCGTTGTCTCCCTCAATCGGTGAAAGACCGATGCCCTAGCTTGTGAAAAAGAAAACAATTGCACTGCCCGCGTGATGGAGAAGGAACCTCAAATACCTTCTCCGGTTGTCAAGAAGAAGAGGATCGCAAGCCAAGAAAGTCTCCTCGGAAAAAAGTAGTGGCCCGCCGCCCAGGACTACGAGGAAACCATATCAACCCGGAAATTCCTCTCGGTAAGGACCAAAAGAAGACTCTAGCGTTGAGCTTGAGAAAAGAGTCATCCGCCACTCAAATTTGAACAGACTTTGAGGCAATTTGGAAGTAAAGTCTCGAGAAATAATTAATGAAATAGCGAAATCTCACGAGCGATCAAATAGACTCAATCAAAGACCCGGTGTGGAGCGGACAGATACGAGAACAAGAAAGCTGACTAAGGCAAACACTTCCTATTGATAGACTATGTCCCCATGCCGCTACCCTCCATTCCCGAGAAAGAAGCACAATAGGAAGATGACGATGATGTGATCATGCTATCTCGCGTATCGGATATCCAAAATCGTCACAGAATGGAGGAAGTGGAAGCTAAGTCGCTCAGGAACAGTTCCAAAGACCCGAATTTATGGAAAAGCGAAGAAGAATTAATGAGCTTATCGGGGTTGACCATAGTGGTCCAAGCACTCGATGCACTCGATGAAGAGAACTGCTGGATATTTTGAATATCTTGATGAAAAGGAAAGGAAAAGTTGGCGAGAAGAGGTCAAGCTCGTGAGAAGGCCAACATATGTCCTTTCGGGGAACTACTGGGATCACTCCGCCTCACTTCGACGCCTTTCGGGAAGTGATGAGGACTTGGACCAGTTTCATGTCTGAGAAAAATTGGAAATCGCGGCAAGCCGTGCGGGAATCCAGGATGATGATGAGCAACAACTCGGTTGAAGGACCAGGAGAGTCTTCCAAATCCCAAATGAGATTGATCCGGGAATGGTGCAGTGATTGCCAGCGCCATTCTTGCAACCACTTCCCCACTCACTACGAGGAAGATTCTGGGGACTTGGCGATGAAACCGGGAACTTGGGAACCCAAGTCGAGCCAACCCTCATCAAGGTGTCTTTACCACCGCCCAACTGAACACTCACAGAAACAACCGGGAGTTTGGAGAAGAGTGACCCCAACAGTCACTCGGTGGTGTGCCACCGAGAGGAAACTCCTCACCGCATTTGGAGGTTGGGGGATCTTGCATAACTCCACCAAGAATCTAGGAGGCGAAGTGGAGAAGAAAACAAACATAAACACAAAGCAGTTGTCACCCGAAGGTTGGACGGGCGAAGTGCCAAATCTCTGCCCGGCCGAGGACGATCTTTGATGCGATCGAGGCACGAGATGGATACGCCCGGGAATTAACACTCTAGCAATGAAAGTGTAATCCACGGAGTTGAGACTCCTGTGGATGCCATCAGGCATTGTAGAAGACCTAAGACCGGTTTAGTGCAGCCGAAGGAATGTCGATGCCTTGCTGCAGATTAAGACTGCGAGGTATCAAGCCTACGGGAGGTTGAGACTTCCCGGTAAAAGAGGCGAAGCGTGAGAACATCCCTCCTATTATCATCGATGCATCGAGAGAAGGAGATAAGTGCACTTCATGATTCCCGGATAACTGATGTAACCTTTTTGGGATCTGAAGGTGAAGGCAAGTGAGTCATCCCCGTGCAAATCAGGCTTCACGTGAGGATGTTCTCCCATGCATGAGTAAGTCGGATCTCAAGGCTACTCGTCAAACATTCACTTTTGATGATGAGACACCACTTCAAATCTCATCATCTTTCGAGGACGCTAATGATACGGCGAGAATGATAACTCAAATGAAAAACCGGCTAAGACCGAAGCCGGGGTGAGACAATGGTGCTCGGCCAGTGGGTCAATACCACAAAGACCCACTGAATCACAGTCAATCACGCAGCTCCCAACCGCCCTGCGATTCGACTCAAAGGGCACATCACGGCCACAAGTCACCGTTGAACACATTCCCTATGTCCATGATGATGCGTTTGAACAAATGTTCCCGCTTCACTAGAGTGCACGATGGGATGAAGAGTCACCTAGAGATCGAGACGTTTCCACAAACTCCGATCCGATCGTTCCCACGAGATACCATCGTCGGCAAATTTTAATTTTGATGTTGCTTGGCCCTACCGTGAACAAAGAGTGACATCCGGAGGTTGAGAGGTCTTCAAAGCATCTTTGCGGGGTGGAAAGATGGAAAGGCACCAGGCCTCATTGGATATGCGGCTGGATAAGCGAGAGATGCAAATCTTCTGACGGCCGTCTGCGTGGAATAGTGGTGAATAAAGGGAATGGTGGCAAACAACGGTGGCAATGCGTGTAAAACAAGTTCGATACTTTAAGGCATTGTACAATAAGATGCTGATCCTGGAGCGTTGATAATCTTTGATATGAAGAAGAGGATGCAGAAAATCGATGGGATGCATGCACTCCCACAACACCTTGAAATGGAGCAGTGCGAGAATTTCATAGGAAAGAACTTTGCGATCGAGAAAACATGAATAACAAATTGGTCTTAAGCTGAAATGAAGCTGTGGCCCAGAGTCCACAACCACCCTCGGAATTGAGCATGCATACTCATGCGAGAATCAGCGAACTTTGTTATCAATCGCTTAGACTTTATGCTCGCAGGTATGTTCCCGGGGTTCCACTATCCTTTGATGATGCCAAAAAGGGGGAAGAGGAATCCCAGAAGATGCTAAAGGAGCGGTTGGTGTGGAAGAGAAGGACACAGCTGTTGAGAAGCAAAAGAAAATAGGCTAAGAAGCGAGAAGAAGAAAGGTAAAGGAAAATCCGTTGAGGGAAGGTTTGAAAGACATGACTTTAATGGTTGCTAGAACCCCTCAATAAGGATTTGTCACAAAGCTGACATCATAAGCAAACTTCCAGTGACTCCGCGCTCCAACACTCTGTTGTGCCCATGTCGAGAAAGGAAAATAGAAGAAGCATGGATAAAGGAGGTTGAAGGAAAAATGGATGCCGTGTGATGGACATATTGAAACAATGCGGAGGCATTCCAGTAGAAGAGATACTAATGCCATTTCGGATGTCGGAACTGAGCCTAAATCGGTCGATGAATTCAAAATGCTCGAATCTGTGGATACTTGAAAGCATGTCCATGCCCAAACCTGGGACTTGTATTGGGAAAAGGCCTCAAGTGTGCGAAAGAAGGCGACAGGCAGCAGACTCTAGAGACTCACTTGATCTGCTCTCTCTGTGGCCCCGTCTGTACAATACACACCCATGGAAGAGGAAGAAGCAGTGGAGGAAGAGCTTTTGGGCTGACCTAGACATCGAAAATATCGAATATATAGATCCAGGGGAAAGAAAATAGGGATCTATTGGGCTGGGTATGACAGAAGTAGCCAACGAGGAAGTGGCGAAAAAGAATGTTGACTATGTCAAAAGGATTGAAAGAAGAAAATAAGAGACAAGATCAGCTGTGGGAAGAGAGTCGGAGGAGACAAGAAAAGAAAGATAAAAGATTTAAGTCGCCGAGGGAAAAGGCATAAGAAAAAGCGGTGAAGAAGAAGAAAAGAAAGAAAAGAGACCCAGAGAAGGCAGCGGTGAAGAAAGAAAAGAAGAAGGCGAAGCAAAGCGATGAAGTGTTGTTGTCCACCCCTTCGTGTATTTTACTATTGTAAATGCAAAATGTAATGTAAATAAGAATCTCAATTTCTATATTTTTGCGTAGATATAGAATGCTATGATTGCTCGATACTTTGTAAACAATTTGTGTAAAGGACAAGAATGTTATGATCAATAAAAAGATCGATTCTACGCATACATTCTCTGTTTCTACATTGCTGTATGTATCTTTTGCAATTTACTTTTTTGTATGTATGTTTTAAGTTTTGGCATCATCAAAAAGGAAATTGTTGGGATTTATTGTTTAGATTTTTGATGAATGTCATGTAAAACTTAGACTAGAAAGTTGGCACCCCATTTTTTCCTTGTAAATTGCATTGTAATAGATAGGGTTATACGGTGGGTCCAGATCGGTATACTGGATATGCAAGAAGTCAATGTGGTTAAAATGAAGACTCGTGTGAAGCGATTGGATATGGCAAGAAGGAAAAGTCAAAACTCGATAGAAGGAGTATCACCGAATCACTGTATGTGTGAAGTGTCATCGAAGTCAACTCGAGCCAAGTCAAGTTGAAGTAGCGGATGAGTCTTTCAATCATTGAGCGGGACTCAAGTCACCCGAGAAAAAAGCGATCAAGTCAAGATAATGAAAGAATCCATTGCCAGAAGTCAAGATTATAACCTAAACAAGTGATCTTCCATGTTGCCATGTCTTAAAGTGCTCGATCCCGAGAAGCGTGCAAAAGGAATAAACCAATGGGAAACATCGCACCTTGTGTCGAGAACCTGGAAGGCATAAAGACATTTAATCCGAAATATCAACATCAAGAATCAACAAGACAAGCAGCGAACACAAGTGACTTTTGAAAATCAGCTATCTCTTGATAGGCGATTTTTGAAAGTTCACTATAAAAAGGTTGAGGAACCACTTTGAGAGAAGGTTACGAACCCACGAACATTCAAAGCTAATATTGAACTTTGTAACTCGCAAAATATTCTCAAGTTATTGAAGCAAATCCTCAAACTTTAAACTTGAAGAAATCGATCCAACACCAAGTTTGTGAAGGAAAGACAACTTCAAATTTTGAAGAGGGAACTTTTGAAAAAAAAAAGGGTCTACATTCCAAGGAGGATTGTAGAAGGTTCAGGTCGAACCGTCTCGAGTTATTGGAGGACTTAAGTGATCAAATCGAAAACATTGCCTTGCAAGTGAAATTCCAGAAATAGCAAGGCAGCGCTTGATGAAAGAAAAGCGAGTGAATGACCCAGTTGTGTGACCAAGGCATCTCCGACTAAGTCCCAAAGGATCAAGTCGGTGTGTGATCAAACATATACGGGTGATAACCACTTTGTATACGATCGATACTTGGTGGATTATCCGAGTTGGAGAAGAGAGAAGAGTAGAAAAATTACCCCGTCTTGAACCTCTATAAATATTATTGTGTCATTTTCATTTTATTACTTTACTGCGTATTACTTTATATCTGGCGATAATTGCATTCGATAATTAACAAGTGCTAAAACCAAGTGTTAAAACAAACTTAAACCAAATTTAAGGGTGTTAAGTCTTAAATTTGAAAATCTCATCACAACCAAGTTAAGGTTTTAGACTAAATAGTGAGTTATTCTATCAACGGCTCGATCAGTGCGGTGAGTGGCTAGCTACTCTTTGATTAACTAACTTATTTGTCCCTCAAGGACTTATTTTGTTGTATTTAACTCGTATTATTTTAAAAGGACTAAAAAATCGAAAAGTTGGTAAGGTTTATTCAATCCCCCCGCCCACAAACCTTACTCACACCGGGGACCTACAAATACAACCATTTTATTTGATGCACGAATGTAAAAGTAAATACATAAAGCGAGTAATCTTTGGTGACACCAAGATGAACCATCCCTTCATCATTAATCCTGCAATAATCCCGGTTTTAAGCTCTCCAAATTTGTGACACGTAGCGCAAAAATCTATAATGTCACAATTATCTCAAAATCAATAATCAACTTTCATAAATCCTCATCTTAAAAATATTGAATGAACCACAATGAAATCAAATTATATTTGTAGTTCGGCTTTAGTGGGGAGAGGGTTTCACCATTTAATTCATGAGCAAATACATAACAATATTTGGGCCAGATAATATAAACAATGGCCTTTCTAATTATCGCAATTTATCATAAAACAAAGTTTATGTCGTCATTAGTCCTTTATACAATTGAGGTCGAATAGAAGTTTTACTGATCACCCTATATTTGAACCTAGAACACAAAAATATAAATGAGTAAAAACTCCCCTACGGCGAAATAAAAACTTCAAACATGAATTGAGCAACTCATTTTTGTAATCAAGCTATAAATTCCAACAACGGTAGCTTTTTAGTACAGATATTCTTTAGACTATCTAAATAAAACCTGTGAAAATACGTGAAAATAAAATTAATATAAATTCCTCGTGGATAAACCGAATCTTGAAGTTCCATCGAAGACGTTAAACAGCCATCAGC
>JABTTQ020000384.1:0-50000 GCA_016081115.2 Rehmannia glutinosa | reverse complement strand
TTCTTCTTGAAGAAATGGCCACAAACAGCTATCAATGGCCCTCCGAGAGGTCGGCGCCGGCCGGTTGCCGGTGTTCTTGAGCTTGATCTGATGTCGCTTTGGCACTCAAATCTCGAGTCCGACAAAGCAATTGGCAATCATGAATACCGCAACACACCACGCCAAGAAGTCGCACTTCCACCCGCAGCCGTCCACGCACCGCCACTCATGAGGCCGAGCAAGTCAATTATGTGAATAACCGGGATTTTAATAACAGAGGTAATTCATTACCAACTCACTATCACCCGGACTTCGCAATCATGAGAATCTCTCTTATAAAACAACAGAACGTATTGAATCCACCTCCGGGTTATCCAAACCCATCTAGTTCCAATGCACTCGGAGGTGAAAAGAAGCGATCGCTTGAGGATATGCTCGGCTCATTCATCGGAGAGACCAGAATCGAATGAATAGGAGTGAGGCGCAGACAATGGTCTGAATTCTAAGATGAGCACAATGGAGACGCACATTAGGTCGATCGAGACACAAATGGGTCGATTGGCTCACAAGTGAATTCATTGCGTGTGAGAAGGGAAAGTTCCCGAGTGATACAGAGGTTAATCCGAGAGAACATTGCAATGCGCTTTACGTGAAAAAGGAAGCAAAAACTCAGCCCGACCCCGAAGAATCACCTATTTATGCAAATCCAGTGGAATCCAAGAAAATGAAGTTGGATGATTTTGAGACAATCTATTTGACAGGGAGTGTAGTGCAATAGTCCGAGTAAACTACCTCGAAAAATGAAGGATCCAAGGAGTTTCACTTCTTGTACTATTGGAGGAGTTTTCTTTGAGAAACCACTTTGTGATCTTGGGTCCAGTGTGAATCTGATATCTCTTGCTGATGTGACGAAGTTTGGGCTCGGAGAGGTGAAGCCGTCCAATATCACTTTGCAGTTCGCTGATCGATCCATCACCTATCCGTGGGGAATCATTGAAGACGTATTGGTAAGAATTAATAAATTTGTTTTTCCTGTGGATTTTGTAGTGTTGGACGCTCATCTTTGGGCGACTATTTTTAGCTACAGCAAGGGCTTTGATCGATGTAGAAACGGGGGAGCTAACATTGCGGGTAAATCAGGAGAAAGTTGTATTCACCATCCATCCAACCAATAGGCTAAAATTTGAATTAAAGGATGGTAAGCAGATGGTTGGGAATATTGCTGAAGACATTGGAGGTTGGGAAGTTTCTAAGGGCAATGTGGATAACATGCCTATTGGAGCCCCAACTTGAGGATAATCGACATAGTACCGTCAAGATCAGAACTTAGCGCTTCTTGGGAGGCAACCCAAGCCCCTTTTATTGCTTTCTTAGTTTTAATTTAGTTTAGTAGTTGTTTTTGTTTTTTCTGAATTTATTGCATTCTTAGCAGTAGTAAGTTGCATCACATCCCACCCTTCTTATTTGTGCAAATCCCACATATCCCACTCCATCTTCACAAAGGAGCATTATAACACCACACACACCATATTCATCTCCTCCACTCACTATTTGGTAAGTTTGCAACTTCCAACACCCACCCCATTTTCCCCATCTTGTGATTTTTGATGTGATTGATTGTAGTAGTGTTATGATAATTGTTGTTGATTTGTGGATTGTGGATTGGTTGCTCATGCTAGAATTAGGTTTGGTGTTGATTTTTGGGATTGAATTGAGTTATCCATTGCATTCACTATCTTTGCCCAAATTCATGCATATGAGGTGTTTGATAAAATGCCCCAATGACAATTTCACATTGTTTAGTGCTATCGTGCATATCTATGCTTATCTTTTTGACATGGCACTATATTTTCTACTTTAGGGCATTATGTATATGCTTTGATTTTCGATTTCTCACCCATAATCGAATTCCTTGGTTCCACGAGTTTTGTTTTCTTGTCTACCTTGCTAGGTTGCAAAAATGCGAAACCAAAGAGGATCGACCAAGGCGAATGGGAAGAACAAGACCGCACCTCGGAGGCATACAACACCCACGGGCTTGTGCGCTAGGATGCATTGTGAGCTTATACGAGACACCTCCTACACGTAGTAGTACCACATGACTTAAGGAGCCTTCGCTCCTCGGCTACCAGAAAGTCCCTTTTCCCACCTCTCCATGGGGACAATGTCGTTTTAAGTTTGGGGGTGCGAGTCTATTTTTATTCATCGAGTCGGGTCTTGAGTAAAAAAAAAAAAAAAAAAAAGAGTCTAGAGTCGAGTCGGGTCGTTTGTAAAACTGTGAAACTGCATGACTAAGTGAATTTGTTGAATATGAGTTGAACGGTCAAAAGAGCATGTGTTTGAACTGTGATTTGAAATTCTTTCCATTAATTCCATCTATGTGCTTAACTCATTGATTTATTTGGGGATGAATTGTGCGAGAGTGTTTCCTTTATGATTCCACCTGATTCTAGAACTTGTCCGATCACTAGTCGAGGCGAAATCTAGGCGAAGTAACATTGAGGGAAGTGATTTAGGCCATCTTTGAACAAGCCGAGCCTAAAAGCCTACCTTTGTATTATATTTTCCCTAGTGTCCCCCTTTGAGCCTTATAAACCCGTTTCTTTGGCAACCAATCTAATACCCAGAGCTTAAATGTGAAAATCCTAATTACCCATCACTCATACACACAAAATATAGAAAAATATTGGAAGTTGAGGAGGTATAATGAAAAGGGTATGTATTTAATTGAATGAAGTTGTCCGAGAAAAGAAGATATGAAACCTTGTGTATGCAAAAAGAATAAGTTTGGGGTTCCAAAAAAAAAAATAGAAAAAAATGACGAGAAAAATCAGCGGATTGAAGGTTCATAAATATTGGGGATGTCAAAAAGTGAAGGGTAGTTGCTAATTGATGATTCAAGTGATAATTGTGTGTTTGGGTGATTTGAGCTACTTAATCCTATATTTTCCTACCTTACCCTAAGCCCACATTACAAGTTTTAAAAGTCCTATTGATCCTTGTGTTACATTAGCCAACATTAGTGGAGATTAGTGTGAAAGACAAGCCTATGGAGTCCTGGTAAGCATCTTATCTCTATATTCAAAAAGTGAATCATTTTGAAAACACTTGATTGCGTGAATCTATCCGGATAATGAAAACGGGGTTGGCATGAACATTCCACCTTCATGATCACTATGTGAAAATACGTGCTTGATTGATAGTAAAACGAAATTTGACGAATGAGTTTGGTTGTGAAGTTTCAGCAGCTTAGTTTGTTGAGTCGATCGTCTCATTTTTGTTTCCTTCATGTTTGTCGATT
The DNA here is from genome assembly GCA_016081115.2 of Rehmannia glutinosa. Taxonomy (NCBI): domain Eukaryota; kingdom Viridiplantae; phylum Streptophyta; class Magnoliopsida; order Lamiales; family Orobanchaceae; genus Rehmannia; species Rehmannia glutinosa. The sequence goes on along the minus strand of JABTTQ020000384.1, from coordinate 46,720 downwards.
TTTAGAGTCTGTAATTGCTTGAGGACAAGGAAACGCCTAAGTTTGGGGGTATTTGTTAAGTTGGTTTTTATACCAATGTATTGAGTATTCTAGACTAGGATTTTGCGGTGTTTTTCGAGTATTTTAGTGTCGTTTGATTGAGTTCATGTCATTTGTTGTCGTTTGAGAGTCGGGACTAATCTTGGAAGCCAAAATTGGTTAAAAACGATGGAAAACGTATTTGGACGGTGAAGATCGCATTTTAGAAGTGGAAAAATGGAAAAATATTAAGCAAGATCGAGCGCCGCAGTTAAACCCCACAACTGCGCGCTGGGGTCGAAATTCGAAAAATAGTGATACAGGATGTGCGCATGGCACTACAAATGGCATCACAGGGCACGCACGCCGCGGTGACGACGAGCATTGGGGGCGATGTGCGGGCGCTGCGCGCGCCATTCAAGGGCTGCAGCCGATAGATAAAGAAGAAGCGATAGACAATAGCAGCAGAGCGCGCTGCAGCGCTTCAAACAAAGGGCGCAGCCACCAACAAGACAAAGCAGCAGCGGCGACATCCATCGTGAAGAGTATCAGGCGCGCTGCAGCTGCAATCCATCTATCCTATTCGCGCCGACAAAATCAACGTTGGGCCTTTTATTCTTTGGGCTTTTTGGATGGATTTTTAGGGTTTCAAGCATATAAATATAAGAATGCTCGTGCAAACAAAGGGTCGGACATTATTTTGAGGACAACGCAAGGCAAGAGACACAGAGCTAGGGTTCGGGACGACAATTGGAGGCACTTCTCGTCTTGACACAGAGAGAGAATTCATTCCCTTTTCTTCTCAATTCTTTCTTTGTTTTTCTTTGTCGATTTTTGAGATGTATAATTATTTCTTCATGAATTTTTGTACATCCATTATGAGCTAAACCCATATTTCTAGGGGATTGATGTAACTTACGTTTGAACCTATGTTTTGATTTCCGTTTATGAAACTCGCATATTATATTATCTATTTGTGCTATTTGATTTTATTGCATCCGGATTATCGATCAATAATTTAGATTGTTTGGTGTGTTTGGTTTGACGCCGAGAGAGGTAATTGAACGCTGGCCATAGAATAGCACAACCTAGGGTTTCATAGAATCGAGAGATTTATGAATCTTTTGAAGCCTGTGATAGAATATTCATTGGGCGTATTAGGGTTTAATTTATGATTTTTATAGAGATATCGAAATCGAAATTGGAACCTAGAATCACTTGGCACTCGAGAGAGGAAGTGATAAATGGTAGGAATATTGGCTTATAGATTGATAACTTGTGATTAATAAACTGGATTAAAAACATAGGGGATAACTAGGTGAAATCAACCTCTAGAATTATGGGTTTAGCTCATAATGGATGTACAAAAATTCATGAAGAAATAATTATACATCTCAAAAATCGACAAAGAAAAACAAAGAAAGAATTGAGAAGAAAAGGAAGGAATTCTCTCTCGTGTCCAGACGAGAAGTGCCTCCAATTGTCGTCCCGAACCCTAGCTCGTGTCTCTTGCCTTGCGTTGTCCTCAAAATAATGTCCAACCCTTTCTTTCAGACGAGCATTCTTATATTTATAGGCTTGAAACCCTAAAAAATCCGTCCAAAAAGCCCAAAGAATAAAAGGCCCAACGCTCGCTTTGATTTTGTCGGCCGCTATCGCTTGGAATGGCGCGTTTGTAGCGCCCGTGTATTGAACTCTCCGCCTAATCGCTTGCGATGCAGCAGCCCGATACTTTTCACGATGGATGTCGCTGCTGCTTCTTTGTCTTGGTCGCGCGGCTGCTGCCCACTTGTTTAAGCGCCGCAGCTGCTTCCCCCGCTATTGTCTATCGCCGCTGCTGCTTTATCGGCTATCCGCAGCCCCTTGGCATGGGCGCTGCAGTGCCCCGCACGTCGTCCCCAATGCTCGTCGCCACATGACTACACAAGCAAATAATGTCTTCGTGCGAGCAGCAGTCACGCACATGCCCTATATCCCTAATTACCATTTTTTGTTCGCACAAGGCGCGCGGGTTTTAGCGCTGGCCGATCTTGCTTAATATTTTTCTGTTTTTCCACTTCTAAAATGCGATCTTCACCGTCCCAAATACGTTTTCCATCGTTTTTAACCAATTTTGGCTTCCAAGATTAGTCCCGACTCTCAAACGACAACAAATTACATGAACTCAACTCAAACGACACTAAAATACTCGAAAACACCACAAAATCCTAGTCTAGAATACTCAATACATTGGTATAAAAACCAACTTAACAACAAAGTTATTTCGAGGGATTAGAGGATGAAAAAAGAAAGAGATATAAACAAGCCCTCTATAGCCTTGAAGTTATATGATATTTGTCATATTGACGATATATCAAGTTGTTCACCGAATACCGTGAAAATCCAAGATTGAAGAAAATGAAGCCGCATGCTATTCTTTGCCAGGATTCCGAGTCCCCGGAGAGAAATGCTTATCGGGGAATACAAGGATGGAGCGGAAGTAGAAATCGTGGGCGAGAAAAATGTCTTTCCTAAAGGTCAAGTTATCCGAATGGTGTTACCAAGCGACTCTGTCAGACAGAATTATAAGAGATTAAGAGTAATTAACAAAGCGCCCTCTATGTTACGTGGATAATGACATCCCAATAATTGTGGGAGGTCAACCAAGGTGACACAGAAAGAAGAAGGAGCGAAGTCATCCATACCGCCGAGGAAGCAATAAAGAAAAGAAGCGGTCTTCATGGAGACCTAGAAGGTTTTGGTCAAAATCGAGAAAATGCTAGATTACTTAGATGGCAAGTGAATGTCAATATTATGATTATGATATTATCATTATAAAATCTCATGAAAATATTCTTGCGATTTCTTGACACGAGATGGAAGGACGCGTTCTTGAGAGTCCTTAAACGAGTAAGACATCTCGTGAAAACCTGGAGAGTCTAGAACGAGATTTTGGGGCGTTATGTCTCAATGCGAAGTTGCGGGGCGACTTCAACAAGCGACCCAAAATCCGTTTCTAGTCCAATTAGAGCATGCCGACGCTCAAGGACAATTGTTCTTAAGCGCTGCAAGGGCCTCTCTCCAGGCCGCATCTCCTACGATGCAAAAAGGGGCAAATAGAGAACGGGGCTCTAACCCAAAGGTTATGGATTCAAGTACCATAATCACAAGTGTTGCGGTGATGCATCCCCCGAGGGTGTACAAATCAGAATCGAATGTTGAAGCTCCTGTCACAACCCGAGTCTTCAAGTCAACCCAAAGACCTGGGTAAAAAGAGGAGAGTTGGATCTTGGCCACGACAGTGCAAATCTAAGGTCCAAATCGACGAGATTAAAATTTCTCCAATGTAGGTATATCAAAGACAATGGGAGAAATTGGTTACGAAAAGAGGTATCAACCCGGAAAAACAATAGTTGATATCTCGGGCAAATATCCCAGAGTTTGGATGAAACCAGGAAGTCATCCAAATGAAGTACATGAATGGTATACTTTTGGAGCTCTAGCTTCAATCTATACTGTATCACCAGGATTCCCAGAAATTTCAAAATTACCGAAATGGATTGGGGAAACGATTTACGAGACTTGGGCCAATAATCCACATTTGGCAAGATGAGATATTTTAGAACTCGTATTTTATCGGTCGGCTCGAACCAACAAAGAAAGGCTTTGATGAAGCTTTTCATTTCATCAAGCTAAGAAGACCGGATGGAAATATTTTAAAATATATCAAGGCAGCTTCACCGGAAGAAGTACCAGTGTTAGTAGGAGCAATTTCTGAAGATGAAGCTTCTACACGACGAGCATGGGGTCTTTGGGTTTGTCTAACAGAAATGGACAAAGTCAAATATCCGTTTAAGTTTTTCCGCATCAAAGAAATGGATCTTTCCTCTCAATTCAATGACTGGATCAACAACGAGGATTTGCGGAGGAGCTTTTCGAGACAAAGAGAAGAATTCTCTGGGAGAACAAGATTCCTAAGAGAAAAAGAAACTTACCGGAAATTTCAGTAACATGACGCATGTGGGCCGTTGGATCGACGGATCTGAAGTAAGCATGCCCCAATGAAGGAACCCGAGTTTGGAAAAGGTTTCGACCCAAACCCGACCGACAAGATCATGCACTGAAAGGACAAGGGCCCGATTCACAAGACGCGTTATCCTCGGGGACCACGCAAACCAAATTTTTAAAAGATTCCCGACAAACATCACATGGGCCGATTCACGCGGAAGAAAAAGAAAAACAAATTTGGCGAGGCAATAATGTGGGATATGACGTAAGCAATGACGCATAGATATTAAGCGAGGATTTGAAGTCCGCCTTTGAAGTCCTGACTTACCTCTATAAAATGCGGGATTTGAAGGAAGTTGAGGACATCGAACATTTTTCTTAGTTTTCTTATAATAAAATCGAGTGAAAAATTTGTATTAGTTGAGTGTTTTAGTTTTTTAGTTGATGTATTTTCGAGTGCAAACCTCGGATATGAGAGGTTAAACCTGGTATTCTCCTCCCAAAAAGAGATTACTAATGTAATAAATATTTCAATAAGTTCTTAATAAAAAGGGGCTTTCTGCAATAACATGTCTTCATAATGTTCCATTAATTCATCCCGTTTAAGAATTACTTATACGCCGGAGTAGGAAACGAACCAAGGTCATCATCGAATTGATTCTTGAAGGAGTTGGATAACTTGCGATCATCTTCCCTAAGGTGAGGTTGAACAGTGAGGAGCCGTTTGTCAAACGATCTGGGGGCGATAATTTTCCAACCGGTGGTGTTGCGAGCCATTTCACCCTGTTGTTTGGTCAAAGAAGGTATGAATTTTAGGGGATTTATTAATTTTACGGAAGCATGTTGGGCCGATATGGTCGTGATGGACTATATCTGTTTTATCAAAACCTTAGTCCGAAATTGATTTAGAATTATGAAGTATTTACTGAAGTATGTCCTATTGAGTTTATAAGTTTGACTTGACATGATCCACTTAAAACCTATGAATAGAGACCTGGATCTAAGTAGGTGTAACAATGCCACGAACGTAATAGGTGACAAAAAATGTAAATCTTCATAATCTATGAAATTTGAGTTTATTGAAAATAGCTATGATATTAAAGGATTGATATTGCTAATTCTCGAGAGTTATAGGCTATAATTGGACCAAAACTCGCTATTTGGCTATAAAGGCAAAATTGTCAGGGCATAAACTGCAACTTTAATAGTTAAAGGATAAAAATGCAAAACGGTCTAAGTTATAGGGCATATTTTGCTATTAAGCCGCCATGATTATGATGATACGAAATAAATTACACCTTTTAGTCTGTGAAAAGTTGCTATGTTTTCTGTTACGAGACTGACTCTCCCTTCACCTCTCTTTTTGTATATTTCATACAAACAAATACAAAATCCAAAAACTCTTCTGTCTACTTTCTTGTTCCTTTTTTTTTTTTTTAATTTCTTTATTTTTTGTCTTCTCCTTATGGTACTTTATTTATCAAATATGGTCCAAATTATTTGATAAACCATATATACATAAAAAAAAAGGATAATGTTTCCTAGAAATATTTTTTTTCTTATTTAAAGAAAACACATTTTATCCACTTAAGTGATCTTCCACAAACTATGTTAATTATTTTGTTAATTTTTTAAAAAGATTTACACGAGGACTTTAATTTTCTCATACAAAACCCAATTATGTATCTTTCTCGTCCAACTTAAACTCTTACTAGTCCAAAAGATTATAAAGTTTTTAAAGTGTTGGAAAAGGATTAATTTATAATTATTGCATATATAGGATTAACAAAATTGAAAATAGATTATTAATTAGGAAAGAAAACTAATTTCCTAAAACTCTGTTCCGAAATATACAATATATGCTGGCATATTTCTGAAAAATGATCATTCCTTAATGTTCCCCTTTAACAAAATAAAATAAAATAAAAATGACTTCAAAAAAGTATTTAATAATTTTCTCAAAATGATTCTATATAAAAAGAAAATTAATAAATTCCTTTTCAATTCATCCCAATCTCGAGATGATAAAATTTGTACTCATGTGTACCTTGAAATATAAGTATGAACCAACATGATTAAACGTCACCATTAAATTTGACAATAAAAGACAAAAACATAAACAAAAAAATTTCAGTTGGACACAATTTTTATGCTAATTTAAACCTAGTATAACAAGTTGGTCCTTATGGACCTTTTTTAATGTCTTGGTCCAATTAACAAATTTTTATGGGCTAATAATTAATTAAAAGTAATATAAATAAATATTAGAAAGTACTTTATGTTTTTACCCATCATCGGAGTTAAGATTAGAGCCGGCAATTTAGGCCCGGTGAATATAAGATCGATCGGGCCAAGAATTTCTAGGCCCAAACATGATCAGGCCTCTTTAGCCAGGCCTAACGGGCCCAATGGTCCGATCGGCCCTAGTTGGCCCGTAATAAAATGCACTACATGGGCCGACCGATCCTTGAAAAAATCGGTATGATGGAATTTGGTCGGCACGATCCGCCTAGTTTTGCTCTTTGGCGTGACCGAGATTAGACTCGCCCAACCTGGCCTAATTGCAATACAAGAAAAAACCAGGTTTACCTACGGAAAAATCAGAGGTAAGTATTAAGAAAATTGTAAAGTGTAGGTAAAAATGTTGTAGATAAAATCATTGTAGGTAAAATATTTACCTACAAAATCTAAAGTCATTGTTAAAATACCTACGAGAAAATCTGTTCAGAAATAGAAAACCGCTCGGTAATTTGTCGGTATAATTTGGGAGAAAATAATATTTTTTATTATGTAGGTATTCTCAGTAGGTAAATCACAATTTAGTAACAAAATCATTTATGTCGGTACATTACGCTTCGAACCGAAATTTTCTTGCAAAGTGTTGCCACCTCTTGTAATCAGCCAAATTTACTCAATAGACTTTTCTTCTCTTCAAATTTTCAAAATTCATATTTGATTTAAAATAACCAATGGAAGAAAAAGGTTCGGTCGGGTCAAATCCGAAATGCAATTTTAATTGTTAAGCCGAGCCCACCATGGATCATCGGGCTACTGGGCCAAATTGCCCCTATTATCAATTATTAAAAAAATTACATTATGAAGAGAATTAGGCTATATTTGAAATTGTAAAGAATATTGAGCTAGCTATAGGAAACTTATTGTAGTCATTCCCAACCCATATAATCCCATTCATGTCCTCAAAGCTCAAATGCCAAAAGCAGTAAACAAAACAAATAAAAAATATGGGTTATAATTTCTAACAAACATTAAAATGAAATATTGATCACTAATACACACCTAAACACTTAGTGAAGTTTTCAAAATTATGTGCAGTCATATGTTATTGTCAACAATACAATGACAAATTAAATACATAAACTGTGATTCGGCATAACTTGTGTGTGTGTTTAGTGCACAAATTCCAAATAAGAAAAATATAATATTTTTATTTTGATTTCCAACAATTTTGTTACTAAATATTGTTGGCCCATAAAATCCAGGCTTTTTTGCCCTAACCCCATTGAACCAGTGGGCTATTCGGGCCAGGCAATTTAGGCCGAGGCTTTTCTGGACCTATAAAATTAAAGCCCAACCCAACCTTAAATCGTAGGTCACCGCTAATTTTGGAGACTCTTAGCTCTATGATGGTCATAATTTTCATATAAACACCCAAATCGCACCATACTATCCTGTCCATAGTAATAACGAGTAAAACAGTGATTTAAAATATGCATTAGAAATTGTATTGCCTTGTTGGTATGGTTTTAGGTTTAGAATTAATAGACCGTCCTTATCCGCACTACCCCTTTACGATTTAAGGGGCAATTTTTCGTTTTTTTTTTTTTTTGGTTTTGTTGACTGATTAGGCAATGAATGTATTAAGAACACCAAATAAAGAATAAATTTATATTCACATTTCACGTTCCAAACATAATGCATTTTATATTTTTTGTTTAATGATGCAAAAATACATAATGTTTTGCATTCAAAAACGAAATGGAGAGAAATACCATTTAAAATGCATTATGTACTAAATGCAATTAATCAAAAGAGAATGCAAAGGTGCGTGTTATTTGCCAAATATATCTTGTTTCAAAACGAAAGACATCTTCAACTTTGGACATGGATACGACCTCTCATTTTCTCTCTCTCTTTTTCTCTTCCTCTTCTCACTTAAAAACCCAAAACCCTAATCCCTTTTCTTCTTTTTTTCTTCCCCTACAAGAGGCCGCCCATCCCCCTCCACTTCTCGCTTCTGGCCGGCGATGGCCGAAAATTTCTCGGTCGCCGACTTTCTTCTTTAGTTCAAGATCCGGGATTTTGGAGATTCTTTGTGGTGGCGGACCAACAAATGAGCCGGGTGGCGATTTGCGGGAGTGGTGTTGGGATGTGGTTGTGGATTTGGGGAGAGAGAGACCTTTTTTTTCTTCTTGTGGTGTTATTTTTATTTTGTCATATCATTTTTTCTCGCATTTTAGTTTGATTGCTAGGTTGTTATTTTTTTATGTTTTTTTGTTGTTTTCTTTTTTTTTTGGTTGAAGGGCGAAATCCATAAAGCGTCAGTCACCCATGTATGTCTTGTAGTGCGTAATGGTTGCTCGTGCGGTGTTACGTGTTTTTATGATCTCTATTGAGGAGTCTTTGAAGTCTCCTAGCATATGAGTGTTTTAGTTTTTGAGTATGATTTGGATTTGAATTGGTCTTGCACCTGCGTTTGACTTCTATTTAGTCAAGTCGGCCCATGCCACAGTTAGTTCATTATTGTTGTTGTAGTGTTGTATTTGAGTTGTTCTAATAAAAAGCTATTGTTTGAGGGGGAAAAAAAGAAAGACATTTTCAACTTTGTACATGTTTTTTTAAATTCAAAATAATTATTTTTTTAATCAATCACACTATAACCGCCCGCCCCTAGTGAGAATCGCACTTTTGCTACTTAGATATACAATAATTTGAAATTAATGTTTGATGAAATTGTATAAGGTAAATTCTGTTTGAAACTATTAAAAAAAAAACAATCCCTTTCAAAAAGAAAAGAACTGCTTCCTCCTATTCACATAAGTGTCTTTTTAGGAAAAAAACACACATATTAAGAAATATTTTAAGATACCCAATATACCCTTAAATAATCGTAAATGTTGCTTTGAAAAAAACAAAATTTAGACATTATTGTTAATAAATATAAGGGTAAATTGGGAGAAAAAAATTCATTAGTCTTGAAAATATCAAAAAGGATATTCTTTAAAATAACTTTTTATGTGTCAAAAAGACGCTTATAGTGAATAGGAGGGAGTATTAAAAATAAGGGTGGCGTTATTCATACCCTTAAAATTGATGAATATACCCACCTTCTAAATACACCCCACTTACTTTTTAAAATATAACATAGCTACTAAATACACCCCTTCTAATTCCCCATTTTACCCTTTTCACTATTTTTCTTCTCAAATACACCCAAAATGATACACCCAAGGGCGGCGGCAAATGGCTGAGGAAGAAGTTCCTAGGCAATCTTCTTTGTTCCGACAACGAAAAAGATGTAATATCTTTAAGATTACACAGTTTTTCTTTTATATTAATTTTGAATTTAATATTTTACTTTAATTTCGCACTTATAGTTGAATTAGTTTGGGTAATTGTTGGGTAATTGTATTGGTTTGAATTCTAGAGTTACATAACTTTTTTCCTGGTTTTGTCCGAGTTTGAGGAAGAAGACGATGGATGACACGATGGTATACTCAATCGCGTGCCGTAAGCCACGATCGAAAAGTAACTACGATCGTGCCAAGTGGCACGCATCGAAAAGTAATTACGATCGTGCCATCGTCGCGCACTTGCACGCGATGGCATGAGCAAAGTTTTAATTAAGATCGTGTCATCGTGCCACATAAGACGATGGCACGACCAAGGTTGCACCGCGATCGTGCCAAGTGTTGCACTTTTGTTATTCAACAAGAAATTTTCAACTCGTAAAAAAATGAGTAAAAATGAAAAAATAACACACTTTTAAGTTGCAAATTAAGGAGATATTTATATTATTTGACAAAATTAATTTTTTGTTGTCCATATTTACAACAATGTGAGTGTTTGAAAATCTAAGGTTTACCAAAAAAGTTTCCAGTTTTTTAAAAGAACGTGGGTGGGTGTGAAGAAGATTAAGTGCATTAGAACTTATTTTGTAAGTAAGGGTTCAAAGTCTTTTAAACTAATGACATTTTTTTTTATAATGGGGAACCCCACCGCTTACTCTTTCTTTGAGTGACTGGATAAACCTCGAGTGGACGTCTTTACTAGCCGCAAACTAAGCCAACCAGGTGTGTGACAGGTTCAACGAAGAAAGTGTTGGTAAGGGAATTGAACTCGTGACCTTTTAGTCCCCGCTACCACCTACTCCACCAACTTGACAATCCTTACGGGTTAACTAGTGACATTTTGAAATTATATGAAGGTGAGTGTGTTTATTAATTTTGTGGTGTAAATAGCACCACCTAAAAACAATCGGAAAATAGCAACATGATTAGTGATTACCCCTAGATTATATGTTATGTAAATGAAAAAAATCCATCGTTTAACTTGGCCAATACGTAACTTCGATTAGAAGAAATTCCTGATCTCGTTTAATCTTTCATTTTAACGGGAAAGAAAAATTAAGTAAATATTTAAACATTCAACCTAACATTTTTATTTTTCTCTACACGAACGCAGGCAAAAGGAAGGAACAGGGGAACGGGGAAGACAGCAAAATGAAGGGAAGCCCACCTGTGAATCAGATGCCTAGTGAACCTGCTGTGAAACGTTACAAGATTCTTTGGCGTGTATTTCTCATAATCAACTTCTCTCTTGGTGGTCAGTCTTTCTTGGTTAATTATTTTTCCTTTTATTTTATAATAATGAATTGTAGGAAACCCATTTGGAATTAAATTTGGATTAACCTGGGTTTTTTTTGTCTATCATCTTAGTTTAGATTAATGGCCTTCAACTCTTTTTTAGCTCTGTATATGTGGGTTTATATTGGGTACTATGCTATTTACGGCTTTAAATTTATGCATTATATATGCATTTACGTTTTATCATTTTTGGCTCATGTAGAGTTTGCTGATTGTATTTTTGTTCCAGAGCATAATAAGAAAAACAAAATTGAAAATATTGGCAAAATGACTTAGCTGATAATTGAAGTATTTCATTATAAGATTGTGCTTATTTCTGATGTGAGAAACCATTTTTAATATATATTTTTTCGAATATGGATACATTGTTTTTGCTGAAATGTACATATAATAGCATTATACATTTACTGTTGTTATGAAGGGTTCATCTTTTATGGTAGTTGATGCGGAGCATCAGTGTGTCTGATGCTGAGATTGTGTCTTTCCATTGGGATCTATAAAGTAATGTTGATGTGGTTACTGCTAGTGGTCTCACATTGGATCTATTTGAATGACAGAGAGTTGTTTTCTTGCGACTTCTCTTGTCGGAAGTAACTGATAGATTAGATCAGTATAAAGCATTGAGAGAAAAACTACACTTTTATTAAACGGCCTTCCATAGTGGAATTGGAGGTATTTATACCCGAAGTTCAGAGGGTGGTAGTTTGAGTTTTTTTGGTGCGCATACCATTTAGGGTTTATGGGCCTGAAGGGATTGAGATATTCACACTGGCCTCGTGTACTTAGAGATATTCATGTTAGTGCTCGTGGAATTATTAGCCTTTGTTCCGTGAGCTTAGCATAAGTAGTATAGCCCATTTTGAAGAAACTTTGATACATGACCCATGTTGACACTTTGGACATAGCCTAGCAGGCCTTTTGCAGATCGTTACGCATCAGTACACCTTTGATAGACTATAGTTTTAATGATAGCTCTTTTGCTGAAGTGGTTGTAACGTACATTCTCCTAGTTGGATATAATAGGTTTTTGGTGGTTTCTATTTGCAATTCAGAGGGATACATTAAGTTGAAACTAAAGGACAGCAAGAATATTTTTGAATAATTTTTTTTGAATCTCCATGTTTGTTATGATAAGATCGTTGTGATATTCGCTCGCTTTTCTAATTTTCAGCAATGGGTTTCTGAATTAATGAAGAATGCGTCATCGAATAGTACCATAAAATGTGTACTGTTCCTTTCTCGACTTTCGTCTCCTATTCTGTACCCCACATCTCAACCCCACAAATCCTTCAGTCGTCAATTAAGCCAAACCCTGTCTTCTATTTTGTATAGTTATTCACAAGTGATAGATACAAAATTTTATGTGTATCCGTTGTGCATGTTGTTGAGGGTCTACAAATTGAAGTCTTGCAAGTGAAATTAGTAATTTTAGCGAAGGGAATAAGTCTACGTAATAAGTCTACGTAATAAAGGGCTCCTGTCAGTTAATTCATGTACTTGTGGTGGTTCAAATTAGGGGTGCCAATCCCTGACACGAGACGATAACACGTCACGAACCCAACAGTTGAGAAAATCACGAACCTGGACACGAGAAACACGAACATAACTAACATGAATATGACACGGTGTTACCATTTGTCTTAAAACATAGTTATCTTATATTTTATTTAATTTCTTATGTATTTTGAACATAACCCGAAATTGACCCGAAGATTAACACGAACACGACCCGATGACTCGAATTGCCACCCCTAGTTCAAATAGACTGTGACCACTGCATGTTAGTGGTGGTGATTGTGGCGGAGATTGCTACTTGTGTAGGAAATTGGATGATAATCGTACTCTGTGTTCACCGTTTAGGGTTGGGCAGGAGCAGGGGTTTGTCCGGTTAATGGAGTCTATCGCTTGTTGCTTACTTCAATGTGCCTAAAACAAGAGTTGCAGGGTTCATACCCGAGTGTTGGCATTAGGTCTCATGGTTTTGTAGTAGCAGTGATGGATTCAATGGGTCGTGTGTTTTGTGTTAGCAGACGTAATTTTAATTACGTAATGTGCACAAGTTCCTGTATTTGGTGATATGTGGGGGAAAGATTTGATAATTTGTGCTCGGTGTTGCTGTAAGTTTTTGGAGTTTCAGAGTTTGAAAGATGACTGGCAGATCACATTGTTTGAAGCAGTGTTTGTTTCCAGTTTGGCCTGTTTACATTTTCTTAAAAGATCAGAAAGATACTCCTGGTGTTGCAATATGAAATCCTTTGCTGTGGGACACAAATATTACTTTATCATCAACATTTCAAATCACAAATTCAGAGGAATTTGCTGCAGGAGAAACTTTATTTTCTACTTTCAAGTTTTACTAGAACATGGTGGTGCATAAAAAGCCTTCACCACTGTTATTGTTGCTCTAAATGCACGGTGAAATGTGAATATTTAACACTGAAGGACAAATAATTTCTGTATCAATATTTAAAATTGCAAAGTACGAATTTTGGGAGTTGTGGCAGTGCATGATGTTTGTATCCGTTGTCTCATCCATTTAGAGTTTATTTTGCTATTACTAATACTTACTTCGGCTTGATTTGCTTGTGCGTCCATATTACTGTTTTAGCTAGTTATTTAGTTAAACAGTTTTTGTGCTATTCTATGGTTGTTGATCAAGAAATTGATTCGGCGTAAAAATACAATAAATTGCACTTCATCCCCCTTCCATACCCTTTCCCTTTTTAGCCTAAATTGTTTCTTGCCCTAGTATTCAGAATTGAGATTTCATTCGAAGTACTTATATTTTTGAGTAAATTATTAAACTGCCCCTGAGATTTAGTTTAACTACAAAAACTCCAGTGTCTTTCAAAATTACAAAAGTACCCCCTTATGGTGTTACAAACACCTCCTTGAGGTTTGTATTTGCTTAACAACTATTGAGGGTGCAATTTGTAAAATAGAAACAAATGTCAAGACGATATTTGTAGTTTTGAAAGATAGTTTAATTAGACTGAATTTCAAAGGTATTTTTTGTAATCAACACTAGATTTTTCCCTCTATTATCGCAGTTATATGAAGCCCTTGATGCCATGAGAAATTTGATATTCATTTATTAATGTATTTGCAGCATACATGTTTGCGCAGCCGGGTAGGAAAGAAAGAGCGAAAGAGAAAAGTGAAGCCCCTGCAGAAATTGCCTCCATTCCTGCTACAGTGACAGCTCCCACCGAAGAGGAACCAGTAATCTCTCCTCCATCACAAGGCCTGTGATTGTGCGACAGCCTGTTCCCGAGGATCAGCAATGCGAAATTTTCAAATGGATGTTGGAAGAGAGTAGAAAGGTAAAACCCCAGAATCGAGAAAAAAAGCAGCGTATTAATGAAGAGAAAGCTAGTCCCAAAGAGTTTATTCATTCAAAGTCAATTCCTTGCATTTGATGTTTAGTAGATTGTTGTTTTATTGACAAAACTTGTTGTTTCTGTAAACTCTGCGGCATCAAATCTCGTTTTGGTTTATTTTAGACCTCAATAGAGGATTTTATTCTGTAGCTCAGATAGGGTACTATTTCTTTTTTACAACACACAGGGTATTTTTTTTTTTTTTTTGAAGAAAGATAGGGTACTTTTTTAATTTCTGGCAACATCTCCATCTTCATCAGCTTGTGTATGGAAAATCTCTCTCTTTTTTTGTCCAATGTTTTTCTTGAGAAGAAAATGTTAGCCACGGGTGAACTTTCTTGCAATGAATGTTTTGGAAGTAAGGCTAAATTACAAAATTGGTCCCATAATTATAGGGGGCTAGCAATTTTGGTTCTGTAAATATTATAGGTAGCAATTTTGATCCTATAAATTCTACTTTGTGCACTTTTGTTCTACAAGTTTAAATTTTGTGAGATTTTGGTCACAACTGGATGTTTCAATATTTAATTTGTTTCCACAATACTCTTGTCCTTTAGCCAAAATACTCAAAATATCTATGGCCGTTAAAAGTTATAGGACTAAACTTGCTATTTTGACTAAAGGGTAAAATCGTCAAAATCGAATCACACATCAAGAAGTTGCTCTACATGACTAAGATTGCCAACCGCTAAGAGTCCATTGACCAAAATTGCAATTAAGTCTTGGGAGTAATGCAAATTTGCAGTACTGGGCTCACTATATTGTGGAGCATGAATCAATCAATCACTTGAGAGCTTATTGGTTTCTATCTTTTTAGGTTTACAATTATCCACACCAATTCACTCTGCCTAAAGAGGATTGACATGTCAAAAGCTTCTTTTATCGATTATATTGTTATGTGATACGTCCCAGTTTATTTCTTTGGGCTTGCCAAAAAAGGAGGAAACAAAGCCCAATGAATAGAATGAGAACTTAAGGCCCAAAAGAATCTCCAAGATACCTGGATGGCTGAAAGATTACCAACATCAAATAATCAAGTCCTAAAAGGGTTTTTTGGAAGAATATAATCGTCAGGATATTTTCTGTTATTCCATTTGTTTGGACTTTTCTGTTTTGCTAAGTTGTTAAATTTGTTAGATGGTTAGTGCAGAGGTATGAGGGAATGATTACAAATAGCAATGTAAGGGAATCTTTGGAAAATTATTGAATGAATTTGCAGAACTTTTCTCTTTTCCCTACACTCTATTTTCCCTTTTTCCCCTAATTCTGTTCTTCTAAGGAGTCACCCTCCACTCAAAGTGAGGAAAATTCTTAGTGTAACATTGGTGCTTTCATTTCAATGTACTCTGCCGATTAAATCCAACAGTTGATTGACACCCAGACCGATGCCATCAACTCTAAGTTGCAGCAGCTATTGGTTACTGCGGATTCCAAATTGGCGACACTCCGGGTTGAAGTCCGCAACCCTTTACCATCTCATGATGCACCGTTATCCTCTGCCTTATTGTCCACTCCACCGCCTTTTCCTTCGGGTCGTCTTGATTCATTGCCTCATCGTTCCATGAACTAGACGTTCAATGTTTTGATGGGTCTGAGCCTTTGGATTGGTTATTTCGGATTGAATCGTTCTTTGATTTTCACGGGACCCTAGAGCATGCTCGTCTGCATATCACATCGTTTTATTTGGAGGGTGGCTGCTGGTTTTAGTGGGCGCGGCGTAATGGGCTCATTCCCATGTGGTTGATGTTTGTTGCCGCCATCAAACACCGGTTTGGGCCAACCATTTATGCGGACTATGAGGGCGAGTTATCCAAGCTCACTAAAACAGGTACAGTCGAGGATTATGAAGCTCAATTTGAATCCCTTCTCAATAAGGTCACTGGAATTTCAGAAACACTCCTCATTAGTTTTTTTATCGCTGGTCTTAAGTATGACATTCGCCGAGAACTTCAATTTCACTGCCCGATGACCTTGATGGAGACCTTTGCCATGGCCCACGCTTATGAAGCTCATTGGGAGGAAGGAAAGTCGGTTGGCTGGCCCAATTTTCTTGCGCATTTTTCGTCTATGGGGGGATCCCCTTCTTCCAACTTGGGCCTTCCTTTGTCGGGCCCAAATCGGCCCACATGTTTGGGCCTAAACCTAATGTTACCTCTGCTTCTTCCACGTTATGCGCGACACTCCTAGGCCTCCATTGAAACAACCACTCCTCTTTCCAACACCACTTTTACCTATTCGTCTCCTTACTTTGGCAGAGCTCTAAGAAAAATGAGACCGCGAACTTTGCTATAATTGGGATGACAAATTCGGGCCAACTCACCGCTTTAAGAGTAAGTTTTTGATACTTTTGGGGTGTGATGATTTCAATGAGCTGGCTGAAAAGCCCATGGAGCCTGGAGATGGGCAGCTTGAGAAGATTGTCGGCGATGTCGAGTATTCATGCGCACGGAAATGATGGTGATGAACACGAAAATGAAACTAATGGCTGCTGAGATGAAGGCTCTGAGATCGGAATTTAGAGCAAAGACACTCCACAAGCCAAGAGAAGATGGACTTGACAAATGCAAAACGGATCTAATCCTGGAATACCCTCTCAACAGACTCTCCTTGGTGATGATGATTCCAAAAGGGGAAGATAGTAAGGGGAAAAAGGGTGAGAAAGAAGTGATGTAAAGAAACCCCTCTCAAAAATCATGCTTGCAAACCCCCCAACTAGGCCCAAATGACTAGTTCTCTCCTCGATCACCGCCACAGGACATATCACCGGTGAAAAGAAAGCTGAATTAGCTTTCAAGAAGACTCGAGAAGCAATCGAAGTTGGTTTGGCCAAAGTGGATGAAAGGCATCAAGGTCTGATTGAAAATCTTAAAGCCAAGTATGACGGTCCTCCAGCTAGGTTGCTCAAAGACTCTCCAGCAGTGAGGCCCCCTCAAGAAATTGCTCGTGCTCCGGATAATGGATCTAAGCCAAGATCCTTAGAGGAATTCCAGACGCTTAAGTTCGAAGGATTCTTTAAGGGAATGACTCTAAAGGAGGCATGGGATTTGTACTGGGAGAAGGATTTGGAACTATGTCAAACAGCCAAGAAGCAGCAGAATACGAGTAGTAGTCAGCAAACTTCAAGGGCACAACCCGTACAGTACACTCCCAGCGGAGGAGCAGACTCTGGACGAGGAAGGGAAATAATATGTGGAAGAGACAGAGGCACTCCACCATCGAAGCCAAGAGATGTTCAATATGTTAATCCCCAAAAGAAAGGACTGCTATACTGGGCTGAATTGGATCATCTTGAGAACTGAGAAGTGGCCCGAAAGAATGAAAAGATAAGGAGAAGGCAAGAAGAAGAAAACATAAGGCTCGATCGCGAATGGCGAGAAAAAGGCAAAGGGAAGACCAGGAAGAGGAGATGAAGAGAAAGAGAGTCGAAGATGATAGAAGAAGAGCAGAGGATGAACCTGAGAGAATAAGGAAGCATCAGAGGCGTTGAAGACTGCTGCGAACCCCTTCATGTTGTATTTTTACTTAAATGTAAATACACATACATTTGTAAGTACTTTGTATACTTTTATCGATTGTACATTATAAAGCTTTATAAAGTGTAAGAATGATATGTTCAATAAAATGACATTCCATACAATTATTCTTTATTTATGCACAATTTACTTTGCTATTTTTTAAGTTTTGGCATCATCAAAAAGGGGGAAATTATTGGGAAACTTATGTTATAGATTTTGATGATACCATGTAAAACTTAGATTTGGAAGTTGACACCCCAACTCAACTCGTAATCAACTTGTAATAGATAGAAATTTGTAAGCTGAGTAAAGCGACCAAGTTGAAGATTGCAGGACTCGATTCAAGATTGAAGAGAAGACACACTTGTATGGCAATGAGTGAAGTGCAGAGAAGTATCGCTTAAGTGACGAAAAAGTTGTCTCGATCACTAATCGACAACAAAGTCATTCCAAAATCATTGGAGTTGATCACAAAGGGTTATGCAACATAAAAATCAAAGAAAGTCAAGAAGAGATCCGTTGTCAAAAAGTCAAGTGTTTCTTTGAAATAGGCATGTCTTAGACTGTCTACAATAAAGTTGTTTTTGCTAAAAGAGTGCAAAAGGCAAGGAGCCAATGGGATGTACCGAAAACCTGCAGAATTTAAGGGAAGGTCACAGAGCATTAAATTCAAGGTACAATCTACATCAAAGTCAAAAGACAAGCCAACGACCATGAAGTGGAGTTTGAAAATGCATCTACCTCTTCAACGGATATATTTTCGCACCACCACTATAAAAGACTCGAGGAATACACAGAGAAAGTTACGAATGCAAGCAAGCAAAATCCATTAACCTCGCAAAGCAAAGCAATTTTTCTCAAGCATTCAAATCATATCCTCAAGCCTAAATTCAAAGGAATCCATCCAACACATTCAAATGAAGGAAAGACAACTTCATTTGTTGAAGAGGAAAAACTTGTTTCAAGAACAAGTGTTATACTCTCAAGGGTGAAGGAGGTGTAGTAAGGTTCCGGTCGAACTAGAGGCTTTGAACTTGTTGGAGGGTCCGTGAATAAATCCAAAAGTTTGAAGGAGTCAAGTAGCGTGTAGGTCCTGAGGGTGTGGTGTAAGGTTTAGAAGAGGGGATTTAATAAACCTTATCAAATTTTAACTTTTAGTCCTTTTAAAATATTCAACAGATTTGACTCAAATCGCTTAAGTTCTTGGGGACAAATAGGTTAGTTTTCTTGACAAAGTTACCCACTCAACAGACTCGATCGAGATATTGATAGAATAACTTAGCTGCGTCGGCTAACACTTAACTTTTAGATGATTTGGTTTTTAACAAATGAAGACTTAACACCCTTTGTTAATTTTAAGCTCATTTTTAACACTTGTTTTAGCACTTGTTATTATCCGTTGGACAACAAAATAACTAATCAAAGAGATATGAAAATATAAGCAAGAAAGTAAATGCTAAAAGTAAATGACACAATCAAATTTATAGTGGTTCGAGGATGGGGTAATTCCTCTAATCCACTCTTTTACAACTCCCGGAGGAATCCACTAGGTAACATATCAAGTTACAAAGCGGTTCTCGGTCAAGAGACAACCTTGATCACACAAAACCGTGCTTCTCCTCGCGACTCGATTCTTCACAAGACAGCCTTTTGCTACTTCAAACCTCCCTTCAAGTCTTTCGAATTGATCACACAACCTTCCAACAAACTTGAAACTCCCCTGGTTCGACCTTGAACCTTTCTACGACTCTTTCAAACTTGGAGAGTAGACCCCTTTTTTGTTCTTTAAACTTTTCATCTTCAACTGGTTGAAGTAATATTTCCTTCATAAAATGTGTTGGATCGAGTTCCTTCGAGTTTTAGGCTTGAGGACTTCTTTGATAAGCTTTTGAGAATATTACAGTTATGCTTACTTGAATATTGCTTGATTCGTTCGTGCTTGGTTCGGTAACCTTTTCTTAAATGCTTCCTCAGCTTTTTTATAGTGCTCATTTGAAAATTTGCCCGTTGAGATCGGCTATTTTCAAATGACACTTCTTATTCGTTAGCTTGTCTTTTCTTGGCCTCGCAGATATGTGATGTTGACCCTTCCTCGTATTAAATGATTCTGCAGCTTTACAGAGTCGACACATGCTCTAGTGTTTCCCATTGGTTCATTCCTTTTGCATATTTCTCGGGCCAAACACTTTAAGATCGGGCAACTTGGACTTATTACTATATCGAGTAATATTCTTGACTTCCTTCCAATGGATCATTGTCGATTTGTCTTGACTTGATCTGTTGCCTTTACCCCTTTGACTTTTAGTCCGCCCCAATCATGGGAATGACTCAACTGTCACTTCAACTCATTAGACTTGGCTCCTTTTACTCGACTTGACGACACTTTCTCATACTTCACACGCTATTCCTCGCCTGTCTCTCCTTCATCGAGTCCTTATCTTCCATCGTGGCCATACTCACCGACACATAGTGGAATCTTCACTTAAGTCTCGTAGTTGACTTCTTGCATTCTTTGACATAGCCGACTTCACTCACTTTCTCAAATTATCTATTACAATATAGAATTACAAGGAAAATAGGGTGTCAACTTCCTAGTCTAAGTTTTACATGGTATCATCAAAATCTTACAAATAAATTTCCTAACAAGCGGGCAACCGTCTTGTGAAGAAGTTGAGTCCCTGGAGCAGCCTAGTCGTGTGATCAAAGCTGTCTCGGATCGTAAACATTTTGTAACAAAGTCAAAGTTACACTAGTGGATTCCTCCAAATGGTTGGAGAAGAGTGGATTAGAAGAATTACCCCATCCTCGAACCACTATAAATTGCTTGTGTCTTTTACATTTAGCATACTTACTTTCTTGCTTATTATAATTGTTGTTTGTTAATTTGCTAAATCAACTAATAATAACTACACTTAAACATGTGTTGAAAAACATATTCAAAATGAAGGGTGAAAGTCTTCCATTGTTAAAAAGTCAATCGTATTTTTAAAGTGTTAATCTGAATCAATGAGTTATACTATCATCACCAGCCTCGTTTCTATTGAGTGGCTAACTCTTCTGTATAAAGTAAACTTAGTCATCACCAGGACTTAGCTAACTTGAGTCTACTTTGAATTTCATAAAAGGACTAAACACGAAAAGTTGGTAAAGTCTATGCAACTCCCCTCCCACAAAGATTTCTAGACTTTACTTATCACCTCTTGGGACCTACACCTCCGAAGACAAGATAAGAGGCGCAAACAGGGCAAGCCGGATACAATACCGGTCTAGCTCCCGTCATCGCTCCATCCCTCCGCAACACAAGAGCCGGAGGGCTTATGTTGTTGGCAAAAACAATATTTAATAAATTATATATATAATTCATTTTATATATGTTTATTTAATATTGATTGCCCAATGAGCTCTTAATAAATAAACCTACCCAAAGGAGTCCTGGGATTTGGCCCATCGGTGACTTCTTCCTACACCTATTCACGGGCCCATCTTCCATGTATAAAAAGACCTCTCCTATTATCCCAAGTGAGTTAATTCGTAATCCTTCTATGCATTTATTATACAAAGATCCGTTCTTCGTTTTATTCTCTCGTTCACCATGTCAAGCTTGAGATCGGAGGGGCCTCCTGGCAACAACCCCCGGGGACCCCCTAATATTTGCGTACGTGTGCGTAAGTTCGCAGTTGAAGGATTTTCCAGCTTTCCTAGAAGAAGGCTTGAAAACTAGAGGAAGACGAGAAGACCCCCTGGAAAGAGGAGTGACGTGAAGACTTCCCTCTCGGGAAGAGGATTTTGGTCAACCCCGTTGACTTAGAGTGATCTCGCTTTAAAAAGCAAATCAACGATAAAAAAATTTCTTTAAAGTGGCTATTTACATTAAACCTAAATCTCAGATTCAATTCATAGAGTATAACTTATTAATTCCATCATATATTAAATATAATAAAAATCTCATATATAAGTGAAGCTAACACCAATAATGGAGTTGAGCAAAAATATGACTTGCAATAAAACTTAACACCTTGTAATCTAGACTCGAGTAAGTATTATGCATATCTTTCACGTGTTCTTTTTATCACCTTGGTTCCCCATAATTAAGGAGTGCATTCTCACTACAAGAAAATTTCAATTTATCATCGAAAAGAGTTTTGTCACTAAATTTTACAAATTATCTATGAATACCTACAAAATAAAAAATATTGTATTTTCCCAAATTATACCGATAAATTCTTGATAGATCACCTATGTTTTTTAAATTACCAACAAAATTTTTGTAGGTATTTACCAACGATTTTATATTTTGTTGGTAAATATTTACCTACAATAATTTTACTCACAACAATTTTATCTACACTTTATAATTATCTTAATACTTACCTACAAATTATTTTATAGGTAAATTAATTTTTCTTGTAGTGTCGTGACCATGTAATTTGGTGGAGAAATTGCTAATAAATTTATATTTTGTAAAAGTGTGATTATCTAATGATTCAATTCATTAGGCAAATTAATGTCACATATGTAAAATGATGTTATTATTAAGGTTAATCTCAATTTTATACCCATAAGTATCTACTTTTCGTTTTGGTACACCAACAACCTCATCAAATTTGGTCATCAATGTTAACTTTGTAATCATTAATGTTGCATTTCGTTAATTGGCCATCAAAATGAGGTCTTACTAGAACCGGAAAATTGGTCCGACCCGATTTGCAGCTCTATCTATTTAGGTTAGTGGGCTTTTTTAACAGAATATTACGTTTTCTTTTCAAGTTATACAATTGAACCGAAAAAAATGGCTTAATATTTTAGGCAAAAACGACTTACCCCTCACCGCTTTTTAATAAAATCGTCAAGTGCGGGCCGTTTTATTAAAAAAATTTTAATTTTATTTCTTATTAAAATCGGCGACGTTATGGCCGCTTTTATTAAAGCTTTTTTTTTTAATTTTATTTCTAATTAAAACGGCCATGTTATGGCCGCTTTTATTAAAAATGTTTTTTAATTGTATTGTTAAAAATGATTAGTCCTTTAATTACATAATCATTTGATATATTAACATATAATAATACTAAAATCCTATTATACTATATTATTAGATACATAATTAATAATTTAATATATATACTAAATAATTATTATATATACTAAACAATTAAATAATTTTATAAATATATTATTTATATTTATAAATTATTTGTTATTTGCAATGTTTATATAATATTCATTGTTCTAAAAATCCACGCTTAACTCTCGATTAGTCCCCGCTCTAGGCGCTAGACTCCCCTTATTCACATAGTTTTTTCCACAAATTATAAGTGGCATATTTTGCTTATTACCATTATTATATATTGTAGTATAAATAATAATATATAATATTATCAGCATTCTAAAAGCGTTAAACGCTAGTTGGATAAGCGTTAATCGGAAGAAATACCTAGGTGGATAAGAGAGTCTAGCGCCTAAGGCGATGACTAATAGGAGTGACGCGAATTATAGAACAATGAATATTATGTAAACATTGAAATAACAAATAATTTATAAATATAACAAATATATTTATAAAATTCTTTAATTGTTTAGTATATATAATATTTATTTAGTATATATCTTAATTATGTATCTAATAATATAGTATAATAGGATTTTAGTATTATTATATGTTAATATATCAAATCATTATGTAATTAAGGACTAATCATTTTTAACAATACAATTAATTTTTTTTTTTAATAAAACGGCCATAACATGGCCGTTTTAATTTGAAATAAAATTTAAAAAAAACTTTAATAAAAACGGCCATAACGTCGATTTTAATCGAAATAAAATTAAAAAAACTTTAATAAAAAACGGCCCACTTGACGATTTTATTAAAAACGGTGAGGGGCAAGCCGTTTTTGCCTAAAAGATTAAGCCATTTGTTTTTGGTTCAATTGTGTAACTCAAAAAAAGGTAATATTCTCATTAGAAAAGCCTAGGTTAGTGTGGCTAAAAATGACGGAAATACTCTCTTTCTTCATTTTTGTATATGCTACCCAATTCTAAGCTTTAGATTTTTTCAAAAAATTAAGAACTTTAAATTTGTTATAAGAAGAATATTTATTATACCTGTAATTTTAATCAGATTTTCAAATCCGAATTACTGGTCGTGGTGGATAATTTTAAAATCAAAACAACTATACCTTCTTTTTCAATCCATTATTTTCAGAAAAGACAATTAATCATTAAAAGTGAAAATTCAAGTTTAATTATCTTATAAAATTATTAAGAATAATGTAAATACATATATTAAACTTTTTAACAGTTAGTGAATAAATTTAATAATATAATTAAGTGATAAATTAAATTTTAATCACCAATGATTATATCTTACAAAATTATCAATTAAGGAGCAAAATTCAAAACTAATGATGTCAAAGAATATAAATTAAAGAAGAAATAAAATGATTAAAAAAATAGCAAGAAAGGAAGAAAGTGTTTTGCAGCAACACGAGTCAACGGTCAGTAAAAATTGTTCCAAACATCAAATACAAATTTGAATTTTCCTCAATTTCCAGAAACAATGGTCATCATTTTGAAAGAAGACTGGTTTATTCTTTCTATTCATCATGTAGTAATTTCAGAGAAGCAAATCTTGAGATGGAGAATACTACTGCAGTACACTTTATAATACTCACAATTTTCTAACAACATATGAACTAGTTGGAGTGATCTCTGTCTTCAAAAGACTTGGCTGCGCCCCATCTATGTACATCAATAATTCCTATATCTAAATTTAGGGGACTCTGTAAATTAAACTCAAAAACCAGCATTCAGTTAGCATTGCTAGTCCAAATAAATGTTGGAAAAAATCGGAAAAAAAATCGAAAAGGACATCAACCTGCCATCATTGTCGATGACCGTTTTATCAATTCTCATATCACTGGCGAAACCAAATGATCGCCGTCTCTTATCAGCTCTATACCATCGATTTCAGCCCGTCTTTGCTCAAAATTTTTGCAGGGGAAAGATTGTATTTCTTTGCACCAATTTCCAGTAACTTGTCAAAGCTATCTGGAAGTAAGACAAGCTTTCCTCCAAAATCTCCTTTCTCAGGACAGCTTATTGTTACTCTAGCAGCATAAGTTCCGACAGGTACTCCACTCGTCCGCTTTATCAACCGAAGTAAGAAAATTATTCTCTCCATTTTGTGCAGCAGACATTATCCCGAATAGAGAATTACAGAAATTATCACTCCTACGCCTAGGACGGGATCTGCCCCATGATCCGCCTGACACTGAAAACGAACCGTCCTGATTAACAGGTAAGATAGTTGGCTCACTTTTAAATCTCCCCAAGAAACGAACTCCACGATGTTCTTCAGGGATCGTGAAAGTGGAATCGATCTTTGGCACTTTATATGAGTGGAAAAGTTCCTTAATATTCTCATGCCCTTGCTGCTCGGCTAGGTCTCTTGCCGTCCAACCAGTTTCATCGATTGTGTCGATATTAGCGCCTTGGTTTAGAAGAAATTTGACTATTTCGACGTTGTCTTCGCAAACGGCAACGTGAAGAGCCGTGCATCCATTGTTCTTCGGTCTAGTCACGTCACCCCCATGACGAACAATCTCCTTGAGTATATCTAAATTATTTTGTTCTGCGGCTGTGCACGAAAATAGACCGACATCCCGGTGGTCAATTTAGCCCCATTATCTGACAATATCTTAATAATTGGTTTGTGTCCACCAAACATGGCCTCCCAGAGTGGTACAATTCCTTCTGAATCTGCAAGTGAAAATTACGCACATCAAGCCAAACCATCTACCTTGAAAAAAGTAAAACCAAGAGAGATTTGATGGCTTTGGAATGTTTATGATGAAAAAGAAATTATCTGAAGGAAAAGGATTATTTTCACAACATTAAAGGCAATGGATGGTTCTTTTAGCAAGAAAACCACATTAATAAAAATTAAGAAAATGAACAACTCAAGGATAGGCCTCATAAACAGCAGTAACTTAATAATTGCAGTGATAAACAAGAAATGTAATGTTGTTGGATACTAGAAGTACTAAAAATACTAAAAATACTAAACAAGCAACATAGCATAAACTGAGATAGTATAAATTGAATAGAATTATTATTACACATTTTTGGTACGTAACAACAAATTACCTCTGCTATTGGGATCAGCCCCAAAATCCAGCAAAAGAAGCACGCAGTTCTCATTTCCTTTTGATGCTGCAATATGCTTTATAAATAAACCACGAAACACAAATCAGAAAAGTGTTTTAAACATCGGCCTATTTTCATATAAACTAAGATATACTCACCAAAGCCGTCCTCCCATTGTTATCCAATTCATTTGGATCTAAACCTCTCTTCAACAAATGATGCAACAGCAAGTCGTCTCCTCTAAGTGCTGCAAAACATAGAGTGAGAGGTAGGTCCATACGCCCCCGAGCAAGCATGTTCTCCGTCTCTAGCAGAACTCCCTCCATGATTGGATCTTTTAATTCCTTCAAATGCTGGCAATAGGAAATTCAATGTATTCATTGTTTAAGACATAATGAAGCAAAAACTTTACACACACGATTTACTTTAGTTTTCCATATATCATATATGATCTTCATCACGTAGTGCAATAAGATGAAATACTAACTAGCGGCAATTTCAGCATGTACCCATTTGTTCCTATTTCACACAAACAACATCCACAAAGACATACTAAGATAAATGTCACGTCCCAGTGATTTTAGATCATGTTCATTAGCAAAAATAAGGCAAGCCCATATGGATAAATAGTGTAGGGCCTATCATTTGTGATCCAATTAATAACTCACTTCAAAGTGTGAGATTAAGGAAATAGTCCATTGCATAAAACATGTTGAAAAGTCCGTGGCTTAAAAGTATTGTTGAAAATATAACATGTATATATCTGCAGAAGATTATTCATTATAATTGAAAATAAAGTTTCAGCGTGTATATACCTGTAGAAGATTATTCATTATTATTGTCCCATCTCCAACATTGGCCTGGATAATGTTTAAGAATGTGGTACGGTTCAGTCGTAATAGCTGAGTTAATCTTTTTGTTCGCACTGTGAACAGTTGAGGCCTATAACAAAGTACACCAATCTCACCACAAATCTCGCCGGTTTTTGCCTCTCCAACAACCTGCAATCATTGATCTCAATTTTAGTCGGTCTTTGGAACATCTTTTTGACAAATATTGAATTTTCAAATCTAACTTGCCTGTTCAACTCCATTTTTCAAAATCAATAGATCCTGAAAAGCAATTTATACATAATCAGATCAGAATATTTGATTTTCAAAATCAATATATCTTGAATGTGCACTTAAGAAGTAGTACAAAAGAGTAAGAAGGTTCTAGAATCCAATTTTACCACCGCCCCAGTAGCAAGAATATAAAAATCCATTGGCGCTTCATTTTGCAAGATTACATCCTCTTTGGGAGGGAAATACTCGCCCTCATTTCAGATACCTTTCATACAAGAAAGTACGATATATGATAATGACAAGTTATAAATGAATGAAAATGACAACAAAAATCAAACGGTTAGATAAATTACCAGCTGAAAGAGTAAATCATGGGACACTCCACGGAACAAGTACACCTTATCTACTAGAGAGTAGAAAAGGAAATGAGAAATGCTTGACCGTATGGCTTTTGGAAGTGAATCAAGAGTCTCTTGTTGCTGCAACCCCTCTGAGTCAGTTCGAAACTTCAAGCCCAAATGTGAAATCATCTGATCTTGAAGGCGAGCAGGCAATTGATTTCTCTGCGCAAAACTTGAGGCAGCTCGAATGGTATCTCTCTATTATTGGATCACACCAGAGACATCAAATTAGTATTTGACAACTATACGCATTTAAATCTTAGGCAAATAGAGTGATAAAAGTTACTTACGAATTGTCTAGTCTTACTAGTCCCATGAACCACCAGATTTGTCATATTTCCTATTAAATATGCTGTAAGTCCCAAGTTAAAGAGCATATAGAAAATGTTGAATATCATCTCTCTCGTATTTTCAGCATGAAAATCTCCATAGCCAACAGTAGTGAGAGTAGTGATGGACCAGTAAATTGAAGTAACATAACGAATCCACAGACTCCGTTGAAGGAAATCAGGCATATCTTTTCCAATCCACGTATTTGATGGATCATGATAATGAGCAGCAAGATAATAATAAAAGCAACCAGCACAATGAACTGCAAAAAGAGTAACCTACACGCACAAAGAGAGTTCAATAATTCCAATCCACTTTACTACATCTTCAGTTATCTAATGAGTCCAGGATTGGCTTACACATATAAGCTTAGCACACCTAACCCAAAAGTAGTTGAAGTTTCTATCTTTTTCCATTCTGTTGTTAAGAAAAAATAAGGAATCAATAGCAAAAGAAGTATTTTCATCCAAGCTCGAGTGAAATATGACATTTAATGTTACTTGCATATAAGAAAACATTTTACCTGGAAAATAAGGAACCAACTCTCCTGAGACGCCAAAGACGAAGCATGTTGAATAAGCCATATGTGCGAAAAGGAGAGATCTTCTGAGCAAGTTCAGAAGGGATTGTAGATATGACATCAAATGCCAACCATGAAGTTGCATACTTCCAAGCAATCCGTTTTGGGTCGTCAACAAGAAGATATGTATTTCTGTCCAAGTAAGCTACGAAGAACGTAAGGACGATGTCAATGGCAAAAATCCATTGACAACATTGTCGGTAATAGCGAGAGGTCCCTCTGGTTTATCAAGAAATCCAAATTCATATGGAGATACCCAAGCAGTGTAGACAACCAGAACAACCAAAAACGTCTCCCATGCTCTGTCATATCATCAATTCAACAAAATTCATTTCATATACAAGAAAACTCGAATCCTTCCATTTAATAGTCCCAAACAATTAACATGTATGTATTAAACAAGAAATTTTAGCTATTTCAGCTACAGTTGGACAGTAAAAGTGACAGCCTGCAATACAAATAAATGAACGCTCATACGACTTGTGAATAAAGATAAAGATCTTATAGACTTGGACAACTTTAACATACATACAAAGGCAATTAATCTGAAACTCCAAGAAATTTATTTAAGAAAGGTCCCTACTTTTCTAGTTTCTTCAAGAAAAGGCTCTGGAAAGGAATTTAAGAAAAAGCACAATTTTGAAACGGAAACTATAACAGTACAAAAAGATTATCAACATGGTGCCACATCAAAGAAACCATGTCCCACCAACCCTTTGGAAAAGAGTAGATGTCTAATACTTTTCTTTGAAACTTTTAGCAAGATTTGGAAAAATGGTTGGTGAGCTCCCTAAAAGGCAGCCAAAATATAAATGTTTGAAAGTCAATTCATAATTAGAATACTCGAATCAACAAAGATATGCTCTCCTCTTTACAAGAGGCAGTCAACTAAAAGGGTTTAGTCGTTTAATTTTTTTATATGCAGTTTTGTTCTTTGACAATTTTATCATTTAGTCAAAACAACAATTTCAATACCGTAACTTTTAAAAGTCACAAGTATTTTGGCAATTTTGGTATTTTGGCTAAGAGTAAGGGTATTGTGGAAATTCAATATTGGAACACGCAGATTCAACCAAAATCGCACAAAATCGAACTCAGAAACCAAAAATACACAAATTGAAACTTAAGATGTCAAAATTGCAAATAACTAAAATTTTATGGGATCAAAATTACTACATAAAATATTAACATGATTAAAATTGGTAGCCCATATAGTTACATGACCTAAGCCCAACTAAAAATCAAATGGGCACCAAGAGTAAAAGTGGTCAAGAAGAAACGATAAAGGCATTGGATTATGGAAATCTTTTGTATGTGTTATTTTCCTGAAAGAATTACTAAATAATAAAATCCTAAATGGATCGAGTAAAAAAGGTCTTATTTTTTAAAGTAAAAACTGCTAAACACTGCCAAAAGCGGTTAAATTCATAACATAAAGAAAGAAAAAGATGGACAAATTAAATGGTCTAAAACCAAACAAAAGTTCTTGTAATCATATCAAAATACTTAAAGCAAAATACAAAATCTCATCAAAGCGAAAGGAAAACAAAAACTGATTACAATACACGTCATAATACCATAGTCTTAATAACCCAAGATCAAAAAATCAAATTCAAACAAAACCACATCACTGGCACAAAAGGCAGATAATAACTAGAAAACATCAACACGGAGATATATATATTTTCAAGAAAACAAAAAAAAATGGTTTTTGGTTTTTGGTAAAAAAAAAAAAAAAAAAAAGAACCTGTAATGACGATCATAAGGTGATACAATGAAAGAACGAAGCTTGAGTCTACGATTACTTCTGGCGCCAAGAGAAGGAAGAATCCCAGTTGAAAGGCTGTATTGGCTGCCTTCTCTCGATAACTGTTCAATCTCCTCATCAACTTGTGCACCACCACACATTACCAGACCTTTTCCTCTATTTCTGCCATAAACATCCTCCATAATATTTCTAAGCTATTTTTCACTTGTTTTTCCCTTACAGTGTCTCAATATTTCTTTACAATGGGTCTATATAAATAGGCATGACAATAGTTAAATTCTGAAATTATTTTATGCCGAAATTTTGTTGGGTTTTGTCCCCACAGCCTTCACTTTCAAGAAAACAGTCTCTCGTTGACACCGGACACCAGCTCGTGCCATTGTGACAAACGACCTCACAAATTATTCAAATCGGATTTTCTTTTTGTTAGAATATAATATATATTTGGTTTCTTTATTTAGTTTTAGTCCTTTTATAGTTAGAATTTTAGTCATTTTAGGGTTAGGTTTTCTAGTCGCCTATATAAGACTCGATCTCTTGGTTTATTTTGTAATTCACTTTTGGTTTTGCATAATAAAAATGCAATTATTTAACTTCTTTCTTAACATTTTTATGGATTCTTTGATTTCAACATTTTTAACTTTTTTGTTTCTTTTTTATTTTTACTTTGTAGTTGCCTTTTATTGAATGACATTATTAATTGTGGTAAATAAAAGAAGCGGTCAAAAAGTAACATGAACAAAATTGTTATCATTTATTATTGTTTTCTCTGAGTATGGGTTAATCTTTTTCTTGTTTAATCTGTTTTATAAAACTTATTAAAGAATAGATTGACTTACAGCTAACGTAGTTTCTTTTTGTATCAATACACATCGTACAACATAATGGATCAGTGCTGTTAGGAATTTCGTTTCCTAAGTATTTTCGACACATATGGTATTTTTAATTATGTTTTGTCCTTCTAGACTTTCCTAAAATATAGAGTTTGAATATATATGAAAAGATTTAGCTTGTAAATATCTAGATTAGAATATTGTGTATTTGGTAAGTTTTGGATTCTTCTCTATTCTAGATATGTTAGGATTCGAATTAGTGTATTATTAGTAAGATACTTGTTCTAAAAATCCCGCCTAGCTCCGATTAGTCCCCGCCTGGCGCTAAGCCCCCCCTTATTCGCCTCGTTATTCTTCCACTTAGGTCCCACCTAAGCCCGCTCGTATTGCCTAACCCCGACTAGGCTCCGCCAGCGCTAGGCTTCGCCTGCCGCCCGACTAGCGCCAGCGATTTTTAGAACACTTTAGTAAGGTAAGACTCTTTATAGATATTATCTAATTTCCTAACTTATAGAGTTTTATTCCTACTATACTTGTGGTTTCTTTGTTTCCATATTCTGGTAGGACTCTTGGGACTCATGCAAGAAATCCAACCTATATAAAGAGGTGATTGATCATTCATTAAAAACGATAAGAGACGCAATATTTGAGAGAGCATACATGAGAGATGCAAATCGAGAGAAAAACAACAAGACATCGAGCTTAAAAGAGATTCAATGAAGGAAGTGTTATTCGAAGTGTCCGCAACATTCGAATAACACTTTGTCCGCACTGAGTCTTGTTGTTTTGTTTTTCGTCCATCGATTTTTCCTTGGGTGTTAGTGGGTTTTTCCGCAAGTATTTTGGACGAACAAGTTTACTTAGTATAGATCTACTCGATAGGAGTTTGTTTTTCAAGACTAATTGATACATTGATATTTGAGTTGTATCCTATACATTCAATTAGTGATTCCATCATAATTGACACTTCTACAAGTTATTTATAACTTATAGATAAATTCTACATTGTGGATTGTTTTTCCGCCGCATGTTTCATAAAGTGTTACAACATCCGGTTTAACATTTTCTCGATATCTGCTAAAATTAAGGTTTTGGACCTTAAAAACTTTCGATTCGCTAGGAATGGCTACGTTTTTGGGTTCCCCAAAACAGAACTCACGCAGCTTCTTCCACGCTTTTGTTTTGGTTTAACCGAAACAGATCTTTTTTTTATTATTAATTATTATATTTTTTAAATGATATATCAATTTTAGTTAAAAAAACAGAAAAAGGAAAAAGAGAAACAGATTTGAACTAAATGTTCATAATAATATTAAATTGTATATGTATCACCATAGACAGAGGTTTTTTCACGTAGTTCGCTTAATTTTTCTACTCCACCTATCTTCTAGAAGTGGTTTTGATCAATCACTCTTATTTCCTCTAACCATTCTCTAACCGTTCCGATCGTAGTTGTCTCGTGTCAAACTCATACTCGTTGGATACGCCTGGTTGTAGTATTTGTGTCACATTCATTCGATAGATGTCACATGAAGACTCAAATCCTTGTGTTCGCCTCTGCGTGCTAGACCAATCATCCAAAAAAGATTGGGTTTCTAATGAGTCGAGATGCATACATGATCGTTATTCATCCATAATGAGTCGGTTTTAACCTTGAATCGACAATTCGAACCGCCGGTTCCGATCGACAATTTGAACCATTGATTCCACGGTGTTCGACACCTAGGAACTACCATAACCGAAACTGATCTACATGGTTCCAATTTCGATTTTAGAATAGGGTTCCGATCAACAATTCCCGTAATCATTGACCAATTCTTCCCAAAATCATTGACCAAGGCTCTGAACCGATTTGGAACTCGGATTCAATTCTATTTGGCCACCCCTAATTACATCTTACAATATAACAGCTTGGTCTAGATTTGTTAGTTTTCAAAATTTAGGACCTAAATATGTTCGATTCGTTACATAAATTGAAGGAGAACGAACAAACGATTCCTCACCTCTCGAGTTTCAATGGCTGCAATCACAAGCAAGTGATTGAATGCGTTAGGCCCAAATGCACATGCAGAATAAGCACGTGGTTCAGAATACGAATATAAAGAAGAAAAATAAAGAAAATAGGTTACGCATAATAGACACTTTAAATATAAACTAAAAAGTTAAATTTTCCTTCTATTTTTATTTAATTCTGTATTGATATTTATTTATTTCTAGAAAAAAGTAGAAAAGATCCATGTCCTTTTCTGTACCCCTAAGAAGGACAAGGTACTCTACAGGAGAAGGGATTGGATTTGGCACGTGACAACGAGCGAGGATCCGAAAGAGAAGAGATCAAACACGGGAATAAGAAGATGAGAACAAACTGACTAGAAATCTGCAGAATCCACTACCCGCTCCTGCTTCTTGGTCACCGAGAATCAACTGTCTCTACTTGTGCTCTAGTTTCGGGTTCACCTAGGTGGGAAACTAGCTATCTTTATGGTCGGTGAAACTGTTGGACGAACATGACTCGTCTTTAATGCGGGCTTTATCCATACCACAGAGATTCTAGAAATGTACTTTTATTTAACGAAAGTATTGAGAGCGATGGACGCGATATGCAAAGCGCTCCGCTCACTAATTAGGCCAGCAGGGTCTTTCACACTGCCGCTTGAAGTTTTCAATATTAATTGTTCCACCATTGTGCCTAGGGGCCTCGAACCCTTGATCTCTT
Source organism: Rehmannia glutinosa (assembly GCA_016081115.2). Lineage (NCBI taxonomy): Eukaryota > Viridiplantae > Streptophyta > Magnoliopsida > Lamiales > Orobanchaceae > Rehmannia > Rehmannia glutinosa. Next base: position 13,099 of record JABTTQ020000384.1, on the reverse strand, counting down.
CAAAGAGAGACGAAGAACCTTACCTTAACCACTGGGCCAAGGATCATTGGATGGTCCATGTCATTTTCTAATCAAACACTAGTTTGGTAAACATTCTTTGTAATTAGTTTCTAATCAATACTTAACACAAAAATCAATTAATAAAATATTAACCTATCAAAATAGTTAGGTTTTTTTATTAATATGATAAGAACATAATCAATGTCATATTCTTATCCAAGAAAAATATTCAAAATCGCATCGTTTATCACGGTTCCATAGGGATGGCAATTTCTCCAAACCTAATGGAGGATTCGAGACCCGATCCTAATGGAGGAGGGTATGGAAGGTATTTTTATACCCGATTAAATAAATAGATACATGAGTATGGATATTCTCGGGTATGGATATGGAGGTGGGTCTAGATACATCCTACCCATACCCTACCCGATACCCTATTAAATAAGATTATATAATATATACATATAAATATCTATTTATTTATATTTAAAAATAAGTTTATTTTCCCAAATCCAATCAAAATCCACTAACCCGCGTGCTTTGTCTTTTCTAATATTTGTTATTTTTCTATAATATTTAGTTTGCTAATCCTTATCTTTATTCTATTTTTCTTATTTTTCTCTTAATAATTTAGTAAATATTCATATATAGCTTCATTGAAATAACTCAACTTTGAAAAAAATACAATTTTAAGTGGTAATAGGTATGGGTGGGGTATGAATAACCGATCCTCCAATGGGTATGGGGATGGATATAAAATTAAATACCCGATGGGAATGAGTATAGGTATGAAAATTGAATACCCGACGGGTATGAGTATGGGTATGAAAATTGAATACCCGATGGGATGAGGAAGATATGTTAAACGGGTTGCGGCCCATTGGCTCGGACCATTTAAACCCGGAAAAAGAGGGTTAGGGCCAAATTATTTTGGCCCATATAAATCCGAGCCTTTTTGGCCCGGATCGTTTAAACCGAAGCCCATTAGGGCTAGCCCGCTATTTTTATTTTTTAAAAATAAATATAATTCTAATATTTTATATCTACTTTTATTACCTATTACTAGTAAATTTATTTTTCAAATTCACATCTCACTCATCTTTAAGTTTAACTTTATTACACAAGCTATAAATTCTTGAAAAACTTCTTTTTTATTTGTTATATTTATTACTTAATTTAGTTTTCCTATTTTTATTCTAAATAAGAAAATGTCACGTAGTTTTATTTGATTATTTAGTATATAAATTATATTTTCGAATGGTGCTAAATCTAATTTTATAATTTTAGTAATGCAATGTAATTAGAACTATGCACGACTTTTTTATAATGAATAGATTAACTTTAAATGTTATACATGCTCAAGTTTAAAATATTAGATTTAAATATCTAATTTTGAAAATTTTAACTCATCATATGAGTGATTACAGAAAAAAGTGTTGATTTTGGATAGCTTTAGTTATTATTATTTTATTTTCAAAATTTAGATCATAAAATATTTAATTGTATAAGTTTGATAATCTATATATATATAAAGAGAGAGTCACTTATAAATAGTAGTACGAAATTTTCTCGCCCATTTCCTCTTTCTAAATCTAGAAAATATTAAATTATTATATTATTATAAAAGTATTAACTAATAAAAAATAATAATTTAATTCAACAAATTGCAATAAAGATGCTATGGTAAGTTTTAATGATTAAGATAATATTATTTTGGCAATTGGAATATACTTTCCAAATTTAAAGAATCATTATATCTTATTTTCATAAATCGATTTTCATTGTCAACATAATTTAGGTAAATCCTAATTATTAAGGTAAGATTATTTTGACAATTATTTTTATGCTTTCTTAATATTACTAAATAATTTAATTATCAAAATAATTTCACATAATTTATAATTTAAAAATAATTTAATTATAAAAAAATACTACAAAAAATAAATCTAAATAATTATTTGATAAGACTGACCAAATAAAATTGAAAGGCTTAAAATATGAAATAAATTAAATAAATTCAAAAAACAAGCATATAAGATCTATAAAAATTTCAATAAATCTAAAATTATCCAAGAATTCATAAAATTATATAATAAATAAACAAATGGAAATAAAGCCTTAATATTATCAAATTAAGTCTAATTTTGTTTGATAAGTCTTAAAATCATTTGATAAAATCTTAACAGATAAAAATAAATCAGAAAATTACTATAATAAAAACATAAATTATTAGATAAATTAAAATATAATCAATTTACAACTAAAATTACTCTAAGAATTAAATTACCAAATAAAATCTAAGACTATTAAATAAATAAAAACTATTAAATAAAATATTAAATTAGGTAATACATCAAACTTTCCTAAAAAAAAATAATTACCTATTTTCAAAATATGTTTTTTTTTAACGTTAGCATAATTTTGGGTGAATTTTAATGATTAAGTTAAAACAAATGTATTTTTTATACTTTCTTAATTTAAACAATAAAAATTTATTATTATGAGTAAATTGATATGCATTGCCTTTCACGGTTTTACAATTGGTAGAATTTTAGACAATATTTGAATCAATATAAAAGTTACTAGTTTTACTTTTTTCCCACAAAAATTAGTATTTATTTTGTTTAATTTCGTATGAAAAATCATAATTTATGATGGATAAGAATAACCAAATATCTGGTAACAGTATATACTAAACAATCCGAATAATATAATACAAATATGGAGAACAAAATTGCAATTTCAAAACTGATTTAAAAAATCATAAATAGTTATAATATATAACACAAAATCAACAAAAGTTATATTCAAAATTAATATTGATAAAGGAGATATATATATATATATATATATATATATATATTCAAATTAGCATTATATAATGACTTTAGAAATAATATATATATATATATATATATATATAAGGATTTTGTAGAAATAAATGTTGTATATGATTTTTGGATGTAATATAAGTAATTATTTAGTACATAAAAAACTATTTATTTGTAATATTACTTAGACAATATTTATTTATTAATCTAAAATAATAAAATAAAATATTGTTCATCGTTTATGTTAGATAATTCTTTCAAATATACATGATTTAAGTAGAATGATATTGTTATTAAAAATCAAATGACACTATAATTTTATTTACTAAAGTAACATGTACAAGAATTTGTTGGTATAACTTCAACTATCTCAATTGATTTAATTTAATTTAATTGTTGAAAATTATTAAGTAAACTTTTAATTTTTAAAGTTTTAGACAACTCAACAAGTGTTTTTAATACGCATGTGTAATCAATTTATATTTTTCTCGTTTTTCTAAATTATATAATCTATTTGTGTTTTTTTCCTTCTCATTTTTTAAAATTTTAATTTGTTATTGGATATTAACATGATATTTTGTAAGGAATTATTAAATTATTGTAAGATTATTATTTAATAAATCCCACATTATTTTGTTCTAAGTCAAGACGTGTCAACCCGCATCCTATTTTCCTAGGTTAAAGGATGAGAGCAGATTTGAGTCTTGAGATATTGTCATGTCCCGCCTCATTACAATTATTATAATATATAAATCTCTTAATATCAAAATTATACAATACTTTATTATATTAAACTCGTGCATCGCACGGGTGATATACTAGTGTAATGTAATTAGAAACTTTGCATGAATTTTTTTATGACGAATAGTTTAATTTAAAATATTAAACTTAAAAGTTATATATATTCGAGTTTAAAATTTTAAATTTAAGTATATAATTTTAAATTTTTTAACTTATAGCCGATAGTGGCCCATTGATTGACATGTATTTTGCATGTATTTTGGGCTTAATCTTGGCTAGAATGTGTTGATATGCATGCATTATATGAGTAAATAGGGTTATATTCATGTTTTGTGGAAAAGAATTACGCTTTGCTCGTTTTGTAGGAATTTATCGATAATTGTAGCATTTTTGCAACAATTCGGAGCATTGCAATCGCCAATATTTGATGTGAAGTACGAAGTTTGGAGTCGAGTCGAGAAGAAGTCGGACAAATCGGGCGAAAAAATGGAAGAAAACGACCGAAGTACGAGTTGTTTCTGGTGAGCACAAAAGCGGGCGTGCTCCCCTAAGACAGCCCGTGCTCAACCCAAACATCGAGCCTCAAGGTTCGACATATAGACGGGTAGCCCGTGCCATACAAAGACGCGCCCGTGCTCCATTCCCGCAAGTTGGGCAATTCATGCTGCACCCGGCCGACGGGTTGGGCATGCCATACGGCACGGCCCGTGCTCTCTCTGCCGGTAAAACAGAGTTTGATTCGTTTTCAACTAGGTTTCACCCAAACAAAGTACAAATAGACACGGGGCGCCACAAAGTTAATGTTTTATTTGATGATTTGTTGCAATCAAAGTTAATGTTTTCCAACTCTATTCAAGTACTTTGCTTTAATTCTTGTTTTATCAAAAAGCTATTGGTTTAACTTGTTTTGATATATTGATTCATAATTCGAACATATGAGTTTCAATAGTAGATCTATGAGTACTTGATACGAATAGCTTGCATGATTGAGAAGTCTGTGGATATTCGTGAGGCCTTTTAATCTTTTGATCTTTTGGGAGTTGGATGAGATGCTTAGCATATATATTCCAATCAACGCTTTTACATACATCTCGAGAGAGAGGGTAAATTACTTTTGTGATTGGTCTATAGAAAAGAATACGTTTAACTTTGGTTTGATTAATATGATAATAAAAGGGGATATTAATCAAACCAATACCCAGAATCCATTCATCCATTGTTCTTCTTGATCTTTTAATCCAATTTTTTGCTTTGTTATTCTAGGATAATTTACTTTTAGTATTAATAAAATCAATCCTTCAAATTTCGATAGTCAGATAAAAATAAGGCTATTATAATCTAATACTTAGTATATTAATTTATTAGTCCCCTGTGGATTCGACCTTGCTAACCCTATTCTATAAACTCGTACCATAAACTTGCGGTAAAGCAAAAAAATAAGGCGAACAAGTTTTTGGCGCCGTTCTTTCGGGACTAATGAAATTTTTTAGTACTAATATTGCGATAAATAGAATTATTTTTAATTTAAATATTTTTCTTTATTTTTATTTTGTTGTTTAATTTTACTTCTACTTGTGTTTGACTTGCTTTCTTTAGTTGGTTCGGGTAGTGCATGAACACACGCTCGAAGCAAGGAGAATTAGCACCGTTCATACCGGAGGTTGAGGCTTTTGCTAGGCGGAATAGTGTGGCTACTAAACGGGCGAAAGACAAAGGGCGACTACTATGGTAGACGTAGAAGGTAACAACAGAGGCAATAACGGGTCGAAAACAAAGGTAACAATCGGGCGAGAAGGTCAATGTCGAGTTATCAATACTAGAGGTTCCGGCTGGCTCCAAAGAAATCAACAAAGAAAAGGCGATTCGCGATTACTTTTCCCAATCAATCGCAACTATGGTGGAATTGCCAATGTCCCAATCAATGCGAATAACTTTTAGTGAAGCCAACACTCGATCTCGATGGTGCCAATGTCCCAATCAATGCGAATAACTTTTAGTCAAGCCAACACCGATCTCGATGGTGCATCGAATCATTTTGGGGTTTCCCGCGTCCGAGGATCCCAAATCTCATCTTGCGAATTTCATACGATTTGCAATACTATCAAGATGAATGGGGTGATTTGGTGATGCTATACGTCTTCGCCTATTCCCTTTCTCTTTAAGGGATAAGGCTAGAATCGCAGCACCCTAACTCGAGGAGTGTGAATAACTGGATGAGCTAAGTCGAGGTTTCTGTTTAAATACTTCCCACCAAGCAAGACACTCTGACTCAAAAGTGAGATCACTCGATTCGAGCGGTTTGACTCGAGCCTTTGTATGAGGCACAGGAGAGATTTCAGGATTTGTTGAGGAGGTGCCCGCAACACGGATTTCACGAAGATCAACAACTCTGTTTCTTTTACAATGGGTTGATGGGGTAGACTAGATCATTTGTGGATGCTTTGCAGCAGGGGCGCTACTTGCAAGGTTTTGGAAGATGCATTCAACTTGGCCGGAGAGATGGCCATGATTAGCTATCGGTGGCCCTCCGAGAGGACCAATGTGAAAAGGGTAGCCGAGTTTTCTAATTCGGACCCAATTAAAGAGTTGACAGCCCCGGATGGTCGTATTGACAAACCAATTGAGTGCTTTGACAAAGGCTAATGAGGGAAACACGGGTGAAAGTAATGGGGAGTTTCTCTAGATCGATAGAGGAAGCAAATTATGTGAATAACCGAATTTCAACAATTTTCGAACAATCAAGCTCCTACTCATTACCATCCTGGCTTGAGGAACCACGAGAACTTCTCCTACGCAAACACGAAGAACGTGATGCAACCACCACCGGGTTTAATGTGACAAACGGTGTCATTCTTTGCAGAGCCTAAGCCAACCATGGAGGATATGTTCACCTCGTTTATGAGTAAGACAAGGAACAGTTCAACAAGGATGAGGCAAAGATGGATAAAATCAAAAATCATGTCACACAATTGGGGTCCCGGATGAAGAATCGAAAGGCCAATTTTCAAGCAACACCGAGGTTAACCCAAAGGAGCAAAGATAAAGCCATTCGTCGAGGAGTGGAACGGAATACGAGGGCCAAAAATACCAGTAAATCGCTGAACGATCGCCGCAGGGGAGCACAACCCGTGCGCCACCGCACATTCCAGGAGACGTAGAAACTGAAGCAAATAGCGATGTTGAGGCCGAGGAAGGAGTTGAGGATCATCGTTTGAACAAAAAAATGAAAAGCTTAAATCTTCCTCTAACCTTGATATTTCTAAACTTAATGTCCCCCTTCCTTTTTCCCAATATTTTCAAAAGACAAAGTTAGACGCGCAATTTGCTAAGTTTTTGGATATTTTTAAGAAACTGAATATTAACATTCTTTTTGCGGATGCATTGGAGCGGATGCCCCATTACGCTAAATTTTTGAAGGTTGTTATGTCAAAAAGCGAAAGATGACTCGGTTTTAAACAATCAATCTGACAAGAATGCGGTCAATAATCCAAAGGAAACTACCACGAGAAATTAAAAGATCCGGGAGTTTCACTATCCCTTGTGCTATTGGCAATGTTTTCATTAAGAAAGCACTATGTGATTTAGGAAGCGAGTATTAACTTGATGCCTTTGTCTATTTTCGTAATAATTTGGATTGGGAGAGGTGAAGCCATCTACGGTCACCTTACAACTCGCGGACCGATCACTCACGTATCCGAAGGAATCATCGAGGATGTGCTTGTCAAAGTAGATAAATTCATATTCCGTGGACTTTTTGGTCTTTGGATATGGAGGAGGATAAAGACGTCCCTTTGATACTTGGGCGTCCATTCCTAGCTACGGGAAAGCCTTAATAGATGTGCAAAGGAGAGCTCACTTTACGGGTTAATGATGAGCATGTTTTATTTACTATCTATAAGGCACTTCAATTTCATGATGGTGTGGAACATTGTAATTTCATTGACGTAGTTGAATCTTGCATTGATGAGTATGCGGATCATACATTGTTTAGGGATACTTTAGAGTTTGGTTTGACACATTCATGTTCAACATAAAACATGATGATTGATATTGATAACCGAGACTTGTATGATTGCGTTTGTGCTTTAGATAACATGCGGGAGCCACCAAGGAGCGCACGAGACACGCACACGCAAAAAAACATGCGGGAGTCTCATCTCTACAGGGGCGCACGACCCGTGCTCTAGAGCACGCCCAGGTCGTGCTCATGGTCGAAGGAAAAACTGGAAAAATCGACGACGGCACGGCCCGTGCCTATGAGCACGGTCAGCCGTGCCTAAGGTCGAATAAAAAGACGAAAAATCAAGACGGCACAACCCATGCCTCTAAGCACGGGCAGCCCGCACCTATAGTTGAGAGGAATAACGAAATTACAAGAGGGCACGGCCCGTGCCCCCTAAGCATGGGCAACTTTGTGCGTCCATCCGAGGAGGCCACTTGAATCCGAACTCAAACCCTTGCCCGAGCATCTCAAATATGCATTCCTTGGAGCGAATAACACGAGTTCGTGTCGTATCATCTCTTTTAACTTTAGTTCAACTCGATAAATTGCTTAGGGTGTTACAAAAACATAAGTCGGCGATAGGTTGGTCAATCTCTAATTTGAAAGGCATTAGTCCATTGATTGTAGTGCATAAGATTAGAATGGAAGATGTCTATAAACCTTCGGTGCAAAATCAAAGAAGATTAAACCCTATAATGCAAGAAGTCGTCGAGAAAAAGAAGTTTTAAAATGGTTAGATCTTGGAATTATATATGCTATTTAAGCCGGTTTTTGGGTAAGTCGGTACAAGTGAAGTGGTAGAAGAAAGGGAGGATGACGATGAGTTAGAAACGAAAGTGATGAGCTTATTGCAACTAGAGTAGTTATTGGATGGCGTATTTGGATTGACTATAGGAAGTTAAATGATGCTATTTGAAAATATCACTTTCCCTTTCCCTTTATTGATATGATGCTTGATCGCTTGGCGGATATGATTACTATTATTTTCTCGATCATTGCCCCGGAGGACCAAGAGAAGACGACCTTTACATGCCCCTATGGTACATTTGCATTTCACGAGAATGCCATTCGGACATTGTAACGCACCCGCAACTTTTCAAATGATGTATGATGGCTATCTTCCATGATTTCATTGAGAAAATAATGGAGGTTTTTATGGATGATTTTTCCGTGTTTGGAGACTCATATGATCATTGCTTGGATAACCTTTCTCTAGTTTTGCGGAGATGCGAGGTGACTAATCTTGTTTTAAATTGGGAAAAGTGCCATTTCATGGTGCGAGATGGCATTGTTTTAGGCCACCGAGTCTCTTTCCTGAGTTTGGAAGTTGATAGAGCGAAGGTCGTGGCAATTGAGAAACTCCCACCTCCAACAAACGAAAAGCCATTCAAGCTTTTTGGGGCACGCCGGATTCTCTGAAGGTTTATCCGTAACTTTTCTAAAATCATTAAGCATTTAAGTCGATTATTAGAAAAAGATACCGCTTTTAATTTTTCCGATGATTGTTTTGCGGGCTTTTGAGATTCTCAAGAAGGCTTTGGTGACAACACCAATTCTAGTAGTTCCGGATTGAGTCACCCTTCGAGCTAATGTACGATGCCGACTTTGCGATTGGGGCTATTTTGGGTCGAAAAGAGACAAGATGTTGAGCCATCTACTATGCGGCGAGAACTTTAAACGGCGCCAGCAAAACTACACCACCACCGAGAAGGAAATGTTGGCGATCGTGTTTGCATTCGATAAGTTCGATCTAACTTGATTGGAACTAAGACGATAGTCCACACCGACCGCGCGATGATCAAATATCTATTCGACAAGAAGGATGCCAAACCGAGACTGATTCGGTGGATCCTTTTATTCAGAATTCAATGTGGAGATTCGGGATAGAAAGGGTCTGCGAGAATGTAGTAGCCGATCACTTGTCCAGGCCGGAATACAAGAAGGAGGAGAAAGAAGGCACGGAGGCAATTAAGGAGGAGTTCCCGATGAGCAACTTCGATGTTATAAGCTAAATTCCCATGGTATGCATATTTTTTTAACTATTTGGTTGCGGGGGTCTTGCCTCCGGATTTATCGTGTTAACAAAAGAAGAAATTCCTCCATGATGTCAAGTTCTACATGTGGGGCGACCCCCGCTCTTTAAGAGGTGCGCAGACACCATCATTCGACGATGTGTGCCTCAAGAAGAGTGGGAGGGAGTTCTACAACATGCCATTCTTCACCTTCCGGGGACACTTCGGTCCGACACGTACGGCGGCAAAGGTATTGCAAAGTGGTTTATACTGGCCTACGTTATCTAATGATTGCTATCTATTTGTACAACAATGTGATAGGTGCCAGCGGATGGGGAACATCTCGAGGCGACATGAGATGCCCATGACCAATGTGATGGAGGTCGAGCTCTTTGATGTGTGGGGGATCAACTTCATGGGCCCCTTCCCATCTTCGTCGGGTTATCAATACATTCTACTTGCAGTGGAGTGCGTATCTCGATGGGTTGAGGCTATTCCTAAGACACGGACCAATGATGCGCAAGTAGTGCTCAAATTCCTAAAGAAAAATATATTTACTCGGTTTAGAATCCCGAGAGCGTTGATTAGCGACGGGGTCACACTTTGTGAATAAATTAATGAGCACTTTACTTGCGAAATGCGCGGGTCAAACACAAGGTGGCATTAGCATACTATCTCGCATGCAAACGGGCAAGCGAGAGGTAGCCAATCACGAGATTAAGCAAATTTTGGAGAAGACAATGAATATAAATCGCAAGGATTGGGCTATGAAGTTAGATGATGCGTTGTGGGCATATCGGACCGCATACAAGACACCATTGGGCACATCACCATATCGATTAGTATTCGGAAATCGTGTCACTTGCCCGTCGAATTGGAGCATAAGGCGTTTTGGGCTGTGAAGAAGTTGAATTTTGACTTCCAAACAAATGGGTGAAAAGAGGCTCTTGCACTTAAATGAGATGGAGGAATTCGGGATGAAGCTTATGAAATTTCCCGAATTTACAAGGAGCAAACCAAAAGATGGCACGATCAAATGATAAAGAAGAGGGATTTTTACTGGGTGAACAAGTCCTTTTGTTTAACTCGCGTCTTAAACTCTTTCCGGAAAACTTGATCTAGATGGTCGGGCCGTTTGTGATAAAAAAGGTGTTAAATCCTCCGGAATAGTGGAGTTCTTTGAGCCGAGATGGGGAGACGTTCATGGTAAATGGCCGAGGGTCAAGCATTACCTGAGCCGGGATCAAAGGAAGAGGTGACATGCCTCACTTTGCTAGAGCCGTGATCGAGTAAACATGCGTCAAGCTATAGACATTAAATTTAGTGCTTGTTGGGAGCGGCCCAATGGTTTTTCTTTGTTTTATTTCTTCCCATGTTTTCTTAGTTTGTTTTTTTCCTTTTTCAAAGTTAGGATTTATTTGCTTTCATAGGATAGGATTTTCTTGTTTTTCCATATAAAAAAAAAAAATTTGGAAAAATTGAAGTTGAGGTGTGGTACCTAGCACGGCGGGCGGACCGTGCGCCATGCGCATGACCCTTTAATGCCGGTACTAAGACTGAGTATTGTTGTTCGCACCCTTACGGGCAGCCCGTGCCATAGAGCACGGCCCGTGTGGTACCCAGACTTTTTAATTGAATGTGCGGCCCTAGCACGGGCCGCCCGTGCCATTTGGCATGACCCATGTCTCTCATTTTGGGGCTCGAATGTTCATCCCCTAGCACGGGCCGACCGTGCCATTTGGCACGACCCATGCTTCTCTCCTTTGGAATGTACTAAAGACGGGCGGATGGTGAATTTTCTCACAAAAATCATCCCTCTCTCGCACAAGACTTACCAAGATCGAGCCCCCTCAATTTTTTTCGAAAATGTCTCCTAGATTATCACCCCAAATCACTTCCCACACTACTCTAACATGAATTAAACTTGTGAAATATCTTTGAAGAGAAGATTTGAGTAGAAAAGCACCTAGGGTTTTCAAACTTCAACTCTTTTGAATTCTCGTGATTTAAGGTATGAATTGAACTTTTTACTTTGAATTTCTTGAGGATTATGGATTAGGGTTGCTATATGAATTGAACTTTTGCCATGAATTTGATTGAAATTTTCTTTTGGGCATTTTATCGAACACCTTGTGGGTTGTTGAATTATGATGGTTTTGGTTGATTGCTTGATGAATTATACATGAGCTCGATTATTTAGGGTGCTAGTAACTAGGATTCTCTGCAATTATATTGTTGTTTGGGCTTGGAGGCTTAATTGTGAATTGAATTGTTGAGATGAAACACTATGCCTTACGTTAATTGTTGTATGTAATTCATCGTTTGTTTTACTTGGCACATACTGATTCTCACGATTGTTTTGCCAGGTACTCATTTGAACAAATGGGCTGAACCACGGAACCAAGGAGGTCGGGGTGGGCGTCGAGAGAGACCCTCGGGAGGTTGATCCAAATAGCCCCTAGCCTATGGACTCACCTTCACAGAGCTTAAATTAATGGAGCGATGGAACCGGCTCATCACTCGTTCTTTCATACCCACACGCTATGTCGACGATGATTGTACCCGAGCTCTCGGGATTCATGCAGAGGTGTGGCTCATGTTTGAACGATTGAGATAGACCGCCTTTATTCAAGGGCAGTGGCCGACATTCAAAACACTCGCCCTCGAGTTCTTGAGCACTGTGCACGTTATAGAGACGCGAGTAAGAAATGAACCTCAGAAAATCGATGCTCGAGTTGGGCAATGTTTGGAGGAACGTCACCATCACCGAATCCCGAACCAGATTTTTAGGGTACCATCGATGCCCCGTACTGCACCGTTGCAAACTACAACTCGCGTGAATTCTGGCGAATGTTAACGAGACCCCGAGCGGCCTAATGCAATATGCGGCACGCACCCTCCAAGGCCTCGGCACTCTGCAACCCCGTATTCCGTTATATCTAGAAAGTGACGGCCCATTCCGTGTTCGCCCGCACAACAATAGGGTATGCAAGCGAGGGTGTATGCTCACCCGCACCCCCTTATAACATGGCGGCGTACTTTGTGGAACACGCCATTTACATATCTCGATTTCGCGGGAAAATATTAATTGGGGGAATGATAACCCCCATCGCGCAAAGACATTTTGGGGTCAATATGCGCCGAATGGAGCCGTTAGAGGGTAGTCATCTGCGTCAACATGCAAGCCCTCCGCACCATGAAGATTATCACCAAGAGGAGAATATCCTCTGTTTTCAACAAAAAGTCGGGTCTGCTTTCCCTCTACCTAAGCCACAACTCAATCTTTGTGGTGGATAATTAAATTAACTCGCTCTTGCACTCACGAGGGCTCATATCGGGGCCATGGGCGGCCTAACCGCACGAAAAAGGCGAAGGTAGCGGGGTTACCCGATGAAGAAGATTTGGTGATGGAGGCGAGGAGTACGATCGCCAAGAGAGTGGTTTTGAGTAGGGCTTCCCATAGGGGCGCCCGATATTCCGAGAGAGCTCCCACCAAGGTGAGGAACGTGGGA